>JAMXBD010001020.1:0-522980 GCA_024138025.1 Combretum micranthum
TTGATAGTGAATTTTTATTTATTATTTCTTCATTTGTCAACTTTATCTATCTTTTGTAAATTGAAATTTCTATTATTTATATGGTTATATTCTATCATTTAATTACTAGTTTATTTTTCTAATATATTCGTAGGTTCATAGAGTTTAGATATATATCAAATGTTTACTAAACTTAAATTTTATTTTTAAGATCATAACATGTACGAGGAATTAATAAAATAGAATAAAGAAATAAAATAAATTTAGTTTTATACATATACTTGTTCATAATGATATATATCTACATATATATAAAATAGATATATATATATATATGATCAAATATGTTAAGAAAAATTAAGAGTGCAAACTGAGTGCTCAAGGGCTGGGACACCATAGGGCATCTCTGGAGTAGGCATGAGGCAGCTATAGGGCAGCTATGGAGCGCTCATCAAGCGCCCAAGCGAGCATAGAGCACCCAAGGAGCGAGCACTGAGCGCTCAAGAAGCATGTGCTAGAGTGCTCATGGTGTGTGTGTGTGTGTGAATGTTTGTGATAGTTTTAGTAAGTTTTTGTTCTTACAATATCTCGGTCGTTTTTAATTCGATTTTGACGTATAAATAGTCAATTTGATAGTACTATCCAGGTACTTTCTACTTGTGGTGTTGTTTTCAAGAAAAGAAACTTGTAAGTTTTCAAATTTATAAATCAAGTCTACAATTTTCGGGTGAAACATGACAGCTCTAGTTAAATTTTGTTTCTAACTCATTTCTAGTCTGTTTTTTATGAAAAAATAGTCATTTTCATAGGGTTTTTCAAGTACAATCCATTAGTGGTGTTGTTTTCATTAAACAAGGTCTTTAAGGGAGCAAAAAAAAAAAAAAAAGATCAATCTGCAATTTTCGAGAAAATCTAACAGCTTAGAGTGAAATTTTGTTTTTGCAATATCTAATCTCTTTCTTATTCATTTTTAGCAAATGAGTAGTTAATTTCATAGGATTTTTTTGTGTACTTTGATTGGTGGGGGTCATTTTTGGCATAGGATAAACATATCAATATAGTTTATTCATATAGTTCAATGTCTTCTAAGCTTGGTTTGATTTTCTTCTCTTTTTTATTCGAATTTCCTAAAGCTTTAGTGTTCTAAATTCTTAAGTTGATGTTTTCCTATTCTTAAACAATTGAACCTTATCATCACATTGATAATTCATCATTGTTAGATTCACAAGCTACACATTTGCCCATCCGAATATGTAAGCTCCTCTAAAGCAACTTATTTCATCAAAGCTCTATACTTAAATATAATGTAATCTTCAAGATAATATGATTTTTACCTTGGTTGGGTAATACAAGGTTCTCCTCTTTGTTGTGAGCTGAATTCCTATGTTGGAAGATAGTAAAATAAGTATTTGCAAGTTTAGAAATAAATTAGCTAAACCAACATCATTCTTAACTCTAGCCTTTGATCTCTAGAACTTTTGTGAAGTTAAGGAAAATTAGAAGCTATTTTTCTTTGGTTTCTTGCTGCTGTTTATAGGGTGAAAGATGATATAATTGTTGTGTTTTATGTTGTAAAGAGTAAGGCTTAGATCATGGATCAAAGTAAGGAAAAATGGAGGTTGTTGTTGCTCTATTTTCATGTTCTTCTTTTGTTGTCATGATGGAAAGTTAGAGGAGAAGAGGGTTATTTGTTTTGGGTTGTTGGTCTGATTTTCATTTTAGATCTATGGGGGATTAAATGATGTTGTTTGCTAGTTAATATGACCTATTTATACAAGCTGAATAACATCTGTGAATGAGGTAGAAGTTGGGGATGTTTGGGGCATGAAAAATGGAGGTTGAAGGTTGCTATTTGTCTGAAATTTTTAAGCCTTCTAAGGTAGGTTTGTTTGTTAGTTAGTAATGCTCATTTATGGATACATATGAGGTGGGTTTGCTATGCAAGTTGTGTTGATTGTGGGCTATAGAATAGGCTTATGTCTGCAAATTTGGGGCTGCTTTTTGGACGCAAAAACATGGGTTGTAGGGGTTGTTTTCATCCAAATTTTGTTATAGCATTAATGTCTATTGTGGGTGAGTTATTTTGCAGATTTCTCAAGTCAATAATTGATTATCCATGTGTACATTTAATGGGATTTCATTAGTGGTAATTTGGGTCAAGATTTTTCAACTTTTTATAGGCTAAATTCGGTGGAGATTTAAGGCTACAAAATTTTTCTTGGATGCTGCAATTGTGTTGGCTATTTGTTCCTCTTGTTGGCTATTGATCATGATAATTCTAGTGAGAAAATCTCTCACGACCTAGCTTAGATTTGGAGCTTCAAAGCTTCATTTAATAAGGAGCTTAGTTGGTAATTTGTGAGTGTTGGTGGGTCTTTTTCATTTGACTTTGCAAGTGCAAATTTGCTTAACTTTGAAGATGCTTTCAACATGATTTCTAGTATCAACAACAACCGAAGTCTCCAGCTTGGTTTCCCACCGTGAAGCTTAGTTTAGCTTAGGATTTTAGTTGTTTAGTTGATGTTTTCCCATTGGTTGTTGAGACTCTTTCAATTTGACTTTAATTTGTATCTTTTGTACAAATTGGGAATGCAAGTGGTGTGAGAAATTTCCAAAGAAAGCAGCAGTTGGGGTTCATTTTCAATTCTAATCGCATATATATATTATGTATTAATTTGATACTTATTTAATTAAATAGTTAAGTTAATTCGTCAAATATACGTATTTTATATATTAATTATATAGGGGTTTTTATCTAAAAGTTTAGCTAAAGCTTCTAAAACATTTCTACATTATTTTTTAGTCCAAATTTAAATTTAAAGTTTATGCGATTAAGTATTTTTAAAGTTTCATCATACACGATTAAGATTTTCTAGGTTTGATAAGCTAAATTAGTATTTTAGTTCCTATAGGCTCAAAATTTCCTAACTAGAACAATAGTGTAATCCAAATATTTTTCTAAAGTATAGATTATTAGTTAAGAATCTATTTTCATTCTTATCGTGTATTTATAATTCTAGCGATTCATTTTTTAGTTATCATTTTATAGCCAATATGTTTTATAAAGGGGATGTCTTTTATTGTTTTTGAAATTTATGGCTACTTCTTATTAGATCTTAAGTTATTGTCTCAAGATACTAAATCTTGTCTTTGATATCTATTAGGATGAAAGAATTTTCTCTTCAGGTTTTGAAACTACAAATGAGTTCATTACTACTCATAGGTTGATTCTAGGGTTTTTATTTGGTCCTAAGTTTAATATCTATTTTACATTTGCTACTTCGTTCATTTTACTAGTTATGAAAATTCTTGAGGTTACAATGGTTAAATTAGAATTTGGTTTTTGTAGACTCAAAATTTTCTAATGAAAATACTAGTATAATTCAAATATTTAATTAAGGTTTAGATTCTTGAATATTGATCAATTTTTTGATCTTTTCTTGTATTTTGTAATTCTAATGATTTATTTTTAAACTATAAATAGGTTATAAAAATTAATCATCTTTTATCGAAATTGAAATTTAAGATCAACTATGGTTATTTGTTGAGCTATTGACTCGTGTTGGAAAATCCTATCCTATGAATTATTTATTTTAATAATTAGTGTTCATAAATTTTCTAAAGCTATTTTAGGGTTTTAAAATATCAAGGATAATTCGTAAATCATTGTTTTATTATTTTAAAGAGTATAAGTTTTATTTTCTAACTATTGAACTTAAGATAGAAGGGTCTAAAGGCTTATAGTAACAATCGATTTATCATCGATCATTGATTGTTTAAGACTTATGAAAGTTACATTTTGGATTTTGAAATTTTACTGGTAAGGATTCTAATTTTTTTCCAACTATAATCCAATTTGTTTACAGTTTAATATTTTTAAAATTTAAATCGCGAGAAATTGGGAGTGATTTTTGCTACTTTTCATTACAGTTCGTTTATGATATATTTTTAATAATTATTATAATTAAGTTATGTAAAATTAGGGAGATTACAACAATCCATATAGATTTTGACGAGATAGGAAAAAAACATACAAACAAATCGTATAAGAATTAAAATACAAATATTGTATAATAGAATATGAAAGATATGATACTGAAAGCTGTATACTTCAGATATAACATAATATACCCTTACAAATAATCATGTTATAAGACTTGGATTTTATTAATGGATGTACAAGAAGAGTATGAACAAAAACAAAATTAAGGGATGAAATGATGAACCCTACGAGAAATATAAGAAATCTTGGTAATTGGGTGACTGTTGTGAGTGAAATGTCCAATTCAATTAGCGACTTCAACAATTCAATTGTTTTAGGGAGATTTTTCAACTTAGGACACCACAAACACATATACTTCACATTTACAAGCTCTCCGATCGAGTTTGGAAACTTTGATAGATCAACAAATTTTAGCTTAAGCACCAATAGTGAATGTAGATTGCCAATAGAATCAGGTAGGATTTGAGATCTGTCTTCCCCAAGCTGATATGAAATATGTTCATCAGACAACTTTCCACCTGGATAAATGGTTTTGTTATTTCCAAATAAGTTAGGCACTTCATGTCACCAATGGACGAGTCAATCTCTCTCAATGTCCCACAATTTTTGAAGACCAACCTCTCCAATATAAAAAATGCAGAGAAGTCGAGGGACTTTGTGAGAAAATGGTAGTATGTGTACTCAAGAACTTTCAAGTTATTTGCTACCTGCATATTAGCTAAAAACTTATAAAACAATTATCATATGAGTTAAATAGGCTAGAATAAAATTTATGAAAAGTGATTTCATCAAATCCACCTTAGTCATCAGTGATTACATTCTCTGAAAGCATAAGGACAATCAAATTTTCAGAACATAAGTTTCTTGCTTGAAATTTTGGTGGACAATTGTTTTGCCTAAAAATAATCGTTTTATCTATTTAATCCTTAATATATTAAAAACAAAATACAAATAGAGAGAATGATTTGCTAAAACATAACATTCTTATAGCCATTGCTAAAAACTAAAGAGAAAAGAATCAAATGTTAAAATATAATGCGACTTTCTTAACCTTACGGATTATAGATAGAACAGTCAGTTATTCCTTTCCTCTAAAATTATTCATAAAACATATCATAACTTAAGGTTTAGAGTATATCTGATTAATTGACTTTATAAAAAATGGAATGGAATATTCCCCCTCCTAAAATGTCATTATGATGTTTGGTTAGTGATTTTTTAGTGCTCACGATTAAACTGCCTGTTCTTCAACGAAGCATCAACTAGCGATTCCTAAGCGGATCTAGCTAAAACATGAAAAAAAGGAATAGAAAGGAAAGTAAAAATAGCTAAAAAGAGAGAGAAAGAGAGGCCTCAAGAATCTCTCTCATTTTTTTTTTTTTTTTTGAACCAATCTCTCTATTGGTTTGAACGTTCAAATTTGCAGCGTATGCAGAAAAATTACCACCAGTAAAGAATCTCTCAGCATCAAACACTTATCTTTTACGGTCTCAATTTCTCTGCTGTGAACATTTGAATGAGAACGGATGTGGATGTAGAAATTATTGTGGAGAGTCAAAAATCTCACTAGCTTCTACTGTTTCACATTTCAAAAAATTTAGAACATCCAAATTTAAATATTTGTTTTAGATGCTTAAAATTATATATAATTATAATTATTTATTCTGATTTGATCCATAAGTAAGGTATCACGGCCAAATGAATTCAGTCTATATATTAGGATGACTAAATCAAATATCAACACAATACCGAATCCAAACTAGACTAAATAAATAAATAAATTTAAACTCAATTCAGACACATGGGTTAAGATTTTTAAATCTAAAATTGGATTAGTGAAACTTACTAATCTTAAACTTGAAATAGATATCTACACTAGATGAAAGCTTAATTAGGTTTATGATATTATTGAACTTGATACTCAAATTCAAGCTTAAATTGATAAGTATTTAAATAAATGCGCATTGAGATGGGCTTAACTGTAATTGAGTTAGATTTAAATAACTATTATGTTGAATTTAAATAGTTGATAGCATGTCTGGTTTATTTTATACTTAAATGTAGGTTTTAGCATAAATTTCAAGGTGTCCACTAGGGAGCGATCCTCTATGAACAATATTACCTTATAACGTATATGTTGTCATTTCCAATAAAAATATTTTTCAAAAAACATTTTTTTTTTCCTGTTATACGTTGGACTGATAATATTCCATTAAATAAAAAAAAAAAGAATTTCCTTAAATTAAAAAAAAATTTCTTTTTTTTTTTTTTTGGCCTGTCAAGGAACAACATTTTCGCATCAAATTAGAGAAAAACATCTCCTCTTCCAAGTTAATGACTAGCATTTTTAAAATGGGACAGTCATGTTCCATATTATTTTATATACGATTCTTCTAACTTTGGAAAGATTCTTCGTTATTGGATTCCTTTTTTTTTTTTTTTTTTGAACATTTGAACTATAAATTATCTTCCCCCCACCCTCCCCCCAACCCCCCACCACAACACAATCACCCACCAAAAAAAAAAAAAAAAGCCATATTGCAAATATCAAAAGATTTCACCAGGGGGAAAAACATTAAGAAAGGACACTCAATAAGAAATAAGCTAAAAAGAGGTTATAAACAAGAATGTTAAAAAAGGGTCAATGTTCTATAATTTTACGTTATATAAAAAAGTTCAGTTGGTCAAAATATATGCGTCAGGGAATATGTAAATATATTATTTAAACTATAATTTCTACATATACCTTTTCTCTGGATAAATAAGCATTAAAGCTTAAGATCTTAAGCAGTGTTATTTAAACCAAAATTGCTTTGTTCATTTAATTGCTGTAAGAGACAGGACTACTGCCATCAAGAAAACCTTCAACTGCAGGTCTGCACATGGAGTGTATCGACAATGAAGAGACAGTGTCTTTATTCATTTTACATGGATAAAAGGTAATATGTGTCTTTGTTTGTCACTGGATAGATTATCACTAAGTGAAGTGATACATCAAAAGAGTAATTGAATTGTGTAAAATGAATGGGGTCCATATAGTTTAAAATGTACCTACTACAATAAGGATGATTTTTGATAAGTATGGTTTAATTAAAAAAAAAAAAAATTAATAAGCTTCGACCATGCTGCTGTGGCAGCCAGTATTGCCAATTTATAATAGTTGTGCCAGCCCATACTAAGAAACATGTTTTTGTTATCATCAATTCACTAGTTGAATCTTTAGAAATGAAAGAGCGTGAGTTTTCTTTTATTATTATCATTTCCGTGAGTCCTAGTGTTTCACAGTTTTTAGAGGAACATCTTTAGAATCACGACAAGTTAATTAATTATCCTCGTGTATATAAAATAATTCGAGGGGATATTTCACTGCATGTGCCTCCAATACTAATTTTCAAACCATCCTCATCAACTACCCCATTACCACCGACCATGAGTCCAATTTTTTATGGAAAGGAATTCATAAACATCTAAAGCATTTTTTTATTGACTTTTCAAATTACTTAATTATACTCATCAATAAAATAATGCAAGGAGATAAGACACTCCTGGTACTTCCAATGCCCATTTTTCAAACCACCCTTATCAATTATCCCATTACAGCCGATCATGGGTCCAATTTTTGATCGAAAGGAATCCATAAACCTATAAAGCATTTTTTATTGACTTTATATTGGTTGTAAAAAGATAAAGACCCTCAATCACGACAAATCACTTAATGATCCTCATCTGTAAAATAATTCGAGGGGATAATTCACTACATGTATCTCCAATGCCAATTTTCAACCCAGCCTTATCAACTACCCTGTTGCAGCTGATCATTAGTCCAACTTTTAATGGAAAGGAATACATAAACATCTAAAGCATTTTTTATTGGCTTTATATTGTTGTGACAAGGTAAAAGACACCTAGTCTACTAGAGAATTTTAATATGATCCATCCCACCATCTACTCAATTGACCTATTCGATTGATTTAACAGACCATCCATTCTACAATGTCCCAAATCATAAAGGGAAAAGGGGATGGCCAAAGTCTACTGCACGATAGCTTTTCCAATCTTCCCAATCTTGAATTCTTTCAATTCCACTCAACAAAATCAAAATTAAAAAACCATTTAAAATCATCACATTGTGCTTTTTTATTTTTTTCCATCAAAGGGGCTAAATGCCCCAAATACTATACTTCATTAAATCAACTAAAATCATCCTAGGTCACATGAATAGAATTAGAGCCCGAAAGGTAATCAAAGTGGATGAGCTTCAGGAGATGACATGAAAGGTTACACTATTAATTCAAATGACACATCCCTCTCTAGAAATAAGGATAAAATTTCTTGGATAAGTTGTGCTGAGGCCCAATTAGAATCACTTGACTGGGCTTTAACTGCTTGGACCATACTTGCACAGTCCGACTCCGAAATGACCTTGGGAACCTTCGTCAATAGTTAGCTCCACACCCAATAACACGGCTCGACCTTCAGCTTCCTCCGCACATTAGATTGGTTAAACGAGAGCCAATAACCCTTAATCACAAAACGGTTTTTGAGATGGTGTTTTTGTAGATTCCAAATCATTTTAACAGAAAGGGCGATTAGTGTCGATAGAAATTCCTCTCTTTTGCAAATTAGCTTTTGTAGGAACTCCATCATGCAAGGTTCCGGTAAAAAAAAAAAAAAAAAAAAAGGATTTTTGGAATTGGCGGAAATTTCCATATCCGTTTCCAATTCTTTTGCTAATTCCCCGTATCCTTTTGTTTCCTCAAATTCCTCATGGACCAATTTGAAGATATTTGTTTGTTGGAGTCAAAAAACCATACTTTTTCATCACTTTCATGATCATTTGGGTTAAGCCAAATATTTTCAAGCAGATATTTAATGTTGTTATCTCATATAAGTTCTACCAAGCTTAAGCAATCAATCCAGCTACACCGTCTCTAGATAATGGGCCATAAAGTAAAGGTCTAATAAGGCCATCAACGCTCCACCTATACTCCCAAAAACTTATGTTCCTAATCCTAGTGTTATCAGATCAAGTAACGAGATTCTTATTCATTTATTCATTGGCTTGAACCAAAGTTTTAAAGAACTCGGAGCCCCTTTTATTCTTTTGGATCCACCCTCCTGTAATTCATATGTTTTCTTGAAACCAACCAGTTTAGACCAAACTCGCTCTACCGCCCTAGTTTGTAAATATGGCACTGGTCATTTATCATCTGACTTTGGTTGCTTGATCGTACCATCCTGAAGGCCCATCCCTTGCCTCAATTAAACGGGCCGAGAGCTAATTGAGCTTTAATAGCTTAGGTTTTGATGCTCGAATATCCCAACATTTCCACATGAAAGTCGTGCTAGTATTGGGTAGCAAACTTTACGTAAAGCAACCTAAGCCCTTGGGAACTGGGTTTCATTTTCTCAAAAGATTCGTAACATAGAACAATGAAAATACATGTTCTTGATTTAACTTAAAAGAGTGTAAATGAATCAAAAAGGTTATCAACTATTTAAATTTAACACAACAGTTATTTAAATTTGATTCAATTATAGTTGAGCTTATCTTAGTATAAATTTTTTTAAATACTTATCAGCTTAAATTTTAGATTAAGTTCAACAATATTATAAACCTAATTAAGCTTTAATGAGGTGTATATATTTATTTCTAGTTTTAAGTTCAAGATTTAGTATACTTACAATTAGAATTAATAGTATAAGCTAAAACAAATTCAGTCAATCTGACCTTAGATTTAAAAATCCTCACTAAATGAGTTGGAACTGAGTTTAGATTTATTTATTTAGTCATGTTGGATTCAGTATTATGTTGATATTTGACTTATTTGACCCCCTTAAGTATTTAACTTTTCTCATAAATATGTAAATACTGGTCTCCACGATTTCAATGGAAAGTAGGAAAAAAAACAACAAAAGAAAAAAGAAAAAAAAAGAGATATAAAGAGGATAAGGAAATAAACTAAAAAAATTAAAATAAGAAGGGGGAGAAAACTAGAAAAGTCTAACTTTTTTCAAAACAATGCAAAAATCCAACTTAAGTAGGCCTATAATAAATACTGCAAATGAGTTGAGTGCAATTAGAAGACTCAGGCTCGATCTGTTCAAAAATTATCAAGCTAAAGCCTATGCACATTGAGCTTTTTATCGAGTTTAAAATTTAGGCGTGAGCTACACTACTTTAGATAGTGATCTTGTTTATCAAGCTCGATAAGCTCATGAGCTTTAAAATATGTAAAATCGAAAAGACTAAATATATAAAATAAATATATAAATAAATAGATGAGTAGACATTGTATAAATATTAAGTTGTGTATATACACATATATGTTATTTAGAAATTAGTTTTTTTTTTATATATATTAATGAGCATATTTATCGAGTCTACTCATGAGCTTAAATAAGTTTACTCACAAACCTTAACAAGCCTACTGACAAGCCGGTTCGCATGCCTGAATTAAAACTTCACTTCAACTTGTTTAGATAGACGAGATTGCTCAAACTTCACTCTTTTACTAAATAAACTCAAACCGAGCCAAATTCAAATAACTCAGCTTGTTTGCAACCCACTAAAATAGTCCATTCGATTTGTAAAAAGCAGGAAATTATAATATGACATTTAAGGTGGCATCTTTTAATTTGAAGGAAAGTTAATAGCTTGGGACAACAAATTATTGAAAATTCTTTTTCAATATGAAAAAATAAATATTAAGTTCTAGCCAGAAAAAAGAATCAAGTGATAAGTTGAGAAATGAAGCAAAATTAAAAGTATCATAAATATAATCCTTATAGAATATTTCTTTTCTATATATATGTAAAGTATGGTGATACATGATTTAATTTTATCAAATAATACCCATGAGTTTCATAATTTATTTATTAGCATCAAAATTCAAAAACCCTTAATCTTGTCTAAGGTATTCTTTGTTAGATTATGAAGTAAAATTCATATACAAATTTGGTAGCTTTTTATTTTGGAAGTTATTATAATGCCTCGAAGGGTACCCGAGGCCACAAGATTTATATAGTGAAACATTAGGATCACAATTACTTAATCTACTAAATTACTCCAAGAAATGTATTATGAAAACATGATCAAAGTTGCTTCGATAATAAATATGGATATATATAAGTCACATAACAAATTAAAAAGTATTCTACATCACTATTAATTACTACTTATTGCATACTAAGTCTTAAGATGACAAAAGATAATTATAATTAGTAAATTTTATTCTACTCCCTAGGCTTTCTTTCCAAGCCCTAACCTATAGCTTTATAATTTGCACCCACAAAAGTCTAGACAGCACGAGCCAAGGACTCCCTTGAAACCTAAAATTTCTATAAGGGATGAGCAAAACCACAGTTTAGTGAAGTAATCAAATCATATCCCACATCATGCAATAACATGCGAGTTTGATTGACAAGCATGTGTAATACAACACTTAACTATATGAAACACATATAAGTTTGAATGGCCAGAATTCAAATTGGGTGTAGATTTGCTTCCTCTCGTTAGGGTTATCAAGAACCAATCTTGGGTTAACAGTGCTTAGGAGAAACTAAGTACCAAGGAAATGAGGAAACACATGCACATTTACTTATCTCTTCATAATTAAGTATTTTAATCATTTCAAATTACCCTTAGAACTTAGAAACTTCACTAAGTATTAACCAACTTCACGTCAAAACATATATTACAAGCAAGGGATTTTCACTTTTGTCATAGTAATCTAACAATCACTACAACCACTAAGCAGCACACAATCTCATATCCCTATATACAATTCATTTTTTTTTAATTATCTTTATACTTAATGCCACCATACTATGAACATACACCATGGACTGGTTTGAATTACTCACCCATTCTTTTTTTTTTTTAATTACTCGTCATAATAATAGTTTGGGAAGTTAGAAAACTTATCTATTTCTCCTAAAAGAAGATAATAATAACAATATCGTTATAGAGATAATTGAATTCATATACTTATTTCTGCCTATGTGTCATAAATTTAGATTTTACTAAACATATTGTCATTTTCTTATTTCTAATGCTTTTCTAGAACTCAAGTAGTCATTTTGAGGCTTATGGCGACTACTTTTCCATAATTCTTTTAATTTAATCAATAGGGTCTGCATAAAACTTGAATTGTTAGAAAAAAATTAGATTAAATGACTTCAAATGCAAATTTTGACCACTCAATCTTAAACTAGACGTAATATATTCATTGTAACTCCGTTTTAAGCATATGAATAAGTGTTGAAAAGCTTTTTTAACGTACTTTTCAATAATAAATTTGGATTATCTAAATTAGTTATTTTTCCTTCTTTAATCCCTAGTGACCAAAAGGTATAGATCTATACTATA
Source organism: Combretum micranthum (assembly GCA_024138025.1). Classification (NCBI taxonomy): domain Eukaryota; kingdom Viridiplantae; phylum Streptophyta; class Magnoliopsida; order Myrtales; family Combretaceae; genus Combretum; species Combretum micranthum. Next base: position 12,354 of record JAMXBD010001020.1, read on the forward strand.
TCTTTTTAATTTTTCATAATCTCTTCAATTAGGCTATAATTCTAATTTCTCGAGATGGTTTCATCCTTATTTCATATTCTTTAGTGTTAAATCCTATATCACTGATTCTATTTCATAGGTGGTCAAAACTTATAAGCACATCATCATACTAATTTTTAAGTTCAACTAAACCTGTATCATTTATATCAATTTTTTTCCTCAGGTTTCTCTTAAGGCCGAAATATGTAAGCTACTATTTAGGGTTTTCACTTTGATTTCCAACCTTTTCTACTTTTTATAACTTATATTATCCTATATATCAAGATTATTATGAGATAAATTTAAAGTATAACATGATATATTTCTTTTTCTTATGATGGCTGAAAACATATATATGTGCATATGAATCTATTATCAATTTTATCGTAGTAATATATGAAGGGTCATTTTAGCCTTCTTAATTTGTCATTTGTTATACTGAAGAAATTTTTTCTTTATTTTCTTTAAGCCTGAAACCTTATGGATCTCAAGCTAGGTTTTAGTTGAGTTCTTACTTGATTTCTTGCTTGAACTAATGAAGTAAAAGAAGTGTTAAATCGCCCTTGAGTTACAAGTGCCACCACTTCTAGAGAGGAAAAAGAAGATCATCAAGTTCAAAACCTGGAGTGATCTAAGTGATGAAGATAATTAGAGAAACTTTCTTATCTTTGAAGTTGATTTCTTGGGTAGATAACTATTTAGAAGCTTTGATTATGAATATTTTGTGTATTTTTCTTCCTAAAGCTTAGTTAAACTAATATAAAGGATACAGAGAGCATTTTTTTTTCCTTGATAATTTGAAGTGGGGATGAGGAAGAGAGAGATCATGGCATTTGAAGGAAAATTTGAGGGATATAAGAAGTTAATTCATTTTGATTTGATGGTTAGTTAAAATTTGCAATGATGATGTTGTAGTTTGATCTATAGCATGAAACTAATGGGGGTTTAGGTAATTTAGTTGCCCCTTCTAAGGGTAATTCTTCAAAATAGAAAGGGCACATGTCACATCGAATATTTATGGCGTAGATCTTTTTAGATTTATCTAAATTTAAAAGTCATTGCGCATTGATGGCTTGATTCTTGCTTCCTAGGTGTACATGCATGGAAGGGTAACTTTGCAAGTTACCTTAATGAATAAAGGACAAAAACATTTATGTGATGATTGTCAAAGAAAGAAAGGAAAAGCTGAGATAAGTTGCAAGAATTTATTATGTGATGTGATTGCTATCTTCAAGATTTGCCATCATTATTTGAAATTACTATTGATTCTATAGGAAGCTACTTATCTATTAACCCTTGATAAAAATGAAAGGGTAAATTTCAAAGTTTGGATAAGCCTAGGTCACATCATGCACTAATAGGGATGCAACTAGGGCGGGTCATTATAGGGTACCCGGCCCGTCCGAACCATTAAAAACCTTATAGGATCTGACCCTATAAGATCACGGGGCGGGTTTAGAAAATTACTTGCTGACCCTATAGGGTTTTGGGGCGGGTTCGAGTTATTAAAAAAACCTGATGGGTAACCCAAACCAGTCTTAATATAAATAATTTAAAAATTAAGTCTAAAATTTTAAAATCACAATAATACAATACAACTGCAATCTACAGTAGGGGTCTTATCAATTTCTCCCTCTCTAGTCTTGTCAATTTCTGTGTGTGTGTGTGTGTGTGTTGTTTTCTGTCTCAGTCTCTCTCGGTTTCTCCTTCTCTCTCTCTCAAGTTCTCTGCCTTTTTTGTCATTTTAATCTAGATAATAGAAACATTGATGTATACTCAAAGTTGGCTGTTAAATTCTAGAATTGGTATGAGATTGTTTAATTTATTGTTGAAAGTTCTTTTTACCATGCATTTTTCTAATATATGTCATGAAGTTATTTTCTTTTCCTTTTATTCTTTTAAATTTGTAGGTTTAGAGATACTTGAATTTGAAGAACCTGAAGAAGGGGGTGAAGAAGTGGAATACAATAATGAAGATGACAAGTGAAGATAATGATTGATGATGACTTCATAATTATGCTATTAATTTATTTTCGTTGATCCAGTGATGTTGATGCGTTGTTTATTTTGGTTTGTATGGTGGACTGAGCTTCGAGTTTATGTTTATTATTGATGGTTCATTTGATGATGTATTGTATTTGCTTTTGTCGTTAATGTATTTTGAAGACAAGTAGAAAATTAGAAATGAGTGTGTTGGAAGGTTGGTTTTTTTGAGTTATTGTTGGAAAGTGAATGAAGTATTGGTAAGTTGTTAATATGTTTTGAAGCATGTTTTTCTAATCTTGAGTCTTCACAAGGTATAGTTCTACATATGTATTATGTATATTTATGTAAGTGAAGTAATGTCTTTTCATCTACATTTGAAAATCTTCTTATGATAGTTTTAAACCTTTATATTTCTTAATAAAGTTGTGGCATATCTTATAAAATTCGTTTAAGCATAGTTGTAACTAACTATTGCCCTCCTATAGGATAAAATTATCGTTAAAAATTGTAATTTAACTAAGTATTGAGAAGAGGAAAAAAAATTAAGCGGGTCGTGAGGCGGGGCGGGTCAGGGTCAAAACCTTAAAGGGCGGGTTTGGATATTAAAAAGAAAACCCTATAGAGTCGTGGGACGGGTTTGGGAAACCTTATTGGGAAGCGGATTGGGTTCGGGTCTTATATGACTCGTCCCAAACCCGCCCTGGTTGCATCCCTATGCACTAATACATGAGATTCTTGTGGATTTCCTCTATTATTAGCCAACTTAGGCAGTAATTGCCTTATATACTTCTTCCCCATGGCACACATGCATAGAATTGAGAATTTTTATTTCCTTATTGATATAAGACAATAGCAATGATTGAGGTAATTATTTATGAAGAAGAAGACAAATTTGTTAGTTATTTTGTAAGTTGTGACATTATAGAGCCGAAACTTAGTCTTTAAGGGTCCTACAATATTTCATTTATCATTCCAAGTTAATATCTTGAATTTTATGTTTATGCAATTGAAAATTTTTAGGGTTTATATTTATCCGATTAGGGTTTTATAAGAATATTTAGACAAAAAACATCCAATTTAGTATCTATTGCAAAGTGAAAATATTTACTTTGAGAAGTAAGCCTATAAGTTATTTATAGTACTTCATTTATAGTTTTTTTATTGTATAAGATTATAATCTTATATGATTAAGTAAAATTAAGATTCAAGCTTATGCGATTAAATAATATTAAGATTTAAGCTTATGCGATTAAACTTTTAGTCTTAAAGTTTAAATTAGAATTTATCGCTTCTATCCCTAATATTGTCTTTTATTTCATGATTACAATAATGAAATGTTGATTCTAGACATTTCTTTAGTTATTGACTTATCATGTGATATTATAAAAATTTATTTAATTACTTGTGATTTATCTCTATAGCATCATTTATAATCTATTAGACTTTATAATTACATGCAATTGCTATATTCTTGTATTATTATTTCTAATTATGATTTCTAAGTTATGAAAATTTCCCAGGTTTACAGTTATAATTTTAAGCGAAGCATTATCAAATTTCATTTACCATAGGTGGTTGGGATGGGGTAGATTTGTTGTGGTCTGTCAGCATACTTAAGGACATTCCAACAAAATTGTTTAAATTGAAAATTTTATTGATGATTATGTTCACCGGATAAGCAAATAATTCTTTAATGTCAACTTCCATTTTTCAAGAATAAAAATTCTATTCCTACTCCATTATGTAAAATATTAGAGCCAAATTTGTGAAAAATCCACTATATGTGCATTCATCTCTTGAAAAACAAAAGAACAAGGAAAAGAATTTGGCTTCCCATACAATACCCAAATGGGATTGTGGAAGCGCCTCCAACCCACCCCTACTCCAACCCCCAAAATTCCTCCAACAATGGAACCTCATGTCAAATGGTAGCCATTCACTTCATTCAAACTCATTTTAATGTTTACATTATTCACATCACTATTGAAAAACTCTTCAAGCTCAATCTCTAACCATCCATCCTCATTTTGACAAGAAACCTTTATATTATATCCTTCTAAAAATGTTATATTTCTTATCACACTAGTATAATATAAGTATAGCTATACAATTAGCTTCCACCTTTTAATCGATGTATCCTATGATAACACATCAAATTTGTATGCACGTTCTTAAATTTCATAATAAGATATGCAATGTATAATTTTTTTCCCCTCTTTTCTACAGAACTATATAAAGTATCTGGCAAAAGCATTTTGCTAGTTAGCTATCTTTTTTAATTTCTAATTAATTTATCATATTAGCTTAATCAATTCTAAAACTTGAAACGATATGTATTATTTAAGCAAATGAGTACACCAAAATGCTCATTAGAACTATTGAATGCTAAGCTTTATCTATATTGTCCATTTTACATCTATCATATTTGCATTTTATTTGCTTTTGTATCTAACCTACATCTGCTTTATATGATCTATATATCAATAATTAAGTTTTCATCTTTTTCCAAAAAATTTTTTCAAATAAATGCTCGATACCAAATAGATAAAATACTATCGAATCAAGTGCAGTCTCTTGATTAGGATCTTGTCCTCAACCTACAAGGAGAAAACAAATGGATAATTGTCTCACCTTTCAAATATGCTATAGCTATTATTGGATTTGTATTACATAAATTACACTATGACATGTAGAAGTTATGTTTAGACGACTTTTTTCTTCAATTTTATTATTGCTTTCAACTTGTCGTAATTGTTCCTGAAGCTACGGTCAATTCCACTGACAAAATTATTAGGAAAATATGGGGTGATTTTTAGGACGAAAAAAATCATTCGCCAGATAAATTGGGAAGTTGCAACAACACCTAAGGAAACTCAAAGGAAAGCCTTAAAAACCTAAACTTAAGAAATAGAGCCTATCAAATAAATAGACTAAAGGAGCTTTAAAATAGACAATACTTATGGACTCAATTATGTCTAGCAAATACAAATAATGAATCAATGGCACTAAAACCACTGCATCTGCCAGTTGCTTTAGCCTTTGGAAAGGAATGGTTAAATATTGAGACAGGCTCCAGAGGGCTTTAATATAGTGGGTGATGGTGACCCTAACCTTCTTTTAGATAAAGAATTGATCCAATCATGGGTCTATATCAAACGTTTTCTTTGGACCTTTTGCACTTTCGACTCTAACGCCACAATTAAACCATGTTGAGAAGACAACATGAAATGGCATGAGGACATTATTTCTTATCCAACCTTAGAATGCTTGCCAATAAGATAGGATGCATTCACTTGAGTGCCCATAAAACTGACCTAGATTCCTTCCTCCTTGCATAATGAATAAAGGGTCTCATGACCTTCACAATAACACTCTAGAGCAACAAATGAACTTCAACAACACTTACAAATCAATGTTTCTACCAAAACTCAAGCTATTTCTTTAGAGATGTGTATCTAACACTCTTCCTGCATTGGTTAAGTAAAGGAAGATCTTCCCTAATTCGTTAGCCATATGCCTAAACTAGGGTCATATTAATGAGTTACAAGTATCTAATGTCCTCTCATCAAAATTTCAATTCATTCCAACCTTCCAAAAATGGGGTGTCGACAACTGGTCATCAAAAGATGTACACCGTCAGCCTTGAACAAAGAAATAGCCAGCCTTCATCAAATTAACCAACACTACCAACTTTGAAAGAAAAGATTTTACTAGCATTGGAGAATTATAACGTACACCGGCATTTTTCCATCCTACACCGCTGGCATTGAGCCATCCTTGCACAAGAATAGAATCAAAATTATTAAAGTTTACATCAACACTGCTAGTGTACAAGAGGACTTCATCGGCCTTCACATTTTTTAACATAAGCCGGCAAACGGGGAATCTACACTGGCAGTGTTGGACTGGTATAGCTCATCCACAAATTGCAAATCATTAAGGCTGACTCAAACACTGCCAGTGTTCACATCTACGCCACTTCTATGCCATTAGCATATAACCTGTACCTACCAGCCTACATTAAAATGACTCAAATTCCTTGGTTTTTGCTTATAAATTCATAAGGTTCGTTCATTTGAAAGACACACACAGAATTTCCTTATGATATTCTCCAGATCTAGATTAGATTAGAGATCCTAGATTAGATTTGTTGAAGAGTTGTTCTGAATTCACTTTTGTCGATTGAGAAGCCATATAATCATTTGAAGGATTGAAGATCGAGACTTTTGTTGAAGTGTTGCAACAAGATACTTGTGATTGAATTGGTGATGTGGTTTTAAAGATGAAATTTTTTGTTGTGATTACTTTGAATTGTAATTGTTTGAATCCATCCATGACTTGCTAAGCTTTTCTTATGGGAATATGATGAAACCCTAGGATTACTAAGAGGATGATTGTAGTTTTGTTATAGAGTTGTTAGATTTGTGGAATCTTGATAACTTGGAAGGAAAATTAGGGTTCATAAGAAATTCTTAAGTTAGCTTCAAATAAATTAAATACATGCATTAAGATATGAAGGCTTCTTATTTGGCAACAACGAAAGCACTTTTTCACCCTTTCATATACTAGGGGATTTCACTTAGGATTAAGAGAAATTGATTTAAGGCATTAGTCAATCATCGAATTGGAAGATTCATGATTGTAATTTCAATTCCACTATTAACTTGTGTAGTGGAAGCTAATGGATTAATTAATGGTTGTTGAGATTTTAAAACTTGAGAAAGCGTTAAGATCTTTGATAGTTTCATGTGAATATCCATAAAGCTAATGGTTATTATAAAAAGATAGCAATATGATTAGTAAGACTAGAGTGGATTGTGTTTTTTCCCACATTCAATCGATACATTTCTCTTAAAAACACTCTCCGCTCTCATTGGTAAGTATAATCTAGGTTTAGTAGTAGTTAATTAGTTAATTGTCCTAAATTCGATTGCGTGGATAATAGTAGAATCTAATACCTGTTTAGTTAAGTAATCCTCGTAGGATTGATACTTTCCTCATCATTATATTACTTGATATGACCCAGTATACTTGTGAAAGAATTCACTCTTTATTTTTATCTGTACTTTTACAGCGGATCAATTACTCCTCCTCTCTATTCCACTTCTCTCTTGATCACCTTTGATATTTCATTATGTTTCACTCATTGCAAACCACGTATAGCATGATACTTACATAGTACGCACGTGACTACTTCACTTGAATCCACACATCTACACTCTAAAAGATTTATGTTCCTTATCTTAATGTTCCTCATTGTTGCCAATGCAGATAAATAAAGTTGGATTAAGAACTATTTGAGTTCGGTTTAATATTTATTTAAGTTTGATTAAAATTTAATTAAGTTGAGCTTAAGCTCGAGTTACTCGAATGGTTTATCAAGCCGAGCTTGAGTTTCATATGTTTAGCACCATTAGCTCATATGCCTAAAAGCTTAAGTAGAGTATAACTATTAATCAAGTTTGAATATTAATATTATTTATATTAAAGCTAATTATATATATATATATATATATTAATGAATCAAGTTTAAACAAGCTTAATTGAGTCGAATGCAAACTTATGTAGCGTTTTCATGCTAGACTTGAGCTTAAAATCTTAAGCTCATTCAAGCTTGAGCTGAGCCCGAGTTTTGAATTATTGATCAAGCTCAAATTTAAATTTAATATCGTATCATTTCGAGTTGGCTCGTTTGTGACCCTACTCCTTACAATCGAACACTTCCATCTTTGAGTTAGAACCAATCAAACTAGTTAATGGTAACTTTAGTAATATTTTGTTTTTCCCCTTTATAAATATGTGGTACATCTAGCTACTACTCGACACTTACTCATGTAATCAAACATTGGTCAGGAGTAGTACATCAACCTCCAGTGCAAACTTTTGAACAAAAAACCCTTCTGTTTATGTGTTCCTAGTATCTTAGGTAGAAGGTCGAAAAGAAAAGTAAATCTTAAATGGAAATTATGAGTCCGTTTGGCATTCGACACCCGACAGATGGCATACACTTTTTTTTCGAACTTTTTCTAATAAATTGCCTATCAAGAAATACATATAGATGCAAAACATGTGGCAGTTCTCATAAAAATATCAAATAGACCAATATAGATAAAATATAGCTTCAAATCAGACACCTTTATACATAAAGTTTAGATACATATACAGATACAATGAGAAGCAGATAATCCAAGAAGACCCAATAATATAATTAATCCTCAATGCTTATCTAATTTTTCTTATGTTCAACCTAATTAAGATAGTCAGGGACCCAAATTTGTTCCATAAAAAATCTCACACCCATCTATTCAATTCATACCAAGTTGGATTTGGAATTAGGAAGTATATGGGTCATTTTTGTGTCAATTAGGTGGTCTACAAGAGCAACATGTATCATATACACGTCCATTAAAAAATTATAAAAATCGACATAATAAAAAGGTAACGAGAGATACTTAGCACACGGATAAGTTTCATTGGTGGTATTAAACTTTTTTTTCCCATTACAATGAGAAAGAAGGGAATTGAAGCAAGGTCTTCTCATATAAAAGACCAAAGGATATGCCACCAGACCACAAGTTCTTACTTGGTACCTAAATTTTTTAAATATCACGAAATTATACTTAAAAAAAATTTACTCACAAAAATACCTAAAATTTTTAAATCTTATACCCATGATACTTTTGTTTAGAATATGCCAAAAGTCGAGTGACATGTTGAAATGGCATATAATCCCTATTAAAAAATTATTTCATGTTTCCTACTTAGAATTTTTTTCTTTTATTTTTTTTATTTCCCTCTCTCTTTGTCTCTTCCCCTCTCTTCTTCTTCTTCTTCTTCTTCTTCCCATAAAAAGAATTAAAACACACATCGCAACTGGCTTGAAAAAAAATCTAATCTACACAAAAAAAAAAAAATAATACAACAAATCATCAAAATCACGATCAAGCAATAGAAAAGCAAAAAAAAAAAAAAAAAAAAAAAAAAAAAAAAAAAAAAAAAACCCTCATAATCCAACATATAATCTCGACCAACTAAAGATTTAATTTCCTCTTCCTCATCATTATAATCTTTGGGTTTTGGCACCTTTTCTTTTTCTTCTTCCCAAAAGATTTTTTTTTTCTTGTTCTAAGCCTACCATCATCGCAAAAACCCAACTTCTTCAACAACACCTTCATCTCCTTCATTAACCTTCACCATCAACTCAAGACCCATTCGTACAACATTCATGCATAAAAACAACATTGACTCATCTCCTATTTACCTCAAGAAAATATAAAAAATCGATTCTTTAGGTTTTGGCAAAAAGTTTGTAACTTTTTTTTTTATTTTGAAGTTCCTACTCAAACTTATTAAGATCTGAAGGGAAAAAAATCAGATCTTTGTGGATTTTGGGTTTTTTTATTCCTTTTATTTTATAGGGTTATGTAAAAAAGAAGAAGAAGAAGAAGATGATGATAATGGTGATGATTATGCATATGTGAGAGGGAGAGAGAGTGAGAGACGAAAAAAAAAAAAAAAAGAAAGAAAGAAAAGAAGCCAACTCAGAGAGATAAAAAAAATAATTATTTTCTAAGAAAGATTCCTACCACATTATCATAATGCCAAACTTTTGGAGGATATTAGCCAAAAGTACCATGGATGCAAGATTTAAGTATTTTTTATGGATAAAAATTTTGTTTAAGTACAATTTTGTTATATTAAAAAAGTTATTCAAAAAGTTTAAGTACCACTAGTAAAACTTACCCCTTAGCCTACTCACAAAGTTTTGTTTTGTCAATATAAGCAAATGTTGACAACCAAAGTAGAAAAAATAAATAAATAGATAAATAAAAGATTAAGGAGTTAATAGAAAAGTGGAAAATATTAAGATGTAAAAATGTAATTTTCCACTTGTGGCCTAGTGGAATCTCTTCTAGATTCTAAAGTAAGAGTTCTTAAGTTCGAAACTCATCCCCTTCGTTATAACACCAAAAAGTAATTTTCCCAATTTAAAATACCACTAATACAACCACTAATTCTTCTTTAATGTATAATTATAAAATATGGTGATATATGACATAATTAAGTCAATAATATTCATAAGTTTCATAATTGCATCCAAACTATAAAACCACTATTCTCGTTGGTTTACTCATAGAGATATGTTATAAGATTACTGGTTAAAATCCGTTCAAATATGAAAAAAGCAAAAAGGAAAAATGGCCTCTCATATGATATCAAAACAAAATTAAGGATCAAGAAATTTATCATAGGTTGGTATGAAAGAATGAAACAAGAATCATTTTAAGTAGCCTTCTTAAGAAACTAATATTTGGTTGCTTTTAATTTATCGGTTTAAGCTCACTTTGATACCCTAAATTTAAGGACATTACAATCTGTTACATATCCATATTAAAGATGAACAGGCAAAGGTTCAAAACTCACTAGAAATCCATAATGTACTCTATATATTACTCCAAGGTCACTCATACATTAGTAACTTTAAAATTAAAGTTAGATTTTATGCTTGTCATCAAAATCAGTCACACTGTCCTTATATACTGTATCTAGAATGTTTCTCCATGTAAGCATTAAATTCCTTTTTTTTCATTCAAATAACTACACATAACTATAGTCTTATTTAATAGATCATCACATGTCCTCTATTCATCATCTAGAAAGTCTGTGATACTAACTACATTCCTGAAACCCATTAACCATTTTCAAATAAGGATAGAACCATTTATAAGTGTACCACTTGTACATGAAAAACATAAAAGAAATGAGCCAAAGTCTAGTCAGTATGCCATAAACACATACATGTGATCAAGCAAACACACATATACATACAACTTATCACTAATGCAACAATCAAGATCTTATTATCTTTATCTTAAGTCAAACAAACAACATATGGATAACTCAATATCTTGTTGCATGTAAATATAATAATTCATATATACGATGCTGGGCACTTCTCAGCATCCATGAGTGTATGAGTCCAAATTCTTTATATCTACTTGTAATTATCTCTAAGTGTGATTCCTAACAGAGCTAGTGTCACATAAGGATCATCAAGATGTCGCGTTAGCATCACCAGTACTCATAGTCCATTAACCATAACCAAGTACATGCAACATATAATGTTTATAGTTAGATTGATCGATCAAGTTGTTAATCTATCTTACCAAGTATAACCACCAAATAAGGTAATACACATACCCACATCATTGATTTATCTCGAATTCTAAAATTCACCACATAGATTACATAATAAAATTAGTTATTATAATTCTTCATAATTCCACACTCAACTACGATCAATATTTTCATAGTACTTGTTTGTACCTTGCTATAATCTAGGTTTTCATATCATAAATTATAGAAGAATTCTTAGAGGAAGATATTAAATAGATCTTAATAACTTTTGCGAAGGAAAGAGGTGATTTTGGATAGGTTTTAGTATGGATGGGCAAATGCATGACCATACAGAGGTGTTGTGCAACTCATAAATCAATCAAATTAGTTATAGAAAGGTGCATGGTCAAGTGTATCTACAGGGGCTGTGCATGGGCTTGTGCACTTGGTTATACACTTTCAAATGCAAATTTTCATCTCATGGAAAGTTACATGACGTGGTGCATAGGTTTGTGCATAGATAATGCTTCCAAATTACAATTTTTGCAGTTCCATAGAAAGTTACACGACCTAATGCAAGGGCTCATGCATGAGTTGTACAATTCCATGATTCGTTATTTTTTAATCTTTAAGAGGTACATATTCTAGTGCACAGGTTGCGTATGGTTGTGTACTTCTAGAAATCATCCCTTTTGTCAAATTTTCACCTATTTGCAAAACAAGATGTATCTTAACCCTTCCAATCCTATTTTATCACTTCCATACCCTTTCATTCACAAGTTTTCCCAATTCTAGTGAAATTAATAGCCCAAAGATTAGAAACTTATATCAATCCGCCTTACCTTCTTGGGATTTTCTAACATTTCTTTCTTTCTTTCAAATTCCTTGTTCTCACTTTTAGAGATTTTCTTGAGTATTCTCTTCCAAGACGCAACATTTTCCTATGAAATATTGTCATCAATGCTAAAACACTAAGAATCTATTTTCCACCCCTAGTAGTTTGTCTATTTCAAGTCAACAAATGGCATTAAAGAGATAGCAAAAGTAATCATAGAAAATTTGATTGGATATCCAATTAAGAACTTTAAAGTTTATGTATCAAATTAAATTTTTGTGCAAAATTCAAGTATCAAATTGGACATTTATCCGAAGAATTACGAAATCACTATAAAAGATTTAGGAAATTTTAACTTTTGACATGATTCGCTTTAGATGGAAGCCACCGCAATAAGGTTGGATTGAACTTAATTCAGATGCCTCCAATCCTAGCCTTAATTCCTTAGTGGTGTAGAAGTACTCAAAGATAACAAATGAGATTCGATCGTGGGATACCAGCAGGATATATTGATATCTTCTTTGCCAAACTTTGGGCTAATTTCCATGGATCAAATTTTCGTCATTAGTTGAGCTTTCACAAAACTGAAAGTACTTCAGACTTTTCAATAGCTATCAAAATAATAAAAAATGAATTCAAGTGTCTTGATATATTTGTTCATGTGGTAAATTCCTACAGCGCAACTCTATGCTCTTTCGATGAAGCTCAAATCAACAATGTTTTTCATTATGTGAACTGGTTTATGTTGGCCCCAATTAATGAACGAGCAGTTGTGACGAATCCACCAAAGAAAATTTATGATGACAACAGGTTAAAGATCTAATTATAGCACCATCTGATTCCTAGAAAATGATTTTGACAAGTGGTCCACTCCTTCCTTATAAGTTACGACTCTTGAGGTCCACAAGATTGAAATTTTAAATGATTTTTGTGTAAGTATTGTTCATAAGCAATAAACCCAAGAGAATATATAACAAGTTATAAGAAGATGGTATTTATAATCCAATAATAAATTCTTTTAGGATTTCGAAAGATAAGCGTCCGATATAACCCAGCATTTTTTCTATCACGAAAAATTGTCAATAACTTATGTGAAGAAATCCTTTTAGATTACAGATCAAAGAATAATTAAGTTGACACTACCAGTTGCGCTTTCGATGGAATGAGAAGTGATGGAAATGAAACAGAATCCCATTGCTGTGACTAGGAGCCACTTGATGTCTCTCCACCGAATCAAATTAGCTAAAGCGTGCATTCATGAGCTCATACTGAAGTCTCAATCAATTTGTATCTATATCCATGCCATGAGATTAAGAACATAAAATAAACAGAATCCCATTTAACAAGCTATGATGAAACAACCTCAGTCCAACAAATAACAGACGGTTTGCTTTGCATTCCATAAGATGCTGTCATTTCGTAACTCCAAATATGATGGGCCTCGAACAAAATCTGCAAGAAGACCATATCATCACTTGTGTGGCTTAGATCCGAACTGTCATCTTCGAAGTCAATCTCCATCCGAACCTATGATATCTATCGTTCGGGTCCAAGCGGTACAAGTGATGTTAATAGACAATGATGATTATTCAATTCAAGATGATTACTGCAATTTACCTGATTTAAATAATACAAAAAGAAGTGACTTCCTATTTTATATGCAAAAAGAAGTGACTGCAATTTACCTGATTTAAATGTTGGTACCATTTTTATTTATTTGTGTTTTTTTTTTTTTTCCCTACAAGTGCATTTAAGGGGGAAAAAATTGAAACGGTTCACGGTTGGAGAACTGGAACCGGATCCATGAATAATATAGTTTCTAAAAGAGAAAATACAAAGAATGTAAATAACTGTGCTTCTACATGAAATTAGCATAACTTTGCTTTTACATGAAATTAGCATATATAGATATTTTACATATATTATTCTTTAAGTAAAAGCAGAATATATTAAAATAAATTACACTTTTGTATAGTGATGAAATTTGTTTTCTTTATACGGGAAAAATATTTGCTGTCCCAAAATGTGTCCTCATCTTATCTTAACTAATAAACACTTGATACGTATTAAATAAATTTAAAAAATAAAAATATTCCTAAAATAAAGTAGATAGTTATTACCACTCCATATATACATATCGTATTATTACTACTTGAAACAAGATTGTGATATAATGACTGAGATAGCAAAACTTCTCTCCATTATAGGCATCAAATTGATAAATTTTACTTGTACTCGGATTGCGCGAGATTATGAAGCATCTTATGACATTTGATAAATATAGCAGAAGCAGTTGCAAATATTAAAATTTGTACAAGATTATCCTTACATAGACATTAAGACATTGTCTAATTCCATTGGAAATCTGCGTTATTTAGTAGAATTTGGTGCCTTTGATGTGCCTGGGCTCACTAAAGTTCTTAAGGAGATAGGTAAATTAACTCGTCTAGAGATTCTGGGTTTTACGGAGGCTCCGTCTTCTGGATTGACAAACTTTCCCGTTGGTTTGGGGGAGCCGAGCTTTTCTGGTTCTTCAATGGGGTCACTGCTAAATCTTTCCTTTCTCACTAACTTAAGATCTCTGTCTCTATGATTTGGGTGTAAATGCAATCCCAGAGCTTCTTCCTTCAAGTCTAGAAGAACTTGAGTTCAGAAATTGTCAGACGTTGTGTACACTTCCCAAATTTTCAGATATGAAATGTTTATCCGTCTAGGTATAGATGATTGTCCTGAACTGATGGAGATTAATCTTTTGGAGATTAACCTCTGTGTAATTTTTACAAATTTACGTATTTGGTTTATTTATTTGTTTCTTTAGCATTAGCAAATTAAAAAAGAAATTACTGCACTGTTTTGGTGAAATTGGAACCGAATTGTGAAAACCACGAATTTCTCAGAACCAAGAATTGGTTCGGCTTTCATGAGTCCAGTTCTGGTTCTACGAAAATGGGAAGCATGAACCGGTGATTTGGATAATACATAAACTTTAAAGCAGTAATTTTAATATCTAATCAAGCTTTAATACCACTTGTTTTAATTTGTTTGTAGATGCACAAGAGATGTCATATATCATTAAATTTTTACTAATGCTCTTAATATTGTTTAACACAGATGAGTTATTTCTTCAACATCAAGAAACAAAACATATGATATTAATGAAGTAGCAAAAATAGCCATAAATTTGATCTTTTTGCAATAAAAAACTATTAAGGGAGCCAATATCACTATGAAAAAAGAAGCAATACAATAACCATGACTAGTTTTTAACTCCATTCTATTCACTCTTTTGAGATTTCAATTTCCCTTTCGCTAGATGGATTGAGCTGGGTCAATGGTAACTTGAAGACCTTTAAACTCTTGAGACTTGTAACAAATTTTGGTAACTTGGTGATTGTTGTATATGATATGTCCAACTCAACTAACAGCTTTAAATTCCCTACTGATTTAGGAAGCTCTCTCACCTTAGGACACCATAAGCACAAATACTTCAAATTCTCTAACTCTCCAATTGAGCTAGGCAACTCAATTAGATTCTCCAATTTTAGCTTTAGAATGATAAAGTCTTTAGACCACCAATAGATTTAGGTAGTGATCTCATATTGAAGAGACTCGTGATTTCCAGGTAAGTAAGGTGCTCCAGTGTGCCAATGGACCAATCTATCTCTCTCAACATTGTGCAAAATTTTAAAACCAATTTCTCTAACCGTGGGAAATCAAAGAAGTTCGGCGACTTCGTTAACCGGTGGCATTCTATGCACTTGAGGACTTTCAAATTCTTTGCTACCTGCAAATTACTTTAAACTCGTAAAACAACTATCATGTGATGTAAATAAGACAAAATCAAATTAACGAGAATGACACTATACCTTGAGTTCACGCCACCCATGCCAATCATCAGTGATTAGATTCTTTGAAAGCATAAGGACGTTTAAATTTTCGAAAGACAAGTTGGTTGCTTTAAATTCAGTTGGACAATTATCCCAAGAAAGCCATCTCAATTCTGAAAAAACATTCTTGAAATCCTCATTTTCAAAGATTCCACCATCTAATTGAAGGAACATGAGTTTTGTTAAGCTTGCAAATTGTTTGTAGTTGAAATAGAAATTCGCATCGAGTTTCCCAAGTTTGAGAGCCAACACTTCTTCAGTTCCCTAGCAATTGAAACTCGAGTAGACAAAGTGAGAATTTTAATTTATTTCTTAATAAAATGAGGTAAAGTCATTGTTTACCTTCTCCGAACGTAAAACGCTAAGAGTTGTTTCCGGTGACCACAACCTACTGCGCCTTTCGGGAATATTAAATTCCTCATCAACAAGATTTCTTCCAAAATCTCTAAGGAGATCATGCATTTGTAGCTGATTTCCATCAACAATCTCTATAAGAGACATATTTTTGAGAATCTTGATTCCAAGTTTTGGGAAAAGTTGTCGAGCTTCCCAATAATAAGTTGCATCTTCAATTTCTTTATCAATGAACAAACAAGCGATATCAAGAAAAATTTCTCTCTCATTGTAGTCCAATTGCTTGTAACTCATGATCAACGTTTCTTTGAAGTCCTTATGAACCACTTTCTCAAGTGTACCTTTCCATACATCTATACTATTGTTTCTAAATAAGGGAGCTATGGTAGTAATAGCAAGAGGAAGTCCTCTTGTTGTATCTACTACTTCTCTCAAAATATCATGATAGTCCTTCGAGGGCAAATCACTACTAAATACCAATCTACTGAAGAGCTTCAGAGCATCATCAAATTTCAGTTCTTGCATTTTGTATTGATGAACACCTCCAACTTTAGACACTACTCCATTATCTGTAGTTGTTACAATGATTCTACTTCCTTTACCAAACCATGAAGCATGACCAGCTAAATTGCATAATTGGTCACTATTGTCTAGGTTATCTAGGACAATAAGCACTTTCTTGTGGTTTAATCTTTCTTTGATAATGTTCACCCCTTGGTTAACGTCACTAAGATCGAACAAACTCACCTCAAGAAGTTGTAATATTAAGTTCCTTTGCATGTTCGTAATACCAGTGTATGACACTGGCCACAAACATCTGAAAGAAAAGCAACACCTTCTGGAAAATGAGTAGAGATTTTATGGTAAACAAGCCTCGCGAGAGTAGTCTTTCCCACACCACTAATGCCGTGAATGGTGACAAATCGAACATCGTGGGCGTCTACATCTAAAAACTTCATGATGTCTTCCATTGCGTTGCTCATTCCAACATAGTCATTGGGTACCTTCTCCAACACACTATTTCTCCATAACTTAGACAGATATCTTCCGCTATAGGTTTCGCAAGCCAAGATAGCCTAAAAAAACAAAAAAGCACAATTGTAACCATTTGAACACTTAATGTTATAAGCTGCAGTTTATCAAATAGTGTATTCTATAACAATCAAACCAATGAAATTTCCATTGGATAAGAACCTATAGCTAACACAGCAAAATATATGACTTCTCTGTTCATTTAAGTTTGACAAATCATTAGTTATCCCATATTATTACAGTTATATAGACGACGGCATGTTCACTACCTTAATTCCCTTAATTACCCATGGAATAGTTGTTATGCAGATCTTTTAAAAGTTAAACACCTGATTCATCTTTTTATAACAAGCTCACAAGTGTTAAACATGGAAGAAATTTTTTTTTAAACATTAAAAGCATTAAGAATTTGAGACCCGATTAAACTAAAAACGAAAGTTAAAAACATATAGATAAGGTAAAGTTAAAAATTAATTTATACTTTTTCCAAAAATTAAATCCAAAGGCAAAACCAATAACTAAATCCAATTAACATGAACATTACCCTTGATTATGCATGTTCCATCCCTTGATTTTGGCAACCTTTTGAAGTGCGATCTCCCACGGCTTCACGGCATCTTCACCTAACACATCCTTGTGCCTTTGTAGGTCAGTGGTGTATACTTTAGTTTGTAGTCCGACATCCCTAAAATCCACATTATAGAAGATGGGTAAAATTGTTTTCTCCTCCTCTTGCTCTTGTGAAGCTTCCCAGCATTCTATAATTTTTTGTAGTTCAAGGAGGCTCCACCTACTGGATGCATAGTCCCTAGAGAAAATAGGGATGTAGATCTTGGAGTTAATGATGGCTTCCATCAATTCTCCTTCAATGATTTCCCCTTTTGGCCTAATGCTTTCGTTGTCATAGAAAACCTGGACTCCAGCACGAACTAAGAAATCACAGAGAGCATTGACGACTTTAGAACGACTCTCGGGTCCTTGGTAGTTGAGGAACACCTCAAAGTTCCTGGTTGAACGTGTTCCACTAGTCGTTGTTGCTTCTACCACATCTTTTCAATCTCTTTCTTAAGCTTCTCAAGTGTACCCCCCCATGGATGCTTCCTATATCTGAATAAGGGAGCTATGACATTAATAGCCAAAGGAAGTCCCCCAGTTGTTTGTACTACTTCTTTCGAAATCTCATTATATTCTTTTGGAGGTGAGTCACTTTCGAAGACAAGTCTACTGAAGAGCTTCAGAGCATCATCAGATTTCATTTTTTGCATTTTGTACCGGTGAAAACCTTCATTCTTAGGCAATATTCCAATATTTCTGGTGGTTAAAATGATCCTACTTCCAATACCATACCACCAAGTTTCACCAGCAAGTTTTAGCAGTTGCTCGCTGCTATCTAGGTCATCTAAGAAAATAAGCACTTTTTTGTCCTTCACTCTAGTTTGGAGAGTGTTAACCAGATCATCATTCTCGGGAAGAGATGAAAATTTCACCCCACGGAGTTGTGATAACAAATCCTTTTGCAAGTTCACAATACCAGTTGTACGAGACTTCTCGCGGACATCTAATAGAAAGGCAACTCCTTGTCGAAAGTTGGAAGAAATTTTATGGAAAACAAGCCTTGCAAGAGTCGTCTTTCCTACGCCACTAGTTCCATGAATGACAACAAATCGAACATCATGGGTTTCTAGATCTATCAACTTCATGACATCTTCCATTGAATCGTCAATTCCAACGTAGCTATTGGGCAACTTCTCCAAATCACTTGTTGTCCATAATTTGCCACAAACTTCTTCCACCACGAGCTTCGTAAGCTCAGTTAACCTAATTAAAAAAAAAAAAAAAAAACAAAATTTCAGCCATCTAAACACTAGCGTTGCAGAAAACATAGTTTTTTCTTAGTAACTGCAGACACAGTGGCATGTTAACTTCACTCATATATTTACCCACGGAGCAACAGCTATAGCAAGTTCTCTAAAAGCTAAAACACAACTTTATCTTTTTCAATTACAAATTGATTTAGTAAATGAAAAATTTATCGGACTTGATCGAAATCCTTTTCATAGAATTAAAATAATACTAAATTAATCATGAAGAAATTAATTGTTTTGCAACTTATTTAAACTTATAAAGTTAAGACATATTAAAACTATGAAGTTAAAAGACAAAATCAAGTATTGTAGATAAATTGACATTACCCATGCTTACGTGTGTCTAGTCCACGAATCGTGGCTGCTTTTGGAGCGCGACCTTCCACGGCTTTACCACATTTTCACCGAGCTTCTTCTTGTGCTTTTTCAAGGCAGTCGTATACTGTTTTGATTTAAGGGAAACATTGACATCGTAAAAGATGGGTAAAATCGTTTTCTCGTCCTCGTGCCCCTGCGAAGCTTCCCAGCACTCCACTATTAGTTCTAGCTCCCGGAGGCACCACCTACTGGATGCATAATCCCTGGAGAAAATGGGGATGTATATTTTGGAGTTGACAATGGCTTCCTCAGCTCTTCTCCAATCACTTCCCTTGCCTATTACTCTCATCGTCGTAGAAGACCCGAACTCCAGCAAGATTCAACGCATTAACTATAACATCAACGACTGTACAACGGCTATCGGGTCCTCGAAAATTAAGGAAAACTTGAAAGTCCCTGCTTAAAGGTCTTGTGCTAGTTGATGCTCCTGAAGTCGAAGTTATGCCTCATCTTTCATCATTTTCTTTTCTTTTTGCCGATAACGGCCAAAGCCAAAAAACGCCTTCATTGTTAAAAATGTTTGCACTGAAGGTGGATGTAAAGATACAAACACTTGGTTATGGCCTTCCTATATTATAACACAATACACTCTTTATATATATATATATATATACACACTTTTTTGGTCCTTTTAAGTATGTGTGGGAATCAGAGGTTGACTATAATAAGGGAAAAAACAAAAAAGTCAAAAAAACCGATGGGAAGAGGAAATTAATATTGATTTTTTTAAAAAATTTATAAAAATATGAGTGAAAAATTTAATTTTAGGTAAGTTGAATTCATCTTTCGAAAAAAACGAATTGAATAAAAAAATTATAAAAATACTTAAATAAAAAAATCTAATTTTAGATAAATCAAATCCATTTCTTTAAAAAATAGATTGATTTTATCATTATCTTTTTAGAAAATGAGTTCAATATATATATTTTTAAAATTATTTTTTACCTAGTAGTGTTTGTGTAATTTTTTAGAAAAAGTTATTATTTGTTTTTTAATCCAAGAACATTGATTTATCTTTTATGTACTTTTGCCAAAACTATTTCAAAAGTGCTTCAAACATCAATAAAGCAGCGTTGGTACAATAATTTTTCAACATCGATAAGATAACTTCAACTTTGACCGTCGAAAGACTTGGGGCACTTCCCTTCACGATATTTTCTGCGCCTTTGCCATTAAAAATACTAATGCTAATAAAGGCGTCTGCAATGATGGCAGACTTGCTTTTTCTTTTCTTTTTCTTTTTTGCTTTTTTGACTTTCCTTTTTTTTTTTTTTTATCTTTCCCTTTAATCTGGTAATTTGTCCAATATTCCGAGTTCCAACACTATTTGGGAAAAGCAAAAAATAATAATATTTTAAAAGAAAATTACAAAAATGATTGCTACAATAAAAATAATCCAAAAACTAACCAATTTGAACTCGTATCCTCAAAAAAACGAATTCTATTTACGTTGTATTAAACTTGTATGTTAAATAGAGAAACTCATTAAAAGTTTTATTGAACTCTTCTTCTAAATATAAATTGTTTCTTTAGTTACACTAAACCCGTATGTTGAAAAAATAAGTTTATTATAATTTAATTCCATCTCTTCAAAATAAGAGTTCAGCAACCCAATTTCTTTTATTATTTTTGTCTTGATAGAATTTTTATAATATTTATTAAATTATCATTATTTTTTATCTATTTTCAATAAAAGTCTATAAAATAAATAGGTTAAGCATTTATCATTTACTCAATTTGAGAAATCATATAATTTTATCAATTTCTTTATTTGGATGTCCAGTCCCTTACTAGCGATGCAAATGAGTCAGGTTTTAGAAGGCTTGGACTTAGCTCATTTAATAAATTAATAGGCTTGAGTCGAGTCGAGTTTTAACGACTTGAAATATACACACTCAAGTTCGAGCCCATTCAAGATTTATGAGTCTGAATTAAGTTCATTAGGCTCATTTAATTAAACGAGCTTAAGCACGGGTTCAAGTTTATTTAGCTAAACGAGCTCTTAACGAGTTTGTTCGCAAACCTAGCCCACGAGACCTTAACAAGTGTATTAGCAAGTTGGCTCATGAACTTAAAAAAAAAAAAAAAAAAAACTCAACTTCAGCTTGTTTAGCTAAATAAGTCCAAGTTTGAGCTCCAGCTCTCGAGCTCGAGTTTAACTCGATTAGCTAAACAAGCGCTAATCTAACCTAAGATGAATTAAGATCGAATAGCTCTACTCGTTTGTAAATGTATCCTCTACACACAACTTAACATTTATTAGTAAGTATCTTTACCTTATTTGAGATTCAATAAAGTTGAATTCTAAAACATTTCAGTACAACTTTATTCAAATTTATATTCTTTTTTTATTAGGTTTTAGCAGTATCCTATCTGGCTGTTCAACTGTTTTGGCATAAGCCCAAGAAAAGGGAATAAAGCTTTTTTCCTATGGAATTCAATGGAATAAAGTTAGAACAAGAGCCGGCCTCCATTCCTTCCTTTCCCACCCCCCGCCTTTTCTTTTCTTTTTTTTTTTTTTCCTCTCTCTTTTCCTTTTCTTAAAGTCAAGTTGTACACATTCTTTGCTTTGTTGTATGGTCAAGATCAAACAATTTCATTTAATTAATAAAGTAAGATTTTTGATATAAAAATTAATTTAAAAATTATTTAATTAAATAACTCAAAAAATAATTTTCTTAACTCATTTAAAGTAAAAAATTATTAAAAAAATATTAAACAACTCTTTTAAAATAATTTATGAATAAAATATAAATTACTTAATAATAAAAATTACTTAAATTATTAATATAGCATTTTAAGCAATCTTATCAAACACCCATTATTAAGGATGCTGACACACGACATGATATGTGACTTGGCCTACCATAGCAAAATACATCATGATAAAACGGCAGCGAACATGATTCTAAACGCAACCAAGCACCTGCAATTATTTTATAATATAATTACTTTTATATTTTTTTCTATCTACTTTTGATATTAGTACAACTGAAGTAGGAAACAAAAATACGAAAATGACCCTTTAACAAGAATTATTAGTATTATCAGAGTACAGCGTTTAGTTGTATAATTATTGGTCTGGATAAAGATAGTTATACCATGTTTGATTTATAAAAATATATTAAAATTTAGATAAAATTTTTTTCATAAAATTAGAAGAAAACTTAATTTTTGATCATTTACATTTGATAGTATAAAAATATTAAAACTAGATAAAAATAAAATCTCTTAATAAAAATATGTTTAATATTATTTAATACAGTATATACCAAATATGATATAAGAAGTTGTTCTATTCAGTATTTTTTTATATTATACTGTCTAATTCTCTTTGTCTTGTGCTATTATTGCAACGAAATGCTAAGTTAATGTAAAAAAACTTTCTAAATATGATTTGTATAGTTTATGAGTTGTATAACGATAGAAAAACCGAAGAAATCATTAGAAACGAAGCCGAATGATAAATTCCAAATTAAAAGCATGCATATTCATTATTTCCCAAAACAAAATTAGCAACATTTGCATAAAACACTCAGTAGGAGGTTGTTATATATAAATCTGACTCCTATTTAATGGGTTACATAAAAATAAATAAAACCTCAAAAATTTTCCAAAACAGGTTTTTGTTTTACAAATCATTTCATGGGTGAAGCTTTGCTTAGTAAAACCAATAGGAGACCTTTAATATAATATTCTAATTATTATTTGGTCATATTTATAGCCAACGCCAAGATAACACCATGTCATCTATTTTGAAAAACCTTTTATTTTTTATTTTTTTTTAACTAGGTCTGGGTCTAAATCATTGATACCCATCATGTAAGAGGTGACTAGGTCCAACTTTCGGGTGGAGGCGGGTTTGACATGTCTCCTTTTAATAATTAATTTAATTTTTAAGTCATTTTTTATTTATTTTTAAATTTTTTTAATGAGAGGCTTTTAAGGATCTACTGGATCCATAAATCCAACTGATGGACCCATAAATCCAACTGATGGATTTATAGCTGGACGCATTGTGGCTAGGTCAAGTTGGATTGAGTCACTGCTCAGACTTGAGAGATGCTTTTGAGGTGTTTGCGGATCTACAAGCTTGAAAGTCTCTCTTTTCCGCTTTATTTACTTGCTTTTTTCTTTTCCAAAGCCGAAATTAACGGACACCAACGCATTATTATATTCGAAAAGAAGTTTATTGTCCTAAATTTGCTATCTCTAATGTATTCTCGTGAATAAACATTTGATACGTGTTAAATAAATTAATTAAATAAAAAAATTTTAAAATATAGAAAGCACTTCATAACACTTGTTAGATGTTTATTCCTAGAATCACAATGGAGACTTGGAATAGCAAAATTTTATCTCCTGTGATTGGATAGAAAAGTCCGTTCAAAGAAATATTTTGTTCAGTCCGATAAATGGTAAGCTCCTTCCACGAATTTACCTTCATAAATCATACTCAACTAACCCATATGGATCTGCACTGGGGAAATTTACAAAAATATGGCCCGTATTTTAGGTTTTTATAAAATTGTAATCTGTATGTATTTTTTCAAAATAATATTTTATAATTATTTGTTATTCGTCTCAATACCCACATAAAGAATATATTTACGGTTGCACCCTCTGAAAATAATCTTAATTAATTGCACATGTAGTAATTTACTATGGTCATTATTATTATTATTGCTCCACGAACTTACATTGGTACATAATAAGTTCTTAACATTTTTAAGAAGCCATTGCTTGAAAGAAAAATTGGCGCTTTGTCAAATAATTGATCAACCCATTTCAGAAGATGATTAAACTGACATTGCTGAACTCTTTTCCTTCAGGGAAAAAAAAAAAAAAATGTCACGTTTCCTTAAAACCTACCGGATTCCCCCAAAAAGAAAAAAATAAATAAAATATGGAATAATATCAGGAATAGCACCTAAATTTTTGTAAAATACACAATTCTTTTTCTAAACTTTAAAATTAATCAATTTATTATCTGAACTTTAAAATTGATCAATTTAATACATAAAACAACTAGACGAAAGTACTATTAATGTAGACGAAAAAATCTTCTAGATACTAAATTGATCAATTGGAAAGTTCAAGTATCAAATTAATCAATTTTAAAGTTTAGATATCTAATTGCATATTTTGTTAAAGTTCACATATCATTCACGACATTCACCCTAAAAATAAAAATCAAGTGCAAATATAGAACAAAGATCCATGAAATAATTGGTACTAGAACAAGAAAACCTACCACAAGTTGGACGACAATATCACCACTGGTTTTCAACACGTTCAATTCAAATCTTGCCTCCTAGTAGACTTAGGTATGGTTTAGTTCCGCACTAAAAACTGAATCGAAACAGTCACCGACGGTTCTAGAACTAGAATCGGATCAACTGGTCAGTTCCAAAACCGACTATGGAACCGCCGGTTTCACAGTTCCTAGGGGTTCTTTGGCCTAGAACAGGCGGTTTCACTCGGTTTCATTGAAAAAAATTAAAAATAATATTAAATATATAATTATTAATATTTAAATTACTTCATATAAATAGTAAAATTTATTACTTATTCACAATATTTAATATGTTATTATCAACAACACTTAAAATCATATATCATAATACTAGCTATATTTAATATTGAATGTGTTTGTATACACATAAATGTGCATTATAAAATTTTTTTTAAAAATTTTGATTAAATAATTAAATACTTTTAGATCCAATAATTATTTTGACTTATGGAATCGAACTGGAACATGAGAGACGGTTTTGGTTATGATTCCTCAATTTCAAGATCTAAAATCGGTGATTCCGGATCAAGTTTAATTCAGTTCCGGAACCATGACAATGTCTACCTCCCAGTAGTTAAAAGCTATCAACGAAGTTGGTGCCTTTAGTGGCGATTTCAATGCCTATATGTTTTCTTCGCATATCACCTGAATATTTTGCGCCTACACGTACCTAATTTTGTTTGTTAAAGGTAGTTGTTCTATTGTATAAAGTACTCTAGGCTGTATTCAATATGTGTAGTGCAACGTGTTTTAAATAAGAGTTAATTATAAAAATATGACCTATGTTATTTTTTTTTTATAAAAGTATCAATATTATTTAATAATTTTAAAATGATAAATGTCAATATTTTATTGGTCATAAAAATTAATTTTATATATTTTTTAAATTTTCTCAATTTTTAAAAATATTTTTTTATATTTTATTTGTTTAATTTTATTTAGTAATATTTTTTATTAAATTAATTTTTTAGACTAATAAGACTCTAACACATATTCTTAAATACTAATTAATTATAATGACACTTTTGTATAAAATATGGGTCACCTATTTGTACAAAAAAATTAACACCGATCATGTGTTTGCAAATTGCTCAAAACACAAGTCATGTTTTTGTAATTGACCCTTTGAATAATCTTCTGTCTACTTTGGTTTTATTAAAAAAATTATATTTATAAAGATTTAATACAAGGAAGCATCAAACTTTCGTAAATAAAACTCAAATTCTAATGTTTGGTACCCAAAAAGCATTTAGAAGAAAATGGATTGGAATGACATAAGTTGTGGAATAACAAATCCATTCTTGCGTTTGAAAATGCTCACAAAATAGAATGGAACATGGCATATACATAAAGTGTATTAGCAAAAAATGTCCTCTACTACAATTGTCAATTTTAAGGCTTCTAAAGGCACATCTAAACATGCTGTACACCTTGAAATTAAGGTTATTTACAACTTGCTACTTGTCTAAATGAGTATGGAAATGTTAAGACTCAAAACCTGCTATAAATCCACAATTTACACCATAAATAACTCTAAAATCATTCATATATTCATGACTCAAATAATGTCATTTTACATACTTGTAATCATAATCAATCATATAAGTATCATCTTATAATGTATATGAATTCAACTGATAGATGACGCTGAGAGTCTGTTATACTAATACTACAAGAATTAGACATTGTGAATAAATGTTAATTTATAGTAAACACTAAACACATATTACCATTCAGATCATTTACATATGACTAAATCTTTGCTTTTATAAATCAACACATATCCTCTATTCATCATCTCGATAGCCTTCAATGCTAGTGATGCTCCCAAACATGATTGTTAGAATCGCGAGTCAAATTTTCAATTCTAAAAATTTATGATTTTATGTATATTTTCCTTAATTAAAATATATGCAAAATTTTTTAAATATAAACTTTCGATAAAGATATGATTTTAGCTTAACGATTCCACATGTTTACGATTTTACTAGTTTTACACCATTTTATATGATCATACCAATTTTATAGATTTTAGTAAATAGTAATATTACGATTTTAACAACCATGTATCCCAAACCCACTAATGGATTGCAACTATGATACAATAACCTACACTTTCACCACTTTTTCATAAAAATGATGAAAGAATGAGCTGGAGCCCAATACATAAAACACAATCATGCGCATGTGATCAAGACTACACATTCATATGCAGACATATCACTAATGCAACAACCAATATTTTATTATCTTTATTTTAAGCCAAACAAGTAATATAGGAATAACTCTATATCTCACCAGAAGTAAATACAATAATACATATATACGATGCAGGGTACTCCCAATATCCATGAGTCAAAATTCCCTGAATCTATCCGTAAGCATCTCCATCACCATCCACATGTTTATCTCGTCGGAAATGAATAGAAAATGAAAGGATAATATCACTTGCCACAAAATTACATTTAGGGGTTCCTCAAAAGTTACAAAGAATGGTTCAGAGAAAAAGGGTGAAATTTCTATAACGTAAGGGGGAAATAAGAGCCAATTACTTCTTAGAGGTTTAAATATATATTTTTTTTAAATTTTGTGTTGGGACAAAATTGCCCCCATTTTTTGAATTCAAAATTAGCCCCCCTTTCTATATAGAGACATTTATTTAGGTTATCTTATTTTTTTCCCTTTTATAAATGTTTATCCTCAAAAGTTACCTAAACCATCGTAAACACCAAATACTTATTTTCTTTCTTTTCCCCTATTCCTTGAGTAGTTTTGTTTAACTTTTACTTTATTGTACCTTAACATATTAGATTTACTTGTTCTTCTTAGGAGTGACTCCTCAATACCCTTAAGCTGGATACGTTTTCAACTTGGATATAATCAACTAAAGATTCAATGTTCCGAAAATAGTTGCTTGATTTAGTTGGTACATACATTCTCAGCATCTTTGGTAACAAGTACTTTGAATGCCAATTCAACTTAGTGGTGATGTTACTCATTATATCTGATCATTGGTTACTCATTTCATAGCCGCACGTCTCACTATAGCAAGATCTTCAATCCTAAGATTTCAAGGGTTTTTGCTTCTTATTTATTTAATTCTCCTAAAAACTCTAAGCATCTATACCAATTGTAGTTGCAACACTCACCTATGATTCAACTAATCCCAAAATATTCAGTAACCTACTATACTACTTTCAACATGCTTCCTCAAATTCTAAAGCCTTCCTTTCTAACCCACTAATAATTTGATAATGGATAATAATAACTAATACATATGACCTTATGTAACTCTTCAACATTATTGGCACTTATTTTCTACAAAAGCCTTTAAATTTTCTCCATATGTAACTTTTCCTTAATACACTTTGTTTCTATAACCATTACTCTTTAAATCCATTCATATTCTCAATAGTATCCAATTAATCTCCACTAATATTTAGTATATTCCTCCTGTTGTTCAATATTATTTCCAACAAAAGGTCTTTTTTAGATTGTACGCATGCGACTCCTTAACCACTAAACCTACAAGCACAATCTTCAATTCCAACTTATAGTGCTGTGATTTCCATATTTCTTTAATCTTAATACTAGTTCTTCTCAATTGTCTTATTTCATTTCTTTTTTATTTTTTTAGTTACCAATTTTCATTTATTCGATTCTTTATTCTATTTTTTTTCCTCAAATCTATTTTTTAATTCCAGTGCAATATCGAAACTTAGTCAACCTATTTGCTTGTCCATAGCTTCCAACCTAGTCATCATGATGTTTCGTAGGTGTTCTTTTGCTATTACAACTGGACACCAATATACTTCATTGAGAAAAGAAATGATGTTTTATAAAGCACTATATTCATAGATACACATATACATATTTGCTCACTCTCACTGTAATCAATTTAAAGGAGAATAATTAGCATTATTGCTATGAGTAGTATTTGTACAACAGTAGATTAGTTTTTTTTTTTTTTTAAATTTGGTTCTCTCATTCATATGTTTTGTCTTAAATGACTTTGAAAATTTTACACTATTTTTGCATCTCAGATTACCAATATAATTATTGTCTTCTATTACTATTTCAATATTTAGTTTATTAGTATAATTAATTGAGTTTTGAATCTTACAAACTTTCACTTCACTTTGGCACTTATTGTCAACACAATTATTGACTATTTATTGAGATTTTTGTCAATAATATAGAGAATATTTAACTTGTTTATGTCAAATTTTCATTTTTCCTTATTAATTCATTTTTTTCCACTTATTATTGTTATATTTTATTTATGGTTTAGCCTACTAATGACCATTGATTTTTTTTTTTTTTTGCACTTTCTATATAGTTTTATAACCTTTATTCAATATTGAATTGTTTAAATTTCTTGCAACTCTTCACAAATACATTATGAGTATCAACATATAATGGATACATGACTCAATCCATATGACAAGACTCAAACAATTATGATCATGTATGTATGCATTTCTTATTATAGACATAACTTTAACTTATTTTTAAGAAATCCGACTAATGTTAAATGCAATATATAAAAGGTGCCCATTACAACAAATCCTATAACTACCTAAAGATTAATGCCATGAAATGCATAAGACTTTACGTTGGAAAAAAAATATATATATAAATGAGTTCCTAAGATACATGAAAATTCTATATATAAAAGGAACATTACAAAACCCGAGGTTACATATTTACAAAAACAAACAGGAAAAAGGAACCACATCAAGAAGGATATACTAGACAAAATACATACCACTTTAAATTTCTCTTAATTGATGCTTGTTTACAAGAAATGAAAGACTACTTAATAATGAAGGGGAAAAAAAGAAATGGCATGGCCTGCTTGTACTTCTTAAGGGTGAAAAAGAGATGGAAAAAGAAGCAGAAAATGTTGCATCATTTTTAAAGCTTCAAGAAAATTGCTAAAGAGAGATAGAGAGAAAGGATGTGGCAATGAAGGAACGAGACAAAGGGAAGGAATTTCATCCTTATTGCCTTGTATTTTCGTTCATCAATCATCCTCAATTATATTATCTATGGGCAATGCACAAGTAATTGTTTTCTTGTTTTTTCCCAAAACGCTCTTCTTTGGTATAAGGAGATAAAGATAGGTCAAGTACTTGTACTTTCAATGTTTGACAATCTAGTGTAACATCTTTAGATTTGACAAATCAGTGCTCATACGTTCAAAGTATATGTAATTTAATTTTTTTTAAATAATATTTGATGGACATTTATTTTGATGACCGGATAATAGCAGAGACTTGGCTAAAAATTGCCAAAAACTAAATATGTGGTACTAAATTGCCAAAAATTGAAAGTACTGGCACTTGATCTGTTATTATCTTATCATGAAAAATAAATGTTTATCAAATATTATTTAATAGAGATATTGAATTACACATACTTTGAGAGTATAAATATTAATTTTTCAAAATCTAAATATGAAACGCTAAATTGCTAAAAAGTAAAAGAACAAATACTTGGCTTACTATTATCTTTTGGTGCAAGTCAAGCCTTAAATCATGGAGATTGTTTGAATGGATTATGTTGTTAAATTTTGCACATTTTAGGGGGTTCAAGGAAGGGTGGTCAGTTGTGCAAGGAAGGGCATAGTTTTGCATGGTGTGGTTTGATGGGATCGTTGAAGGGAAAGGGATAGTTGAGTGCTTTGGTTAGATTCTTAGTTAGTTTGGTTAGTGTAATGGGATTGTTTTAGTACTTGTATTTTTTAATAAAAAGAATGAGTTTGGTTTATGATGTACCATATGGTATATGATGTACATAAACGGCATAAAGAAGAACTAGGGCATAAGTAAGCCCCAAAGGAACATTAACTTAGTATAGATGTTGTATTACAAGATCAAGCCATCAATAAGTATCTGATAGATGTGTTATACCTATTTCCAAAGAACACCATGGACCTATGTAACAAGTTTTCCTCCTTAAGGACAAATCGATATCCAACGCAAGATAATTCTCCCATAAATTTGGCCATCTTATCTAATAACCCTTTCTATACTAGAGAGAAGACTGATAAACCTTTCCTTAAGACCTTCCTTATCATGACATGATATCCTTCTTATCATTATTGCATCTAAGATATAATAAGGAATGTTGAAGAAGTAAAGAATACAGAGATAAAGGACAAAGAAGTCATGAAATGGACAAGAATATTGGATAGTGTTGAAGAGACATGAGATGGAACTCTTATCAAGCAAATCTTGGTACATGAATGTGACTTCGATATAAGGTAATTAAAGGTTTGAGATAAAACGTGAGTTAGATACCTAATGTACTAGGTTGTATGTGATCATAGAAAAATTGGTGAAAATTGCATATAGACTTACTTCATAACTACTGTCTATAATTGATAAAATCTCCCATATCTTTTCAAAGGAAATATGTTTTTGTAATACCCCTCAAATATAGGTGGTGGAACTTTAACCACAGAGGCGTTTTTTCGTTATAATAGCTTGGAGTTTCTCATAACTCCAAAGTTAAGCGTGCTCTAGGTAGAGCAATCCCAAGATGAGTGGCCTCCTGGGAAGCGCTAGAACCAAAAGGAAAAAACGATGCGGCATGCGGATAATACGTTGGTGAATAGAGTTCCGAGTCATTACATAGTGCCTCTAGTGTCCTGATTGTGCTTGACAGTATGCTGAGAGGGCTAGTGTACCTAGCATTACAATCCCTGCCCAGGGTGGCCTGAAGGCGTAGGGGCGCCCCATCCACTACGGTGGAGCCTGGGGTACAGGTTGTAACAAATGGTATCAAAGTAGTGATTCTAGACTTGTGTAACAAAACTGACGGGGACGTCAGTACTATAAGTGGAGGAGTATGTAATACTACTCAAATATAGGTGGTGGAACTCTAATCATAGAGGCACCTTTTCGGTGTAATGACTTGTAGTTTGTCAGAACTCCAAAAGTTAAGCGTGCTCTAAACAGAGCAATCCTAAGATGGGTGACCTCCTAAGAAGCGTTGTCACGAAAAAGGATAAAACCGTGTGATGTATGGCTAAAGCGGATAATGCCTTAGTGGGTAGAGTTTCAAGTCTTTACATAGTGCCTCTAGTATCCTGGTTGTGCTTGAGGGTGCATTGAGAGGGTCAGTGTACCTAATATCATGATCAATGCGCAGGGTGGCCTAAGAGCTTAGGAGTGCCCCTTTTGCTCTGGTGGAGCTTGAGGTGGCAATTCGTGATAATTTTAAAGTCTAATAGGGTTTCCAAAGGGAATCTTATAATGCTTTGCCTAAACCTAGCGCACCAAAACTGTCTAATTAAGGCCTTGGATACTAGAAGGAGGACCTTTATGGATAAATACCCATAATGCAAAAACATAATAGAGTAAGGATCATAAGAAAGAAGTGACCTTAGAACTCAAGAAGGGTGAAAAAGGTTTCCTCACCTATTCATAGACCATGTCATCCTTTAAAAAATTAACATCAAGACTCTTTGAAGGAAGGAAACAATGTAAAGCCTTGAAAACAATTCAAAAGTGAAGTATACCATGAAACAACAACAAACCATGCAAACCTAGATACTCAATAAATAGTTTTAGGGACAAAACTTTCTTGAAGGATGATAAGGTGGAAACTTGGTAATATTACAATAATCAAAATACAGGATTAGATAGTAGATAACTCAAATCATGATTAGACCTCGAAATGCCCAAAACCTGATTTCAAACCTATAAAGCTTAAATTTAGATTAAACCATAACATAAAATAAAATAAAATAAATTAGAGAGCTTCGTTTATAAATTCTAAGTATATTGTTGTGATTAGGTCATTTAGTTCAATAGGCACATAGGTTTGAAAACATGAAAATGCATTATAAAATACTCAAGAATGGGGGGAGGGAGGGGGAGGGGAAGGGGAAGAGGAAGAGAGAGAATTGAGTAGTTACCCTAAAAACTCAAACAATTAATTTTAATGCAATCGATCAATTTTAACTTTAATTGTAGTAGATAATACAACAGTAGATTTCAATATGAAATATAAAAGAGGTGGAGATAGAAAATATTAGCTCAGATTTAATGTGAGTTCAGCCAACTTCCCACTCTTCACGATCTACTAATGCCTCCAATCGAGAACTTCACCACTAGTTTATTTATCACCAAAAACATATGCTTAAGCTTAGAAATATAATGCTTTACAACACTAAAAAAATAAACTATTTCCTTTCTCTCTCTAGATGCTTTCAGATAGATAGCAAATACAAGAGCAAAACACTAGAATGATTTTCTTTTTCGTTACAGATATTTACAATTTAATGAATAAGTGAATAAGAAAATTAATGATTTGTTTGTTTGCAAGTAAAAGCTCTTTCAATTCACACCACCACGTCAATCTCCCAAGGACAAAATATTTATAGCCTTAAAAAATTCATATGTCCGTTAGAGAAAATGTCTTTGAGTCGCTAAGCATTAAATGCACTTCAACAACTCTTTTTGCCACATCGGCTCATTCATTTAAACTTTCGCGCCTTAAAGTGTCATGCCTTCATTTTGACCCTCGAAAAGTCTATGCCTATGTGAACTTCATCGAGCCTTGATTTCAAATTGGTCGCGCTTTGAAGCATGTTGTGTCATAACTTGTCGTGCATCAATTTAGCCCTCATCAACTCTGTTACCTTTATCTCATCGATCCTAAAATTTGAGCTTGTCAAGTGTTAGTTTTGAGTTAGTCGCGCCCTAAGCAATGGACTCGTCGGGCCTTTAATGATCCCCTCGACCAAGGTTGTACATTTTTAAGCTTTGTCAAGTCTTGGGTTTGAACTTATCGCTCTATGACTAATGGATCTGTCGAGGCCTCGACTATTGACTCTACATTTTTTAACTTGTCGAGCTTTGGTCTTAACTTTGTTGCACCTTGACTAATTGACTTGTTGACCCTTCGACATGACCTTTAACTAATGTCTTTGCATTTTTGGCTTATTGAGCTTTGGTCTAAACTTTTGTCACGCCTTAGTGAGTGAATCTATCTAGTTCTCAACTTGTACCTCAACTCAGGGTTGTTCCTGCTAAAAACCTATAGAAACTCCATAAAGGCATACAAAATACACCTATATATATGACTAATTAAGTGCAGTTTACAATAATTGAATAATTAATTATGCATTATATCATTTCATCAAAATCTACATTGAACATACAAGTTCAACAATCTCCCTTTTTTTTGAGGATAATTATGCACAATTAATTCCTTTTCAATTTAGCATACTCCCCCTCAATTAAGCATTTGAGTTTCAAAGAAATTTTCTCAAGTTGAATTCAAAGACTTGATGCTTAGAAAGACTTGATGCTTAATTCTAAGGAAATGCAAGCTACACTTAATACATCATTTAGCTTTCCTTTTCAAAACAGACTACATGCTTGCATGTTAATTATGCATTCTACGCTTATCTCTCCCTTCGTATTCATAAAAAAAAAAAGATAGACTTATGATATTGTAAACAAGGAGAGATGCATAGATAACATATAAAATTCAACAATTTGCCTCACTCAAGAAGGACTTCACGCATTTCAATCAATATGAAAAAATTGCCTCACAAACAAAGAACTTCACATTGCCTCGGTAGAGGACTTGGCAAATGTCTACACACATGTAGGACTTCACATACTTGCCTCAACACATGAGGACTTCATATAAGCACTTCATCCTTAACACACTTGCCTCAACACATGAGGACCTCACACACTTGTCTCAACAAAGGACTTCACACAAGTGTCTTATCACATGAGGACTTCACCAAAACTCTCAAATAAAACATGTGAAGAGTTTCTTATTGTGTTAACTCATAAATCTCACAAATGGCACTATTCACTCAACAAATGCAAACATAACAGATCATAAACATCACATAGCATATATGAACATTTAATAGCTTCTTTTATTCTCAGATCAAGTTCTTGATTATCTTGTTTTCATGATATTTTAGCACTCATCTTGCTTGATCATGCTCAATTCTAGCACAAATTTAGTTTAAAACATGTATAAAATCAACATATCATTAAAAATCCATGCTCAAACACATCCAATACTTCATGCAAGATTAAAAAGGTATATAAAGCCTGTTGGAACTAAAGAAACTCATATGAGTTCACATATTACAAATTTGTGCACATGTTAGTTATCAAAAGCATGAATTTTTCTCAAGAGTGACATTTTCATTCAAATTTAAACCTTTTTACAAGTTTGTTTAGACCCAATAAATATTACAAAACATGATTTATGCATCAAAAACATGAAAAATCCAATTTTATGTATTTTAAATTCAATTTCAGCTCAAAACATACACAAAAACATCTCAAAAAATTTGCATATGTAAGCACATCAACACATTATACAAACATTAAGGGCACAAACTATCAAACTCAAGCAAGTTGAGATTATACCATATTTTTGCCCTTATAGCCTCTTGGGATGCTACACAATCATCTTTTTAGTACCCATTTGAGTCTGAGTCCTTTATGGTTAAGTGGAACAAAAAAATTTTCTTAAGAACCCAAACCAGCTTGCTTCTATGATTCAAATGCATGGTTTTTCTTATTTTACAATTGTGTGCAATATGACTAGATTTGCCACAGTAAATGCATGTCCCATGGGTGGCTTTCACAAAACAAGTTTTGTGGGACTTGTAGTTACCTTCTCTACTATAACCAATTCTATATTTATTTGAATCACACATTTGGTTTCCAAGAAGTGTGTTCAAATTCTTTTTACCATTTGTGAATTTAGCTATAGTTGCTTTTGAATAATTTAAGCTAGCCTTTAGCAATATATTTTCATTTTTTAAATCCTTTATCTCTTTTAAGATTTCATCGTTACTACTACTAGCACGATCAACATCATCATTTTTATTTAATGTGTTAACTTCAATATCTAGCAAATCATTTTCAATTGTTAATTTTTCATTAATTTCCTTTAATTCATTATTTTTTTTTCAACTTCTTACATTTATTGTTCATCTTTTTATTTTCTTGTTTCAATATATTTATTTCATCTTGCAGCATATTATTTTCTTATTTAATTTCCTCATGCTTAATTTGAAAATTTTCTAGCTCTTCTCTTACTTCTATCATTAAAGATTTAAGCATATTGTTCTTTTTCTCCATTTTTTCTAACTTACAACATACTTTATTATACATGGCATACAACTCATCATAAGAAGGAGAAGAGGGGGATTTTACCTCATCGTCTAGTGCCATGCAGCAAGCATTCTCATATGAGTTGAGTCATCATCGTTCCAAGTGGCTATGAGAGCTTCTTTTCTTAGTCCCCTTGAAGCCTTCTTGAACAATAGACAGTATTGTTGGATGTATCCTAGCTTTAACATTTATAGCACGTTATCACATCCTTCTTTTTTTATCTTGTTGGGCCGCTGTCATCATCCACTCTCTTTATCTTGTTGGGGGGCCTCATGAACTTTTCAAGCTTCTTAGCCATCCAGACAAGTTCCTCATTTTCATCATCATCATTGTAAACCCCCAAAAATTTTCATAATTCTTAGAAAATAATCCTAAAAGTTTAAGTATCAAAATTTAAATCCCGAAAATCAACTCAAGATAAAAACCAAATTCTAGACCGAGTCAAAACGCCTAAAACGAAACCCTAAAAATCGAATCAAGTTAAAACTTAAATCCAAATAAGATCAAATATGAGATTTCTTAGTCTCGAGAAAATAAGAACCCTTGAAACAAAATAAAGTCCAAATATCGGTTTAATCAACGTTCGTACGCCAATCAAATCATCTATCCAATTTCTAAAACATAAATCAAAACGATATATCCAAATATCGCTTAACAACGAAATGATAAGATCCTAAATCATTTGGTAAATTTCAGAATAAAAAATTTCAAGCTTTTACCAAAAGTCAAATTGAGTCAACTCATAACCCTATACTCGGTTAAACAATCCTGATAACTAAAAACTATTAAATAATCTCAAATAAAATAAGAGAAACCACATATATCGAGCTAAAATATAAAACGACCAAAACTCAAAAATTATACGATCTTACAAATATCTCGACGAAACCGAAAGTCAAACCGGAACCCTAAAGTCAACAAAGCCTATAACGAACCCTAGTGTTTAAGATCCAGCAATCCCGCGTTTTCAAACCCTAGAAAATGAAATTAAGCCAATAGCTTAAAATAGTTCGTAATAATATAGGGTAACATAAAAATATCAGATTCGCGAATTTCGAGTGTCCTTCGGACTCAAACGAGATCAGTGCTCGAAAAGCGTGTCATGGAGCTCGGAATATTAAAAATATTATGTTTATACCAATAGAATCGTAAAAATATAAGGATTCCAAAAATATCAGTTTTAGAATTTTTCGTTAGCTAAAAATTACAGATATCGCATTATTACGCGTATTTTTATTACTACCGGTACTTTAATTGTCTAGTCTACTATTCATAGTACTTTTCTACTATTCATTACTATTTCACTATCTCTACTTTTTCTTACACCTACATATCTATTTTCTTACTTTTTATATTTCCAATACATCTTATATCAAATCATATCTTACATATTAATTATTTTCTCACAAAATACAAACAAAATCAACACTCCCTCTCTCCAAACAAGCCATGGCCGGTGCTAGCCATTAGCTCCCCCCCCACACACATTTCCTCTTAATTATTTTTCTTTTCAAATTATTTTATTACATCTAATTTCCACTCCAAAATTCTATAAATACCCCATCCCTCTTTCATTCTTTCACACAATTCATTTCACTATCAAAACTCTCTCAAAATCTCTCCACAAACCTTCTCTTCAAGAATTCTTTCTACCAAAACTCTCTTAAACCAATTCCTCGCAAAAACCATTCCTTATACATAAACTATCTACCACATATCACTACCCACATAATACCCCTTTCATCTACCATCTTCATATCACATAAACACCTTAGGTAAACTTCTTCCACTCATTTATTCATCCATGTCATGTAACTTAGCATGACTATGGTGTTGTTTTGAAACTCATGTGAGTAGTAAAAGCAACAACATGTTCATGTTTTGTTCTTGTACATAAACTCCTTATTTATTATGTTATGTTAATTTTATTGTTGTTATAATATCTAACTAAATATATCTATGTATTTATATATAATCTTTAGAGCATATAAGCTCACTTGTTATTTATTTATTTTATGCTTTGCAATTTATTTATTTCATGCTTTTCTTTAAGACTAGTCTTTCTAGTCTTAGACTTGTCCATATCAAGTCAAAACAATCTTTTATTTATTTTCTTTAATCTTTCGGGACTAGTCTATTCTTAATCTCGGGATGCCTTGATAAAGCTAAGGCTCCAATACTTGACCGAGATACCTTGATGAATCTAAGGTTCCCAATACTTGATATTTTATTTTCTTGCTTATTATTTGTTTCTAGTATTTTCTTATGTTCTTATTATTTTATATGCCCATACTATTTGCATCTACATAATGTTAATGTCTCAACTAATTCAAAAATAGAATTTTATTTATTAAAAGAACTTAAAAACCAAATTTCTTATTATGACTTTACAAATAATGAAGTTATTATCAAACAACATAGAAATAGATTAATACAAGTTTTCTCAAAAGTTTTCTTAAGTATCAAAGATAGTTTTACCAAGGAAACGTAAAAAATAAATATTTTTCATTTTACATTATGGGAACCTAAGTTCTAGTAAATTAATTGGTAGTTTTCAAAGTCCTTACAAAAAGCTTAAAGATTAAACTCTTTGAACTCCATGACCAAAACCAAGAAAAAACTAGATTTCAAAGTTAAGATAAAAATCAACTCATAAAGTTATGTAACCCACTTAGGACAATAATGATTTCAAGTTCTAAAGAAGATACTTGTTTTCAATAATAATATACAAGATAAGATTAGAAACAAATGATTTTTAGCAATAAAAAAATTCTTTTCAAAGGAAATAAAGAACAAGTTAGAAAACAAAAACTTATTTTTAAAATAATAAATATAGAAGACAAGACTCATTTTCTAAAACCATCTTAAAAACAAAATTAAAAAGGTTTTCAACAACCTAAATATACTTTTTGATAAAATTGATCTTTTATCACTAAAAGTGAAATTTATGAAAGACCAAGGTTAAAGGGAAATTACTCGTTTTGAAAAAAAAAAAAAAGAAAAGGACAAAAAATAAGAATATACTCATTTATAATGAAAATATAAAGTTTCTTCCAAATACCTAAAAAGGAATTTATCAAGATAAGTTTTAACACTTTAAAAAGAATTGTTTTATGAAATAAATTGTTGAGACACTACCATTAGAAATTTTGCATATAAAGTGAGCTTATCTATATACCCAAAGTATTTATCAAATATGTCATAATTATATATATATATATATATATTGTTACAAAAGGATTTTGTTTTAAAAAAAGTTGAGTTAGAAAACGGATTTGCAAAAGTTTAGTAGAATTCGTTTTAAATCTGCCCAAAGTTTTCGGAACCCAAATGACCTTATACGACAAGATAACCTTAGAAATGGATAGATCTTTTCGGATAGGGAGAAAACGGTATATTATATGCGAAATTCCAAGTTAAAATGAGCAAGTTATGCCATTTTAAGTTGGAATTTCCTCTTATACGATTTTACCGCGATTTTAAGAAAAGATTAGAATCTCCAAGAATAGAAATTTCATGAAAGACTTATCCCGGTATTTCTTTTGTCTAGGTGATGAAAGATACGAGATTACCCTGCCCGAGGATTACTACGACTAAGAAGATTGCAAAATGGAATAGTGAGTTATTCCTCCTAATTTCGTTACCTTGCTTGTGCTTGTAAAGTAGTAGCAATAGTATACTAAGAAAAGATAAAAATGGATATATTTGGGAATTCGGGATTATGTGTAAATATGTGATTCTATGTTTATGCGTGAAATGAGAATTAGAATATCGCAACTTCGATCTACTTGTTTAAATAATTTTGTTTACTTACTTGTATGATTGTTTATTGTTTGCTAAATTGATTGACCGCCCCTAATAAACCTTAATAAGGTTTGGCTTAAGAAAACTAAAACGCTTACGCATAGATCCATCGAGTCACATCTATTTCGAAAGGCTGCTATCCTACGCGTAGAGTTGGATTGGTTGTGATCGTGCGTGCCACGGGCCATGTTCCTTCGGAGAATCCAAATCACTCGAGGAAAGCGACTTAGGTTCGGAGCCGAGCCAACCGAACGCTGTGGGTGAGGACCTGGGACTAGCAGTAGAAGGTCGATGACCTTCAACCCCGATTCCCTAACCTTTGATACGGAGGGTAAATCTTCTATATTATGTTTCCGGATAACTAATATATTTGTAATCATGTGGTTGTTGCATTGTATGCATAGCATATGTGAAAAATCTAAATGAACTTGTTTGAAAATATGGTGCGAATGAAAAGGAATATCTCACTAAGCTAGTTGTAGCTTATACCCTATAGATTTTGTTGAAACAGTATACTAGTGGATTAAATTGAGGATCATGACATTAAGGAAGTCATGGAAGGATGATTGAGCTTCTATGAAGAAATGGAATCATAAGATGAAGTAATTTTGTAAGGTTCTTTATATGTAATGACCTATATGATTAGTGACGTATATTTATTTGAAGATAATAGAGGGATATACCCCTAAGAATTGAAATGAAATATGTGTATGTTTTATGATAAGTATTCTCTTTGCCTTGTTACTTATTTATTATAATAAATTGTGCTACTCTGATGTTTCCTTGGTTGTGATGTAGCCTTGTACATAATATGAAAGCCTTTACGTGACTAAGGTAGTCATTCCTAGGCTTTAGTATTGTGTACAGCGGACTGCTACGTTTAGGGTATCCCTCGGGGCGTGACAATCATCATCATCATCATTGGAATCATGATTTGTAGTTTTTAGAGAAATAGCCTTTTTGTTTGATTCTTCTCCTTGCTTTTTGATGAGCTCATACATTTTGAGTATTTCAAGGAGTTCTTCTTTGCTCATAGTACTAAAATTTTGCACTTTTTCAATGGCAGCTCTTTTCGCTTCCTAATCCTTGGTAGTGACCAGAGAAGTTTAGAATTTATTTCTAAGTTAGTAAAATTCTTTCCAGTACATTTAAAGGATGTATGATTTTAAAGAAATATTATGTATTTCATCTATAGATTCATTTGGAAGCATTTTAAAGTTTTCAAACTGACCACACAAAAGACTTATTTTTGTATTTCTAACTTTAGAAGTTCATTTATAAGTCTTTTCTAGTTCATCCTATATTTCTTAAGCAGAATTACATGTACAAATTCTATTGAAATTGTTTTCATTCAGCCCACAATGATATATATTCATAGCAATATTATTTAGATCTCATCTTTTCCAATTATCTTCATTATAATCTTTTTCTTCTTTTTACTTCAATATTTAACGACCCTTTTTCTATTACATTTCAAATTAATTTATTTTAAGCTTTAAGAAAAATTTCCATCCTATACTTCCAATATGAGTAGTTATCCCCACTTAGAAATGGTGATTTATTTATAGTTTACCCCTCTAGAAACCCTAGTGCTTAGAGACCACGAACTTTACTCTATTATGTGATTAAGCATAGAAATGACAGAGATTGACTCTGATACCAAATGAAAATATGAAAATACAATATAAAATACTCAGAAGGGGGGGGGGGGGGGGGGTGATGAATCAAGTATTTACCCTAAAAACTTAAACAATTAATTTTAATGTAATAGATTAATTTTAACTTTAATTGTAGCGAATAATACAACAAAAGATTTCAATATAAAATATAAAAGAGATAGAGATAGAAAATATTAGTCTAGATTTAACATAGAGTTTGGCTCACTTCATACTCCCCACGATCCATCAATGCCTCCAATCGAGAACTTCACTACCAATTTATTTATCAGGAAAAACACGTGCTCAATCTTAGCAATACAATGCTTTACAACACTCAGGGAATAAACTATTTCCTTTCTCTCTCTAAATGCTCTCAGAAAGATAGCAAATACAAGAATAGAGCACTAGAATGACTTTCTCTTTCTTTACAGATATTTATAATTTAATGAATAAGAGAACAATAACATTAATGATATTTTTGTTCGCAAGTAAAAGCTCTTTCAATTCACACTACCACATCAATCTCCCAAGGATAGAGTATTTATAGCCTTCAGAAATTCAAATGTTTGTTAATGAAAATGTTTTTAAGTCACCAAGCATT
Organism: Combretum micranthum; assembly: GCA_024138025.1. Taxonomy (NCBI): domain Eukaryota; kingdom Viridiplantae; phylum Streptophyta; class Magnoliopsida; order Myrtales; family Combretaceae; genus Combretum; species Combretum micranthum. Next base: position 54,356 of record JAMXBD010001020.1, read on the forward strand.
AAATGCGCTTCAATGACTCTTTTTGTCACATTGGCTCATTCATTTAAACTTTTGCACCTTAAAGTGTCGTGCCTTCATTTTGACCCTGTAACAAGTCTGTGCTTACGTAGACTTCATCGAGCCTTGATTTCAAATTGGTCGCGCCCTGAAGCATATCATGCCTTAACTTGTCGTGTCTCAATTTAGCTTTCGACCAAGTCTGTTATCTTTGTCTCATCGAGCCTGAGATTTGAGCTTGTCGAATGTTGCTTTTTAAGCATGTTGCGCACTAAGCAATGGACTCATCGAGCCCTTGACAATTCCCTTGACCAAGGTTGTACATTTTTAAGCTTTGTCGAGTCTTGGGTTTGAACTTGTCACGCTCTGACCAGTAGACCTGTTAAGCCCTCAACTATTGACTCTACATTTTTAAACTTGTCGAGCTTTAGTCTTAACTTTGTTGCACCTTGACTAATTGACTTGTTGACCAATTGACTAATGTCTTTGCATTTTTGCTTGCCGAGCTTTGGTCTAAACTTTTGTCACGCCTTAGTGAGTGAATTTTTCTAATTCTCAACTTGTCCCTCGACCAAGGGCTGTTCCTACTAAAAACCTGCAAAAACTCTACAAAGATGCATAACATACACCTATATATGACTAATTAAGTGGAGTTTATAATAATTGAATAGTTAATTGTGAATTATATTATCTCATCAAAATCCACATTGAACATTTAAGTTCAACAAGGTTTTTGCCTAAAAATATTATAGGATGTGTTATTATAATAGAATATTGTACTGCGTATTAATTTGATCCATATTGTAAAAGTTATTCGATAAGCCCCATCGCCCCCAAAACCTACGCGGGAAGGTAATCAAATATATATATGTATAATCCTATTTTCTCCCTTTTTTTAACTCCTCTTTCTAGTATCCATCTAGTTTCTATCTAGTTTTCGTCAAAATTTTCAAATTACGATTCCGAAACCTTTGTAACCTTCTTGAACTTCAAAAATCCATATTTCAAACATACTTCGGTCACTTTCAATTCTACAAGTTGCATCATGATCGTGGCGATACACTCTCAAATTCAAGACTATACTCTATAAGGTTTTGTCTAACCTCATAATGGCACAATAGAAAGTTCAATAAAACCATAAACTAACAACTTCGTAAGATTTTCCAATTTTCAAAGTTAAACATTGATTCATTAAGTTTCAAGGAGTATCTTTCTTCATGTTTAGGTTATTATATGGATGGTATGGGGTGATTCGATGAATATGTCAATTAATTCACAATAAGACTAAGGCGAGTGGGATTTTCGATGATTTACTGCTCTTTTTGTGTTGAATGGTTGTTTAACTGCTGTATATTATGTAATAAGTGCTTTGAATGAGTATTTAGTAAGTTGCAGCAGTCGTCACCAATTATCTAGAGTTTATAATAAGGAAATTCACAAAATTTTGTTGAGGACAAGGAATGCCATTCGATGCTGCTAACATCCGATGCTAGTCCCCTAATAGCTCAACACAATTTTGTATATTGAGCATATCTTTCACATTTTGACTCTGAATAAGGTGATCCAAAATGCTACAAAAAGTGTATAAAGAGATCTCACAACTTTCATGTTTTGAATTTAAGAAATTCCAAATTAATCAAAGATTAAAATTGAGTGAAGCTAGCCCATGTAGTAAGTCATGTAATTGGCAACTCCTAGGCACCCAAATCCATTACCCATGATTTATCAAATTATCTTAAATTTAATTCTTTTCATTTTTTGAATATTATTTTTATATAACTTTAGACATTTGAACAGATCCCATGATTTATCCTCAATGGGCTAAACCTTTGTGTTGTAGGTGTTGAGCTATACAACCCTTGTAAATGAGCTAATAATGATTTACAGAATTATTCTAGATATCACTAATATATTTTATCCAAAACAAGTCTTCAAACAAAATATTGAATATATGCATGAATTTCATTCAAGAAACTTATACACTGGACAATTAAAGAAATGTTTATTTGCTATGTATATAGTGTTTAACCTGAAATGTCTTTTATGATGTATTACCTATGTTGCTTGATAATTTATTAGTAATATTGTTAGATTTGTGAATATTTTCTGAATGTAAATTTATGATGAAAATTCGTGGTTATTAAGTTGTCTTGATTTTTTGTCTATTGAGATTGTGATGTGAATTTTGATTATTATGTTGAAGTGTGGATCCTTATATCTATATGAACTACCTAAGTTATAATTATTTAGTCACCTTTGACCTATTAACAACTATTGATTTGTAAATAAATACATACATGCATTGCATGGAATAACATTACTTAAGGTCATCTTTATCATATGATGGATTATCACATGGTGGATGGAGAAGGGAACTTCGCTCAGGATTGCATTTAAGGTATCACAAGGTTACTCCGGATTACATTTAAGATATCCATAAGTATTGAGAAAATTCCTTCAAGCATAAAAAATTTCACTTGAATCTTGTGATATGTATTGTGAAGTTTCCTGTTTTGATAGCATGAACTAAACGATTTGGGGAAGTTGCATAATATTGAAGCCATACATACCCATTATTAAGAGTCCCATTGTAAGTTTTATAAAAATTGATTTAGGACTACAAATAAAGGCATTTTATGTTAACTTTGGACTACATTTAAGGTATATGAGAGTTAAGAGAACATTTGAATGATTTATCTTAAGACTACATTTAAGGAATCCAGGGCAAGGTTGCATTTAAGGTGCTTTGGGACTTGTGATAGAAGGAAATTCATTTGGATGACCTAGACACTGATGAAACTATGAATTCCCTAACCTAAGGTCAAGGGGAAATTAAACCCTAAACTTCATATTGGCTACCAAAAGACTGTGTGCAATGACTGCATTGCATATGTTTATTCGTGCATAGCATATGATAATAACTTCCTTGTACTTGATGCAATAATTACAATATTGCACCCATCTTAGTGAGTCGTGGTTTTGTTCACTCCTCAATAAATTGTTTTTCTAGGTAACTACATTATCATGGGATGGGATATGAGAGATGTGAACGAGAGTCATCTTACTCCAAGATAGTTGTCACAGACACTTGAAAAGTTAAGTTAGAAATATAGAATGCTACCATCTATAAAGTGTAAGATCTCCTTTGCAATTCAGGTTTATATTATTATAAGTTACCTATTACTATTTGGTAGGAGATACTGATTCTTCGCAATCCTATCGATTGGTGGAAAGTCAGGACTCTATAGTTATATTCATATCATAAAATATGTATGTATCATAATTAGCAATAGTAATTGAATGTTAAATAGAGTTTTATGATCTCCAACATGCATGATGGCTATCATGTAACAGGTGTGCACGTGATATGATGACTTCTAGTAATTCCTACTAGGGCATTAGGGGTCGTTACAAGCCATGCATTACTTATCGTGTAAAAAGAAAAAAAATGGAAAAAATTATAAATTTAATTATAGAAACGAAGATAAATTGGAAATATAAACTATTTCTCATAAATAACAAATAATGAATAGTAGTATATCCTATAAAACAATAATTATATAAATCTATAATTATTATAATAATAAAAAATAAAGCAACAAAGATTCAAATCATGCACCGTACAATAAAAAATTGTTACTTGTTATGAAAAAGGGAAAAAAATGAGAACATTACGAATTTAATTAAAAATAAAAAAATAAAAGGGAAAGATCAACAATATCTCATAAGTAACAGAAATTGAATAGCATCTCTCATACAATAGCAATTATATAAACCTAAAATCGGTTTTCATCTCATTGGACTATAAGGTTTTGGCATAAATGGATGATTTAAAAATTAAATTATTGATGGGAACCAATGTTATATAATTTGTACAACTTTCTGTATAGCTTGAGGTTATTTGATAGAATAATTGCTTATTATACAGATTATCATTAAAAGAAACTAAGAAAAAGATGGTTGATGAATAAGCTTCAAAAAATAATACATTGGTGAATTGATAGAGAAAAATTAAATATGAAGTTTTTTTTTATAAATGATATTACCATACTAACTATTTATTTTAAGCATACGCACCGTTGATGCATCATCACATAGTATATTTTTAATCCTATAACTATATGTATTAAGAAATTTATAAATCACAAAAATTTGGAATTTAGAGCATTTTTTCTCAAATTTTCTTAAAATTTCTCAATTCTTATCAAATAATTTGATAAGGGTAAATTACACTAAAATGTCCCAACGTTTTAAGATAAGTTCATTTAAGGTCTCAACATTTCGATATATTCATTTAAAGTTCGAATGTTTGGAAAAGTTTTTTTTTTTAGTTTTAATTAAATATTACTTCTGTTGATATATGTCAATAAAAACCTTAGAAGAAGGGTTTTATGAGTTTTTGTAAGCCCCCATTTTCTTAGCAAACCGCCCGAAACCGAAACCCTAAAAGAGTACCCTTGGGATAGTTTAGAACCTAGAAACCCTAAGTCCATCAATACTGAGAACGAAACCCCGAAATAATAGAAATGAGTTAGCTTTAGAATATAGTCCTAAATAATATACCGAAACATAAAAGATCAAATTTCAGATAAATTCTTTTGTTTCGAACCCGATCAGGATTTGTTTTAGAAAACCAGTTCCTGGGACTTGAAAATAGAAAAATATTCCGTAAAACTCTTTAGAACCGAAATTTAATAAGAAATTCGAATATATAATTTTAAGAATTTTTCGGTTTATAAAAATTACAGTTATAGTCCTTTTTATCGTATTTTTATTGCTATCAGTAATTTAATTATCTAATCTACTTTTTGATTTCTAATCATATTATTCACTAAGTATAACCAACCCATACCCTATTATTACAACTTATTCTTACAACCTTACATCATATTCCTTACAATTTACTACGAATCCTAATTTGATTTTCTATATAAACCCCTTATTACCTTTTACTTTACACTTTTCTTTCTTTTCACCAAATCAAACTTTGAAAATTTTTCTCTCAATTCTCTCCCCCCTCTTTGTGTCGTGAGCTTCCCCCCGCTCTGCCCCCCCCTCCCCCAACACACACATACATACATACATTTTTTCTTGAAGTTTTCTTACTGTACACACTAAATAGGTAATAGATCTAAACCCTACCACAAATAAAACATGTAATGACAAGATCATACATATGTGGTTCCAGCAAAACCCTCATAAGCTTAATGCTAGAGATTTGGAAACACTTAAACATGATATTCTTGTCATTACAATATTGTGGATCTTTACATTTAAGTTGTTTTAAGCTATTATTTTGCCATATTATTGCTCTATATTTTCATATTGATATTTTTGTGAATATAGCGTGTTACTAGTCTCGTCTACATAATGTTCATATTGCATTTGCATTCATGACTTAAATGACATCATAGATTTTGTTTTGAGCATTTAAATACCATAAATACTTGTCTTGTGTATATAAAAGACTTGTAGTAGATGATAATAGTGAGAATATGCCAAAAAGTTCAAAATCTATTTTAGTTTTAACAAAAATAATTTTTGGAAATTCGAATGGAAAAAAAGACACCTATTTTGAAAACCTCTTTTCCAACTCCAAAATGAAGATTTTATATTAAAAATGAACAGCTTATGGGATAGCTATCATAAATGAGTGATTTTGATAAGTTAAGCTTAGTTTTACTAAGAAATATTTTCAAAATAAGAAAAAGGTTACAAAAGTTAAGTTAGAACTTGTTTCAACCCCAACAAGAACTTGAAATTCGTAATTAGGGTGAGTTGCTAAGTAAACACCTATTTTCCAACCCCAAAACAAGAGTTTTATTAAGGAAATGAAGGCTTTAAGGAGTAGGTTTGATTAGAACTTAATTTTAGAAAGATCAAATGAGTTTTACCAAAGAAACAATCTCAAAAGCAAATCACAAAATTTGGATTTAGAAATGACATCCACTTAACCACCTATTTCCAAATTCCAAAATGAGGATTTTAATAGAAAAATAGAAGCCTTAGAGAATAGATGTAGCAAGAACTTAATTTTGATAAGAATAAATGGATTTTATCAAAGTATATTTCTAAAACAAAGGAAAGGTTTCAAAATAAATATCAAACACTATTTTCATTCCTTATTTTTTTGTAAAATTCGTAATTAAGCAAAACCCCTATTTAAACATCTATTTTCCAACTCCTAAATGAAGAAATTTATTAAAATAATGAAAGCATTAGGCATATAGGTCATCAAGGCTTTAATTTAGTAAAAATAAGGGTGATTTTGCAAGAAACAAAACTAGCTTTTCTAAATCAAGTATTCTTAAAATTTTTGCAAAGTAAAAGTTTACTAATTTTTTTTTTAACCAAACATCATAAAGAACATACATATAGATAGCTCATAACATGTCATTCATGATAATAACTTGTTAATATTGCATGTACACTTAATATATTTGGTAGAAACAGTGTAAAGTTCACAAAACAATTTTGGAAATATGGTTTTTAGCTACTGATCAGATATGATCCGAGCTTTCTAAGACATAAAAGTTTTTAAAACTTAGGAATAACATCATAAATAGATAGGTCTTTCGAAGTAGATAGAAATCAATAGTTTATTTGCGAAATTCTGAGTTAAAATGACCAAGTTATAGCCGTTTTAAGTTGGAATTTCCATTTACCACGAAAATTACGAACTTGAAAGTTTTAATTTAATAAGTTAGAATTAGTTATGGTTTGAAATACTCATTGGGGTATTTCTTTCATTTAGGTGACTTTGAATTGGAGAAATTCTTGCCCCCGAATTACTACAAATAGAGACCGGTATCCATGGTTGAATGTGTCATACTTCCTATTTACTATTCCGTATTGTGCTTGTAAATTATAGTTGCACTAGAATGATAGGCAAATATAAAAGTTGGAAATGCATGATGGATAATTATGGGATTATATATTCTATCTTGATGTATTGAGAAAAATGTACTAAGTATATCGAAACAAAGTGATTAATTGATGTATGTCCATATGCCATGATTATGAGTGTTTGTAAATTGATTGGTCACCTATGAAATTGAATTAATGATTATTCGGATTAATAAGTAATATGGACATAATCACTTCACGATGGGGATGGTGCATTTAATCATGGTTGGTTCTCCATGATCCATAAACGGTATGAATGAAATGGGTTGCTCGTGAGCCATAAAATGGAATAGTAATTTAAGGTAGTACCGCAGGATTCGTTAATCTGCTAAACCTAAATAGAGGATATAAATCCATTCAACATATGATTTTCGATTGATCATATGTTTTGTTTGCCCATATGGTTGTTGCATTTCATATGGATGACTACCCACTAAGCTAGCGTAGCTTATACCCTTACAGCCTTTTTTTTTTTTTTTTACAGTTCCTTTACCTATGGTTGCGTCCTAGGACTTGACCAACTTAGGTAACACAAGAATAGGAGTTTCCCCTAAAAGTTTATGTTTAGCTTTTATATAGATTTTCATAGGAAAGCAGGTTATTGTCAAAAACTTTTACCTAGACTAATCATTAATTTGCGGGGGAATGCCCCTTAGTATTTTGTAAATGATCCTAAAATATTTGTGGTTTATATTTTTATACTTATTCTATTAAGTTAAACTATCTATCTCCAATTGCGCAAGTATTCTATTGTCGTAAGGGAGCGCCTTGCATCTAATACAAGATTTTTGAATAACTATGGTAGAGATTCCTAAGTATCGTTTAGTATGCGGTGGACTATTACGTTTAGGGTACCCTTTGAGTTAAAATTTTTTCTATTGATACGTATCAGTGGAGACCTCAATCGACCCACTTCTCCAAATGTTGGACCTCTTTTTGAACCACTAAAAAATGCTAGGACCTTAATTGACCAGCTTCTCAAAATGTTGGGACCTTTTTTGAACCACTCAAAATGTTAAGACCTCAAATGAATTTATCTCAAAACGTTGGAACCTTATTGATGTAATTTACCTAATTTGATAATCATAGAGAATTTGGTTTGTGTAAAAAAAAATATGGCGGATGGTGTGCTTTTTAGGGATGTAACCGGTTTAGGTTTCAGATAAATCATATGAACCCGAAACCCCACTACCTTATAGGGTCTACTAAATCCGATCCTGTAACTCTATAGGGTTTTGATACTATATCCAAACCCGCCCTACAGGGTTCGATTTAAAACCTGTAACCAGACTCTATAACCCTATTTTTTTTTTTACCTATTTTCAAAATTTAATAATAAATTTAAGAAAAGCCAGTGCTTCTGACACAAGTTTTCTATACATTAAAAAATGAAAAGTGCATGTAGAATTGATAGAAAATATTATAGACCATATTCATTATATGGCATTTAAACATATAAATATATTAATTTTTTCACCGTATAATATCTTAAAAACATAGTTAAATTAAATCTCCTGTTATAACTAAAATACAATAGACAACTAATAATATAATCTTTACAAAAAACATGTTGAGCAAAATTTAATAAAAAATTCTAAAATTCATAACTAATCTAGTATACATTAAAAAAAAAAAATCATTAGAAGGTAAAAAAGATGGTAGCTCTTTATTTTCTTTTCTCTCTTTACCCATTTAGTAATGTTTTTATTTATTTATTTTTTAAATTATAATAGCAGGTTATTAGATATCAATCCGGTTTGTTATATAATCCAAACTCCTATAACCCTATAAGATTTTTACTATATATTCAAATCCGATCCTCAAACCCTAGATGTTACATCCCTAGTGCTATTTGTATTAAAAAAAAAAAAATAAATAAAAATATTAGAAAATATCTAAGATTTACGTTAGAAAATGCTGGGATAATTAGAAAAAAAAAAAAGGAAAAGGAAGTGAGTGTGCAAATTGTAAAAAGATCGTTATGCTTTTACAAATTTGTCCAAACTATGGACAAATTTGGCCCGAGCTGGCCCTTCCCAGGCTGTTGCTCCGAAACACAAAGCTTTATGCCTTCTTCTTCATGTAATATATACTATTCAAATTGAAGTACGTCATTTATTCCCAGACCTCCTTTAGATAAACTACCTGGATCCTGATTAGCTTCTCTTGGGATATACTTGATCATTACTGTCTCCATCTTGCTGATTTATTAGGGTCTGTTTATTCCATCATATTCTAGTCATTTTAGCATCATATTTTTATCGTTTTTAAATAAATTTTCATCAAGAAATAAATACTAATGAAAAACTTATAGTTTTACTCATAAACTAACCAAATAGATATAATACATATATGACACGATGTAAGTAAGAAGCAATAAAATCATTATCATTCAAGATGTTTACAGCACAGATAGAATTGGATTTGATTATCACCCTTTTCAACATTTTTATGTTCTGCAATGTCCCTGCTTGGACAATACTCCATAACTCAGTCTCTAATGGCAAGGCAAGGATTTTATAGCGATATAGTTGATAAAAGCATGGTAATCAGATATAAAACATACAGCATACGAATCATGGAAAAGAACAAAGTAGTAGTGTCAAGTTATGTCCAAGTCCAAAAGTATATGATCAACCAGAAAATACTCAGTTTTTTTTTTCTTTTTTTCAACTAATGTACCATTAGCACTCAAAAATACAAACTGAAATTAACACAAATAGTCTTGGGAGTAAACTATATCCATTGATGGAAGTAAAAGTAGAGATGAGTAGGAATAAAACTAATGGCAGTAAGGGAGACCATAAACTCTGCCAGGGAGAAGCAATGCCTGTCCGAGCTTAACAAGTGAATGCACCGAAATAGTTAACACTCAAGACTACTTAATCACTTCTTCTACGTTAATCGATTTAACAGATCTAGATCCGGCGGTATCAGTCTCTTAAGCTTGTCTGGAACCTCTCTTAATCCATCACAATTATTACATATGAAGACCTTTAAGCTCTCAAGATTTATAACAGATTCCTGTAACTTGGTTATTGCTGTGAATGAAATGTCCAACTCAACTAGCAACTTTAAATTCCCAACCGAATCTGGAAGTTTTTTCAACTCTGGACACCATAAGCACAAGTGTTTTAGATTCACAAGTCCTCCGATTGTGCTGGGCAACCTTGATGCATTCACGAATTTCAACTTTAGCACCTTTAACAACTTCAGATTGCAGATGGAATCAGGCAGGATTTGAAATCCTTCCCCCTCGAACTGATATGTATTACAACCATCGTCATGTTGCCCCTCCATATTCACAATTTCCAAGTAAGTCAGACGGCTCAGCATGCCAATGGACTGGTCTATCTCTCTCACTTTTGTGGAAATCTTGAGAACCAATCTTTCCAAGTTCAGGAATGAAGAGAAGTCAAGCGACTTCGCTAGGCATTGGCAATATGTGCATTTGAGGACTTCCAAGTGGATTGCTGCCTGCAAATTAACTCAAACACCTAAAGCAACTACTATATGAGGCAAATATGGCAAAATAAAATTGAAGAAAATGACACCATACCTTGATTTCGTCCCACCCATCCCAATTACCAGCTAGATTCTTCGAAAGCATAAGGACGTGTAAATTTTCTAAACATAAGTTAGTTGCTCGAAATTCATGTGGACAGTTGTCCCAAGAAAGCCATATTAACTTTGAGAAAACCTTGTTAAAATCATCACTAGTGAAGTTTCCACCATCTAACTGAAGGAACATAAGGTTCTCAAGCCTTGCAAATTGTGTGATTAAAAATGCATTGATCATCGAGTTTCCCAAGTGTGAGTGCTTCCACTTCCTCAGTTCCCTAAAAATTGAAAATAAGCAGGCAGATAAAATAGAAGCAGAAGTCTAACTTATTGCTCAAGAAAACAGGGTAAAAACATGGTTTACCTTATTCCGACTTACTACATCAAGAGCCACCTCTGGTTGATGCAACCTGCTACGCCTTTCAGGCCTAGCATTTTTCTCATCAGCAAGATTCCTTCCTAGTTCTCTAAGTAGGCTATGCATCTGCAGCTTATTTCCATCAACAATTTCTATTAATGACATATTTCTGAGGACTCTGATTCCATATTGTGGGAAACGCTTTCGGACTTTCCAATAATATGTTGCATCTTCCAGTTCCTCGTTATTGAAGTGGCATGCAATATCAAGAAATAATTCTTTCTCATTGGCTTCCAGTTGCTCGTAGCTTATCATGAAAGGTTCTCTAACATCCTTTTGAAGCACTTCCTTAAGCTTCTCAAGTATACCTTCCCATTCATCTTTATTATCGGGCTTGAATAAGGGTGCTATGGCATTAATAGCCAGGGGAAGTCCCCCGGTCGTATCTACAACGTCATCCAAAATCTCATCACACCCATCAGGGGTAGAGTCACTTCCGAAGGCTTGTCTGTTGAAAAGCTTGCAAGCATCTTCATATTTCATTTTTTGCACTTTGTATTGATAAAAACCTTTGCTTGCAGGCATTTCTCCAATATCATTGGTGGTTATTATGATTCTGCTTCCCTTTCCAAACCACGTGGTTTCACCAGCTAGGTGCATTAGGTGCTCTCTCTTGTCCAGATCATCTAGGACAATAAGCACTTTCTCTTTCTTTAATCTTTCTTTGATCCACTTGGCCCCTCGGTCAGCATCAGTAATATTTGATGATTTCACCTGAAGAAGCTTGGATATTAAGTCGTTTTGCAAGTCGACAATACCAGCATCTCTACGAGACTTCTCACGAATATCCGAAAGAAAGGCCCTCTGCTTAAAGACAGGAGAAATTTCATCGAAAACATGTTTCGCAAGGGTCGTCTTTCCAATGCCAACCATGCCATGAATGATGACGAATCGAACATCGCGGGCTTCTAGATCTAATAACGGCATGATGTATTCCATTTGACTGCGAATTCCAACATAGGTATCAAGCGCCTTCGGCGAATCACTTCCTCCCCATAACTTACCACAAACTTTCTCCACTAAGAGTTCCCCAAGTCTAACCAACCTAAACACAAAACATCAACCAGGTGAGCACTTACGTGGCAGGAAAAAGGCAACAATAGTTGTGTCTAGTCTACTTATTTGTTCGGCTATCTAGATGAATAGTAGTATACAAGTAAGTTACCCCAGTTCCTTTGTCAAGGCGATTCCTTCATTCTTTGAATGATTTTCTTAATGAAAGTTATATTAAAATTACAAATATGATAAGTGCAAATAAATTTCATATAGTAAGATATCACATATACACATACATATACATTTCGTTAAAATAATAAAAGTTGTATAACAAATATGAAAATATTATATTAGAGGAGAATTAACAAACAACATTATATATTAAATAATGTAAATTTAATTTGATACTAGAAAAGTAGAAGTAATACTATTACATTCTTTGTATGTTATTTATGAAGAAATTATCATATATTTATCAAATTTTATTAAATAGTCATCCCAATTGACCAAATATGATCAAAACAACTATAGTTATTATTTATATAAGATAAAAAAATTTATTAAAAACAATAAATATATATATATAATATGATTAAATATTCATCATACAAATTTTATCAATATGTAATGTCAAAAAATATTATAGTGATCTAATATTCTGACAATTATAGTCCTAGATAATATTACATGTTAATAGCTACACTGTTTTACGGTAAGTATAAATAGAATAATATAATATATTGAACTTGAACTAATTATTAAATAAAAAATAATATAATAAGTTCACTATAATATAAAATAAGTGATTAGATATTATATATTGTAAATGTTGATTAAAATATTATGATAATTTCATATGTGAAAGTAAATGACAATGTATAACCATACAATTAAACTTATCGACTTATAATAAAAATAAGTAATACTATTCTAAAATTATATTAATTTTGTATTTTAGATTAAATATAAGATAAAAAAATCCATTGTCATAGAATATCTTAATATCACAACATTTTATACTAATATAAAAAATATTAATTAATATATATTATAATTTATCACATTATAAATATTAAAAATTTCATTAAAATATTTTATCATAGAATCTTGAGTTACAAAATATAGTTTAAGATTACAGTTCTTACATTATAACAATATGGATGTGTTTACACAATTATAAGGTCTAATGACTAATCACATAATTACAATGTAACTATGTCGTTGTGTTTTTATTATCCTACTATCTTAGGTATACTAACACAGTTATGATTATCATATATATTTATATCAATGAAATTATGAAGTTATAGTTAGTAACTCAAAATATTATTATCACATTGCACTAATCGTCAAGATTTTCTAGGTACGCAATATCAAAATAGATAAAAAGCACAAACATAAATTACTAAGAAACTTCGGTAAAACAATTATGTTCTATTCTAAATGTTGATTAATTTAGGGTTCTGTACCATAAACAACGAGTATTGTTTGGATTGTGCAACTTTTATAGCATTAACATGTGAGACTAATACTATCTTATTTTCTTATTTGGCACACTCTAAATAGGGCATTTTGCTAAAGATAAGCAACCTACAGACTATCAATCTTTTTTTTTGAGATGGGTGGATTTTCTTTCTTTTTTTTTTTTGGATTTTTTTATTATCTTTTATAATGTCATAGAATATATTGAATAATATCATTTTTTAAACTAATTATTATTATTATTATTGGGTCTGTTTGGATTGCTGTTTTTCATCTGTATCTGTATCTTTTTTAAAATGATATATGTAAATATATCCGATTTGCATCTAAATTTTATCTATATTTGTTCTATTTGATCTTTTGATGAGAACTGTCAACTTTTTTTTATCTATATATATTTCTTGATAAATAATTTGTTAGCAAAAAGTTTGAAAAAGTGTCTGTATCTGTCGGAAAAAAGCCAAAACAAACAGACCCATTGTTGATAAATCAGAATTTGACACTGTTAAGAGTAGATACTTGAAAATAACAATGTTGCATACTCATGCATGGAAAGAAATGTGTTTTTGTTCTCACCCATAATTATGTACATTCCATCCTCTGATTGTGGCGGCCTTCTGGAGCGCGATCTCCCATTGCTCTACCACATTTTACCAATCTTCTTCTTGTGTTTTTTTAGAGCAGTGGTGTACAGGTTCGATCTGAGCTTGACATCTCCACTTACATCAACATCATAGAAGATGGGTAAAATCGTTTTCTCGTCCTCCTTTCCCTGCGATTCTTCCCAGCACTTTATTATCAATTCTAATTCACGGAGGCACCACCTGCTGGATGCATAACCCTTGGAGAAAATGGGGATGTATATTTTGGAGTTGATAATGGCTTCCCGCAGCTCTTCTCCAATCACTTCCCCATGCCTGATCATTTCATCGTCATAGAAGACCTGGACACCGGCACTAACCAACGCATTATTGATAACATCAACAACCGTAGCACGGCTGTCCGGTCCTCGAAAGCTGAGGAACACTTCGAAGTCCCTGCTGCAAGGTCTTCTACTAGTTATTGTTGCGTCTGCACTCGACGTCGTTGCTTCTGCCTCATCTGCCATCGTTTCCTTTGCTTTTGGCCAAAGGAAGCAATCCATCGTTCAAAATCTAATGCACTAGTGGTGGATGTAATAATGTTTGTAACAAATATTTGGTTATGGCCTCCCCATATATACATATATATAACACCATAAATGTCATCTTCGTTTGTTTATTTATTATATTTTATTTTATACCCTTGTCTTTTTCTTTTTCGATAAAACAGCGTTCCCATCTTGCCACTGGGATCTTGTTTATGGCGCCTCAATTTCTTAAACCAAATAACTTTAACTGTGCATCATAGGACTACGGGATTGCTTTTCACAAAATCTTACATTATTTGCCTTTATAATTTAGCTTATGTATAAGCGGGTAACCCTATGATATACAGTATCTATTCACGTTTACCAAGCTAGATAAGGTCCAAATAAGTATTAAAAACTATAGGATATAACACGTGTAGTTTTTCTCCGAAACCTATCTTCATAGAGCAGGACATGGCTAGGAGGTCTTCATACTTTATATTTACTCTGGAATATGTACTCGATCATCCAAATGGTAAGTTATAGGTACTTTTTACCTATCCTGAAATATATATGGTATAAAAATATAGTATAAAATAAATAAGAATTTAATAGTAATATTATATTTTTCATTTTACAGTCACTTTTGTTTAACATTATTATCTATAGACTACTTTTAGAAAATTTATATATAAAAAATTATACTATTTTATTATGAAACTACTTGTAATTTTTATTTTGAAAGAATTTCGGTAGTATGTACTTGAATTTCTAAATTATATAGAAGCATTATTTATCTTCCGATATTAATTAATTCAAAACTAACTCAAAAGTTTTTTATTCTAAAATTTGCTGAATGTTTTACGATTTTATCAAAATCATATAGTTAGATTCTATAGATATTTAATATAGATTTCAATTTTAACACATAAAAAAGTTATCCATATTATAAAAGTTGTGTTATTAAAAAGATACTAATTTGCCATTGCCATTAAAGATGCTAATATGCCTTAAAAGACATCCCAAAATGACCAAACGGAAGGAAATTCATCGTTCACAATCTAATGCACTAGTTGTGGATGTAATAATGTTTCTAACAAATATTTGGTTATGGCCTCCTTATATATGTGTCTGTGTGTATATATATCACCATGTCATCTTCCTTTATTTATTTATTTATTCTTTTTTTCACCGTTGTCTTTTTCTTTTTTCCTTTTCGACAAAACAGCGTTATCTTGTTTATGACGCCTTAATTTCTTTGACCCAATAACTTTAACTGCATATCATAAGACTTGGAGATTTCTTTTCACAATATCTTACATTATTTGCCTTTATACTAACTCAGTCTCATAGAGTATCATCCATACCCTACTCAGCTAGATATGATCCAGATTGATATTGAAGGCCAAAGGATAAGATATACGTATAGTTTTTCTAAAACCTGTTTTCATAGAGTAAGGTATAGATATAAGGTATTCATACCATATACCAATCTTGCAATCTATATTCTATTATGTAGCTGATACAAATTACAAATACATTGTACTTATCCTAAACATATACTCTATAAAAAAAATTGAAAATAAATAATAATATTATATTTTTCATTTTGTGATCCTTTTTGTTTAAAATTATCATTTGTATACTATATTTTAGAAAATTTTATTTAGATAAACTTGTACTATTTTATTATAGAAGAGCTTGTAATTTTTATTTTGGAAAAATTTTGCTGGTATTTACTTGAATTTTTAAATTATATAGAAGTGTTATTTGTCTTGTAGGGTAATTAATACAAAATTGGCTCCAAAGTTTTTTATTCTAAAATTTGCTGAATGTTTTGCGTTTTTTTGAAATCATTTAATGAGATTCTATAGTTGTTTGTTGCAAATTTTAACTTTAACACAAATAAATCATGCATATTGTAAAACTCATGAAATTAAAAAGTATACTAATTACCATTGCCATTAAAACTATGTTTGATATAGGAGAGTTGGGAGGGAATGATTGAAGAGGAGAAGAAATGAAGGGGGATTAAATTACATCCCCCCATTTGTTTTGAGAAGAAAAGACAAGAGAAGAAAAATAAATATTTTCCCTATGTCTTACTACTTTTTTGTTGTCTCTTCCAAAATGGAGAGAATTAGGAGAGAAAGGGAAATTTTTTTTTTTCAAATTACTCTTGTACTCTTTTTTTTATGAATTACTTATTATCTTTTAGAGGCATGTACGTAATTTACTATTTATCGTATTTTGTGTTTTATAATAATTAAGATTTCATCCATTTTCCTCCCTTTCATTATCTAAACAAATAAAATGATTAAAAATCTCTAATAATTCATTCCCTTCACAATCTTTCTTTCTACAATCTTTTCTTTCTAATTCATTCTATCACGCTAAACAAAGTATAAAAATATTATTTGTATATTGTAAAACTTGTGATATTAAAATGAATACTAATATGCCATTGCCATTAAAGATACTAATATGCCTTAAAGACGTCGACACTATTTCCTATACTTTGATTGTCATCAAGAAACTAACATGTCTTAAAGACATCGACACAATTTCTTCTACTTTGGTTGCCATCAAAGATGCTAATATGCCTTAAGGACATCGACACTATTTCCTGTCTTTTGACCATTGCTTTAGAGATAGTAATATGCCCTGACGGTGCATTTCTTTTTCTTTTCTTTGTTTTTTCTTTTTCGCTTTTTTATTTTTATAATAAATCGGACCCACATAAAGGTCTACATATCATATTTTCATGGAAGTCTTTTTAAGAATAAATAGGATGAGGATTTAGCACCACTTACTCAATATGAAGATACCATATCTCTCCTGCGATATCCTTTTTTTTTTTTTCGGTTTTTTCATTTGAGATTCAATAAAATTTAAATTTCTTATATATTTTAATACAATTTAATTGATTTTTTTCCTTAAGGTTTTAGCTATATCTTATTATATCATGTTTGGTACATATGAATCAATTTGAAATAGAATTAAATGGATTATATAATGAAATAAATTTTGAAATAACAAATCAATTCTTATATTTGAAAGCATTTATAGAATGGAATGGGATGAAGTGACTATAGAGTATATTTATCAAAAATATCCCTAATAATAACTATAGATTATAACTATGTGATTTTGATTTCTAACAGTTTATTTTACATGATGGAATTAGGAAGGAATTATGGAAGGAAAGAAAGTGAAAGGAATGAATTGTTAGAGTTGAATCATTTCATGTGTTTGGATAATAAAGGATGGAAAATGGATAAAATATGAATTATTGTTAAAGATAAAATAATATATAATGGTAAATTACTTATATGTCCCTGATAAATAATTTAAAAAAGAATGGTACAAGAGTAATTTGAAAAAATTACCCCCTTTTCTCATAAGAGGATTAGAATAAAGAAAAATGATGGAATCCAAGGAAAATATTATATCAATTTCCCTTCCCTTTTTCTTTCCCTTTTGTAACGCCCTAAAATAAGGCATTACAACCCGCCACGTATCCTCCTTGGTTAGGACACGCTAAGGCTATAATTTCCACAAACATCATGAATATCACCTGTATAACTCTCAAGGTATATATAAAAATTTTAGTCCTCAATAAATAAATCATATGATAAGGATATAATTCCCATAATCAACAAACTAGATATTGTTGACATAACTGTAGATCAACAAGTCAAACCATGCCCTAGAACTGTCACCACATGAAATCTCCAAATACAATTTAAAATTTCAATAAACAAAATATAAATCAATCATTAAAGTCTTCTCAGATCCATCATATATCATCTATAACTAAACAACTAGTCATCAGCAGGGTAGTCAGGACCGCTAACACCATCCCCATCCTCATAGATGATATCAAAACCCGATAAATCATATATCACACTATCATCACCTGCACCTGAAATATAATAGAATGAGCGGCGAAGCCCAGTACGATAACATCCAATTCAGTTCAAGAAAGGTTATGCACAAACAACATGTATATATAAATGCAACTAAACTAAATGCATACAACAGTTTATTATCTATTTTAGTCTAGTAAGACAACACAGTTCAAAATCTAGTATACATAAATCCTGAACCCAGAGTAACTTAGACTCTGCTATAAAAACATCCAACTGATTTAAAAATAGGTAATCATATATACATATATGGATAAGTGGTACTCCCCAAACATCCCAATTCCTGAATACCTAAATTCTACCGAATCATTTCTTAGCACCGCAATATCTTAACATAAAACAACCTATCTAAACTAACCTGATACAGAACTTCCCAAACTCGAATTATACTGATCAATAACCCCAAGCACCTCCAATAATATCAAAGAATGGATATTTCAATCCTTAAATCAGAATTTCCACCAAAACCCTATAAAACATTTCATATAATCAATATCGAAATATCAAAGCTGTCCAATTTCGTATAAAGAGGATTCAAAATTTATACTTACTGATATAGAACGTATAATACTTGTTTCTTCTCTTCCTATTCTGATCAAAACACGAGCTAGGGTTTATTCTTCAAAATCTTCACGAAATATTCATCCAAACCCTAAGATACTTATACAAATTTGTATATAATCCAAATGAGAAGGTTAAGATCACTTACTTTAATTAGTAACACCCTCGAATGATTCTCCAGGCCTAAATCACTAAGAACACTTCCGAACTCTCTATAAAAGGGAAAAGATATAAGGAAATGTCTGTCGAAAATGATTTTCGCGTCTCGTATTTATAGAAATTTGGTCATACGCCGGCTCTAGGCCGGCGGCGTACCTGCAGATTTTGCCAGCTTACACCATACGTTGGCCAGATCTGCATAAACGCCGATAGAGTTCGTCGAGGCTTTGATTCCTAGAATTCAAATCGTCCCTTCATACGCCGGCAAATCTTGGACCTACGCCGGCAAATCTTGAACCTACACCGGCGGCTTTCATGCCGATGTAGAAAAGAAACCTTGTGAACGCCTGCAGCTTTCCTCTCAGCGTTAAGAAAAATGCTACTGTTCCCATCCTACGCCGTTTGTACGTCGGCGGCATAGATTCTCCAGGAGATGGCGTACAATTTGTTACAGAGTACGCTGGCAAACTTAAGACATAGGCCGGCGGCGTTCTTCATCAGAGATGCCAGCCTTCATTGCAGAAGTTAAGAAAATAATCTAATTGATGCCAATCTTGTTTTGACATGAAATTGATCAAACTTAACCTATTTTTAATATCAACATAAAAGGCATATTAGAATCTAGTAGCTTGTGAACACTTACGACTTAAAATTATTTAGTATATTACACCTTTAAAAAAAAATAAGGCTATAAAATTTAATCTCTCTCATTTTCTCCCTTTCAAAATAAACAAAGTGTAAAAGTACATCTAAACATTTTCATAAGTTTTGCTTCATAATCAAGTACATGAATGCTCATAGTAGTGTTGTTATCATGTCAAAATAAATTGTTTAATCTCAATGTTGACAATTCTTCGTTATGTGAATTTTGATGTCCCTTGTCAATCATAGTTTAAAATTTATAAAAACCCTTTCTCAATTCTACTACAAGGATAATAGGTAGAGAACCTATCGAATCGTAGCATAATGTTCAGATCGGGGTCATTTGCGGGAAGAGAATAACTACTAGTAATCACTTTTTCCTTACTATTAGCAATCCAAGAAAGAGATGAAGTTGAAAACTAACAATGAAAGAAAATTTCTAAACTATATTACTACGAACAACAAGCAAGAAATTTATAATCAATAACTGAAACGACCTAAGTCTTATCCTTCATCTAATTTCATCATGTGAATCATAGAACACGAAATTTATCCAAATTGATTTCTTAAGCCATTGAATTCCTTATTCAAATTAACAATTCTTTCGAATCTATCAATTGCTCTAATCTTAGATCGATTAATCAGGATCTCTCCTTAATTAATAACAATCTAAAATCGCATTACATACATGAACTCATAGAAAGCAAACAATTATGGAAGATCGATGTAACTCATCTCTAGGATTACAATCAAATCTCATCAAATTGCATAAATCTATTCATGAAAGTAATTTCTCAATTGACTTAGATGAAAAATAACATAAATTTGCATTACGAGGTACACAAATCTAAGAAATCAATTAAGAACATGCACTTTGAGCATAAGAATATCAATTGCATTATATTAAGAATAGATCCTCAACACATGATGAAACTCAAATCCAACCAAGACCTAGATCTACGATCTATTCATCCATGCTATGGAT
Organism: Combretum micranthum; assembly: GCA_024138025.1. NCBI lineage: Eukaryota > Viridiplantae > Streptophyta > Magnoliopsida > Myrtales > Combretaceae > Combretum > Combretum micranthum. The sequence continues at coordinate 75,100 of JAMXBD010001020.1, forward strand.
AGGAAACAAATGAAATTCAATAGAAGAAATTGAAGTCATAAGTATAACCCTAAAATTTGAAGCGCAATAATGTGATCTTGAATCTTTAATTGTGAATCTAGACTTGATTTGTTGCTCTTCATAATTTTGGTCAGAAAACTCTCTAAACCCATAGAGGAAAAATGAAAAATATCAGGTCAGCTACCCCCCCCCCCCCCCTCATCTGTGTCTTCTATTTATATCCAAGTCTCTAAAAATTAAAATAAAAGAACACATGGAAAGCAGTGTGACTGGAAACATGTTAGGTACACCCGTAGCGTAGGATGTAGTGGACATTATTTTTCTTCATCAAGAATATCACCACGCCCCGTAGCCATGGGCATAGCAGACACTGGATGTCCCAAGCTCAATTCTGGGCGGATACTAAGTGGGCACTATATCAAAGTTCGATCTCTACGCCTTGTACCATGGGGTGTATTAGCCTCTCTTGACATCAACTTGGATACGCCCATTGCTACGGCCCGTAAGAAGAGAGAATTCTCATTAAACTTCTTTTTATTATCAATTTTTGCCTAATTTGATCATGTTTAGTTTCTAAATGCCTGCAATTGACAATTTAATGAGTTAAGCACCATTTCTAGATTATTTGTACTTAAAATATCAACTAAAATTGCTCAAATCATCCTAGAAATAAGGGTGTTATAGCATTTATTAATATTTTCAAAAAATTCATTTCAATAACTTAGGAACCCTTTATACAAAAGGAAAAATTTGAAGCAAAATTAATCGCTTAAATTTATTTAAAATGCCGAGACATAAGGGTGATGTTTCGAATTCTACAACTCGAATTTTCTTAAAAACGCTAGAAAACCAATGTTTTAGCAAACAAAATTTTCAAATGAAAATATTGAACAAGAATTTTGTATAATAAAATGTAGAATGGAATTCTATTTTAAAAGATCAATTCTTTGTTTCCTAGTATTAATAAATAAGAGTTCACTACAAATTTCTAAGAATAAAGTTTTGTAAACTATAGAAATTTCAATTGTCATGAAATTATTAAATGAACAGTTATTCTTTTGAGCAACATCTATCATGCCCTAAAGGATACCCTAAATGTGGTAGTCCACCACATACAATATTAAGACTTAAAAATGACTACCTTAGTCATACGAAAATCTTGATATTATATGTAAGGCATCTAATACAATAATAGGAAACACTAATGGGATATGTGGTTTAAGTAGTAATATAAAGCATACAAGAATTAATAAACATATATCCACCATATTAATCATAAGAAGGTCTTTATATAAACTCAGAGGAATTCCCCCGATAATTCTCCAATATACAAAATATAGTCTGAATCTTACATATAATAACAACTATAACTACAAAGATTTTAAAGGAAATCTATTCTAAGATCTTCAGAAGGATTTCTCTCAAAAGCTTTCCAAAAGCGCAAGCTTACCCGGATAAGAGATATTAATCCTGCGTCAACAAAAATCTATTGGTATGTAAGCTCAACTAGCTTAATGAGAATATTTTTGAATTAGCATACTCGTATCAATAAATTCAAACAAGTTATTGAACAAGTATATGAAATGCATCAAACAAGTGAGCAAGCAATACATATAATCTGCTAGATATCATACATTTGAATGGATTTACGCCCTTCATTTGGGGTTAAGAATTTTGGGCTCTTTAAAACCCATCTTGTAGTTCTTTTTAGCTCATATTCGTCCATCCTGAAATAGTTCTTTTTGGCTCCTAGTTGCCCATCTTGGCAGTCTTACCGTTCCTACGATTACCTCGTTACTATACTCTCGTCCTACTGAGGCATAGTAGCTATATGTAATGTGACTTACTTCGTGATATGCATGAATAAATTAATATAATTCCTGACATGTGATTAAGGTTTCTTTAAGGTGATCATAAAATTTGTAGACACTCCATCATAATAGTAGAATATGAATTTATTTTACAACAATTCATGTTATGATATGCTTAGTGTACTTTCAACTAACATTATCATGCATAGCTCATTTTCATCTTTCTCTACTTCTAGTACCTCTAGCTACAAGCACAAACAAGTACGTAAAAGTAGGGGATAAACTCACTCGGCCATCATTTCCAAAAATTCTTCACTTACAATAGTCCTTCTAACATGGATCCTCCAACTCCTTATCACCTAAACGAAAGAAATACCCGAATGAGTATTTCATGGAAGTTTCACTTAAACTTTCTAATTCTATTTTACTATTTTCGTCAAAATTCGAATGAATGGAAATTCTAACTTAAAATGGCCATAACTTGCTTATTTTAACTTGAAATTTCACACATAAGATATCGTTTTATACCTACTCAAAAAGATCTCTCTATTTCTAAGGTTGTTTTTGAAATTAAAAGCCATTTGGGTTATAAAATGGGTCGGTACAGATTTAGCACAAAAATCCCAACCCTTAAATTGTAACCTTTCAAAATCTTACTTCATCCAAAAAGTCCATAACAACACATAGATATTTGTATAGTTTAAAAAATCATTTAATATAGATATATACTCATATTATATGCATGATTCTACCGATATTGTCTTGACTATGATTTTCCATAAAACAATTGACTCTTAGAAGTTGGAAAAATGAAGTTCACAAAATATTTCTTTAAGTTGTTGGAAGCAAAATAAAAAATTTGGGTTTGTTGTTGATGAATGCTTATTCTTATAAAACCATCATTTTTTCTGTTTTCTTATCTCTACAAGGATAGATTTATTTCTTAAAGACTTGGTTCTTTAAGTTATCTAACAATTTCTCAAATGAATGTTGATCTAGTAATTTAATCTTGACTTAGAAAAACTTACTTTGTTCTTAATATTTTTCAAGGTGTTGGTATAAACCTTATAAATAAGTTTTTAAGGAAATATTACATAATAAATAATTATCAACACTAAAAATTTATAATAATCCTGTTTTAATAGTTTGAAAAGATCATAGTTGAACCATTTTTCTAAGTTGTATACATTTTATTTTCTAAGTGGGTTTTCTACTAGTGAGTTGATCTTAAACTTGTTTTAGAAAAATTTTTTGATTCTTAATATTTTTCAATATGTGGGTGTGAATCCTATAAACAAGTTCTTAAGAAAATTTGTATAATAAAGAATTGTCAACATTAAGATTTAATAATTTATTTTAGTATTTTGAAAAGAGAGTAAGAGAACCACCTAATTAAGTTTTGAAGAATCTTTGCATAATAAAAACACTTAAAAATTCATGATGAATTTATTTATGTTTTTTAAAAGCTCATGATCCTAAGTTTTAATAGAATTATTTTTTTCATAGGTGTTAGAATCATGTTTTAGAGAGTTTAGTTCTTATTTTTAAGTGAGAGAAAATAACTCATTTTGTTTCTTTAGAAATTTTATCAAGACAACTACATTATGTTCATGCATGAATATGAACTTGTAAATATGTAAAAAGAATAATGTTTATAAAAATAAAGATCATAGAAAATTAAATAAGCATATAAGTAAAATCAAGTATTGAGAAGTCTTGCTTACATCAAGGCTTACCGAAACCTATAATGGACTAGTTCCAAAAAGAAAAGTAAGAAAATTAATAAGAAAAACATAGGAGTCTTAGATTTATGTCAAGACTCCCCGAACTTAGATTATGGACAAGTCCTAAAGAAGAAAAATAAAACATTTTGACTTGATGAGAACAAGTCCAAGACTAGAAAGACTAATCTTGATATCATAGCATGAAATAAATAAATAATTTGCAAGAAATATAAGATCATGAATAAATAAAAGTTATACTAGTGAGCTTCTAGGCTCTAAGAATATATATATTTAAATAACATATAGGAGTTAAATTAGAAGCAAGAATAATATAGCATAACATAATAACAATACTATAATAAAATTTTACATGAACATGAACATGAACAAAACATAAACATATTTTTGCTTTCTTAACTCCCGTAGGTTTAGAAAACATACACTACAGTCATGCTAAGTTACATAAACATAAATAAAAATTGGAGGAATTTTTACCTGATGTAGAGAAATGGGTGGTAGAAAAAGAAAGGTTGATGTTGTATGGAGATAGCGAGAATATGAAAAGATAGGAAGAAATTTTAGAGAGAACATTTGAGAAGTGATTCTGAAAAAGTTTTGTGATGTTTGAGAAGTATGTGAAAGAAATAGAGGGAGAGAGGGTATTTATAGATAAATATGGAGGGAGATTAGTTGTAATTAAATAAAATGAAAAAGAAAAAAATAGATAGTGAAGAGAGAGAGAGAGGCACTGGTTTGAGGGTTGTAGAGGGGGAGAAATTATTTATTTTGTTGTTTTGTAATGAAAAGTAATAATATGTAAGATATGATGTGAATAAAGTTTAATGGGAAATGTAAATTGTAAGAAATAGGTATAATAGAGTGTAAGAATGGATAGTAAGAAAAAATAGAAATAGATGAATGGTAGTAAATAGTAAAAATTGTACAATGAATAGTAGACTAGACAAATAAGATATCGGTAGTAAAGAAAATATGGTAAACGAGCTATATCTAATTTTTTTGTTACTGAAAAATTATGAAACTAATATTTTTGAAATCTTCACATAATTACGAGTCTAATGGTATTGTCCAAATATTTTTACTATTTTGAGCACCAGAGTATATTTTTCATGAACTGATCCGTTCGGGTCTAAAACAAATGATTTTAGCCGAAGCTGGTCTTTTTAGCCTTTCTCATATCATTTCGAACTATAATCCACCATTAGCTCATTTCTATTGCCCTCAGGTTCAAGCGTGGGATTGCTAGAGTTGAAACTGCTAGTTTGCCTTATTATAGTTAACTTTTAAAGTTTCGGTTTAACTAGATTGATTAAGGTTTATTCCAACTTTACCTTAGAAATTGAGGGGCTTACAACACCACTAGGAACATGCATTTGATATGAATTACATGAGTCTCTAAATATGTGTAAATATAGAAATGATAAGTATACATACCCTAAAGAGTCTATAAAGGTTAAATATTGCAAGAAGTGTCAAAAATAAACTTGAACCCAAATTGAGATAGTCTAGATGTGATTGTACAATAGGTTTCCAAGACCTAAATGACCTTAAATGTTTAAAATAACTTTAGAAATTGATAGAGCATTCGAAGTAGGTAGAAAACAATTGCTCATATGCAAAATTTGGAGTTAAAATGAGAAAGTTATGATCATTTTAGTTAAAACTTTTGTAACCGCGAAAAATACCACAAATAGAACTAATAGAATTAGAAATTTGAGTAAGACTTATATGAAATACTCATTTCAGGTTTTTTTTTCTTTTTTTTTTTTTTTGGTTTAGGTAATGAAGAGACCAATGTTCCATTTCCCAAGGACTATTTCGATTAGGAGCGGTTATTCTACGACTTTTGTATTTTTACTTGTGCTTATAGAATAGAAGCACTGAAAGTAGTAAAAAATAAAAATGGAAATTGCATGTGGGATTATTCTGGGCTATGTATGCATTTTGTGGTGTTTGATAAGTTAAATATAAGCATATCGAAAGTTAAATTTTCTATTAATTTCTTATTTCGATATTATGTTGTTATATTGGTGCGAACTTGGATGGTCACCCTTAAATTGAAAATAACCATATTAGAAACTAATTTATAATTTGATCATGTCACAAAACAAGTCTCATCATTCTCGCTACTCTTCTTTTGCTTGGGAATGGAGATTAATCGTGGGGGCAACTCGAAGCCAGAAAGTCTACAAAAACATTAGGCTTATAGGAGCTTGAAAATCTATAAAATTAATATGGTGGTGTATGGGCCTATAACGAACCCTAACCCCCGATATGGAGGGCATAAATCTATTCTACACATGATTTTCGATTAATCATGTGTATTTGATTGATCTCTTAGAGGATGCATCCCATATGCTTGTATTAAAAACTTGTTTGATTTATGGGTACGTTTTGTGGGAATTTACTCACTAAGCGAGATGTGCTTACACCTCTTTAGATTTTTATTGTAGCAAGAATATCTTTGGCTTTACCCAAGGGGAATCTTCACTTAGGTAATGATGAAGTTTTTGGGAGCTTTTGGAAGAAGGTTACGAAATATATTTTGGCATAGACTTCCATAGAAAACTCCATTGGTAGTAACTAGAATTTACTTTTGAAAGGACTTTATGGCTAAAATATTTCCTTAAGATTTAACAAGAGTACTCCCCTATGTGATGTAAGACTTGATCTTTTAATTATGAACTTTATATTAATAATTTCTTGTATGCTATCTATATTGTTATCTTTTAAAAGTGTGTAACTCCATCGGAGTCCCCTATTGTCGTGTTGTACGCCTTGCACATGATATCGAAGCTTTCATGTGACTATAGTAGTCATTCCTAAGCTTTAATATTATGTGTGATAGACTGCCACGTTTATGGTACCTTTTGGGACGTGGCAATTCTCTTTTCAAAAAAATTTCTTTTTTACATAAAAATTTAGAAAATTATTGAAATTTCTAAAAAAATTATTGAGTTTTCTAGGAAAAAAAATTTAATTGCTAATATGTATAGAATTTCACTAACCTTTTAGATTTTGATCATGAGGAGGACTTACTACATTACTCAATAGTCATTTGCTTTAATAGTAATGGATTAAAAGATTGAGTTTCATTAATGGAATTAGTGGTATAAAATGTACTTTTGGTGTGGCTTCTTATTGAAGAGGTGCATCTGAGGTTTGTCCTACTCTAGCATCAAAGTTATGGTGATAGAAGCTCATTAGTCAAAGGAAAATCATGTCCCATTGCTTGTCAATGAGTCTATGATTGCTTAAGGTATCCAACCTTCCATCTCAAATTAGTACATAATTGGGTTTGTTATCTGAGTACAAAACTATAGGTATCACTAGTCACCCCCAGTAAGGATTTCATCATTACACACTACCACTTCGAGTCAATTGCTTACATCTCATGTAAAAGAGGTGGTTAAACTTTTCCAAGGCTTTTTATGCTTAATCTTTGTCTAAATTATAGCAGCGTCGTTGTCAATTCAAGATTTGTTGTTTTGACTCCTAAGGCTTTCATTATCTACTTAATGAAAGATCTTTTTATTGAGATTGTTCAATATGATAAGACTTCCTCACACTCTCCTATGGTTTATGTTCACCCATGACTTCAATTCCTTAAATTATGGTTTGTCTTGAAAGTGATATACTTTAAGTCAATATAATAAGTCTTTCTAGGAATGAAACATAGGCATTTGGTCAATAATTAATTAAAAAGGATAATCATGTAAAGTCAAGTTTATTAAAAAAATTCAAGTCATGCACCATCCTGGCTTTACAAGTAAAGAACCTGAAGGAAAAACTAAGACACATTTACCTTAGTTTCATGGGTGAATATTGCTTAGTATAAATTCAATTCCTTTCATTAGAGGAGTCTATTTGGAAAAAATGAGTATAAGTTAATGGACCTTTCTAGATTCTCAAGCTTTAAACTTACTATGAAAGGTCTGCTTAGCGCACAATTAATATGCTTGTGTTTTATATGTGGTTGATTTGAAAATTAAGTGCAATTTGTGCTTCCTTTAGTCAGGTATCAGTTTTTTAATTCATTTGCTAAAATTTCTTTAAATTACATTTTCTTAACTGCAAGGGTGTTAAATTGAGGGGGAGCAAGTTGTGATTCCGATGACATGCATCAAAGCTCTGGATAAATTTGTCAACAAGTCTTCTAGATTGACTTCTTTTTCTTGTTGAGGGGGTGGGTTGGAAGGCCATGGCATCTATTGGTATGGTAGCAACTGTGGCTTATAAAACCTGGTGGAAAATTTGATCTCTATGTTTTCTAATTACCCTAGGAGAAATTAGGGTGATTTCTCCAACCTAGATTATATGTGTTGCTATATGGATTATTCTGCTACTTGTTGCCCAAGCAGTCCACTTGCTCCACCTGCTCTTGGTAGATACCACTGCTACTAGGTTCTTCATATTGAAACGGTATTGTGGATTCTTTATGTTCATAACGTGTTTACTCAATGCATTCATCTTGGCAACTAAGGTAGTTAGCACTCTACCTCGTACAACCCTGCAGCTTTTTGTTTTCCCCTATTGTTGCCCCACTAGTAGTTGTTTCTTACCATGTCTTCAAACAACTTGAGAGATTCCACTGGAGTCTTAGAATTCAGAGTCCCACCGGTTAAAGTGTCAACCAACTGTTGAGTAACTTGGTCGATACCATTGTAAAATGTTTGTACCTGCATCTAAGGTGGCAACTGGTGGTGTGGGCACATCTTTAGAAATTGATCACTCTTTTTTATATAGGTGCTTTTTTAATTTTTAAATTCCTTTAATCAAGTATATATTAACCGGCCAGTGTATCGGGTGCATCTACAATAATAAAATTTTGGTGAATATTGAGTCAAGTCGACAAAAGTGAGGACTAGCTCTCAATTGTATCAATTTAAATTGTAGTAAAGCAAATCAAAAAATTATATTTTTGGATTTTCTTTAGATAAAACTAACCTACAAAAATATGGGATATCCAACAACTAAAATTAATTAGGTTAAGAGCCAACAGATCTGAAAATCAATTGAATGTATGATATGATTAGAATAAGCTTGCAAATCCAAATTGCCAATAAGTTTAGTTTTTCAATCAATGAAGCACCAGATAAAAACTCCTTTTTCTAACAAAAGCAATTATCCTAAATTAACCAATCAATATTCCATATTCCTAGGAAAGTGATCAATTGACTAATCTGTATAATTTAGCAACCCTAATCGAATTTAAATCCATATGTCTATGTGATCATAATTTAAATTAGCTAATCATAGAATAGATTAGAAAAAGAATTTTTTCAATTAAATCTTAATCTATCATGAATTCCAAATTCAATTCAAAACACATGATCGCAGAATTAACATTAACAATTCGATTATAAACAGAGAATTCAATCAATAGCAAAGATCATCAATAACATAATTCATATCAACAACTCAAAACCATATTTAAGCACAAAAGAACAAGTTTTAAACATCATCCATAAAATGAATATAGAAAAGAACGAAATCACCTTGTCAAGAAATTCCCACTCTTAAATCCAATTTCAAATGATGCTTTCCACTTGATCTTAGAGTGGAATCCTTAATCAAATTAACAAGAAAAGCTTTCTAAGGTCTAAGCCCCAATCTAGATCTAGGAGTAATGAAATAGTCTCTCAAATTCATGCCTAGGCTTTCTCTTTACAAGATCCAACAAGAGAATATATATATATATATATATATGAAAAGTCATAGGGGACTTTGGTCGCCTTTAATGCCAGTGGCCTTTATTTTAAATCAGCCGGCCTTCTTTGAAAAAAATGATTTCCTAGATAAGATCACTTGTGGCCTTGTGACTTATGCTGCTAACTTTGGATTTACGCCGGCCAAAGGCCAGCAGCCTTTATCTCCTAGTGGCTAGTGTACAGGATAAAAAATGAAGGCCGATGTTGCTCTGTTTCTAGGCCAACTATATTGCTTTGTTGAAGGCTACGTTGATTTGTTCTGTTGTGAAGGCTGGCAACCTACATCCTATAATGGTCGGCCTACTTTCCATATATGCTAGTCTTGATTCTTTTTATCTCTAAATTTGAATAAAACTTCACCTAATTGCCTTTACTTGTATTATAAGTACTTTAAGACTTGAAATATCACATTAAGCATACTTAAATACCATTTCCTTATCATTTCTTATAAAATCAATAATACTTAAGCATGATTCATACAGTAAAAAGTGAGTAAAATATGCCTTTATTAACAACTCTTCCATCTTTGCTAAGCATCATAAAGAGTCTTAGAATCATTCTGACAAAGATAAGATGTCATTTCGAAGCTTAGCAGTTTTCCAAGGTGGAAAGTAGTTGTCCAAGAACTTCTTTACTATTTCGTCCAATGTAGTAAGTGATCCTAGCCCAGTGATATCAACCAATTTTTTGCTTTCCCTCTCAAGGGGAAAGGGAACAATCTAATGTAGATGGCATCATCATCGACCCCATTCATCTTGCAAATTTCACATATTTCCAAAAGTGTTTAGATGTAAGCATGGGGATCTTCGTCTTGTAGACCGTCAAATTAATAATACTGCTGTAAAAGCTGAAGCATAGTCCCTTTAATTTCGAAATTGTTCACTTCGATAAGAGGCTTTACAATGGTAAGCCCAATACCTTGGAGCGAAGGTCTTCATAATCCATATTTGTTCGTCTTACATTCAGATATGCCATATTTAACCTCTACTCTTATTCTGACTCTCTTTTTTTTGTTGATTCTGACTTTATACTCTACTCCTCCAAATCCTTTAAAATCAATTCTCCCTCGTTCTTCATATCCAGTGTTGTTCCCTCAATGTTTGACCGCTCATAAGTACCGATAATTGTATTCTTCTTAATCCTAGTAAATGTCCTCTCAATCTTAGTGTCAAAGGAGTTGAAGATGATGAAGAACTCCTTGTCATACAATGCAAAAGAGACACAACCAATTAGAGTTCCAAAACGCAATTCTAGAGGGAAAGTGATATAATAAATAAATAAGTAAATAATGACTAAAGTAATAGTGACTAAGGCTTTCCTAATATTGCTAAATGCCCAGCAACGGCGCCAAAGTTTACAATTTATAAACCTATTAATCCTAAATCCACACAAGGCAACACACTTATTGTGAAATATAAAATCAACTCGGATATCGTCCTAAGGATCTATATGCAGCTGCTAGTACTTACCCTTTTACTATTATCTAGTTGAACCTATCACAATTTATGTTATTATTCTATCACTAATTTTAACTGAATACAGTTCCAATAACCCTAATTAATAATGTGCTACTTTTCTTAAGATTAACCAATTCACAAACTACTCCATGGTTTTGATCCACCTTAGCCCTTTTTGTCCTTAAAATGTAATTTCAATTGAATAAATCTTTAGTCTTGAACATCCGGATTACTTAGATGAATTAATTACACTCTTTATGTCAATTAACCCCTAACCCTAATTAAAGAAGTGGGAATTTCTTCCTTCACTAATGTCAAATTAGAAGAGCATAAAGCTCTTGAACCCTGATTGAAGAAAACTAATCTTTAGAGCTAGAAAGTTGGACAAACCCTATTTCTAGGTGAATTACACATCTTCTTTACTCATGAGAGATCTATTCTATTAATCGAAATCTTCTTTCTAATTAACAGAAATCAAGTTTATATGATTCAGGCCTAAAATCATTACAAACAACATAATAAATCATAAACTAAATTCAAGACCAAAATTTTATTCAATCAAAAGGCAAGTCTGTACATGAGGCTAGAGTTTCTCAAGACTCAAACATAACAAAACTACTATTCCATAGAAAATTTAACAACAATAAGCAATAAAGAAGAATTATGAGAGATCGTGATGATAAAACCCTTATAGTAATGCCGTTTATGAACCCTCAATGATAAACCACGAATTTCCTCTTGAAAAAGGTTCTCCACATATGTCTTTTAGGGTTTTAGAACAGAATACCAAAGATTGGACTTTTGACATAATGAAACATAGCACTGTTCATAGTCAGACTTCATACATAACCCCTACACAACCTGTGTGCATGGGTCATGTATACTAGAAATCCACTTTTCTTTGCCTTTCTGCTCCAGTAAATGTACACCAGTTGTGTACTCTTTGTAGTGCACTTCTAACTTTGCAATAAAAGCTCTAAACTTCATCAAATCTTCGTTCATTTCATCCTTAATCCTTTGAAAAGCTCATTACTCCTAATTTAACTTTAAAATGAATAATTCATTCAATAAGTATCCTTTTCTTTAGTAAATCAATAAAATATCATATAAAATATGATAAATAACACAATTATTAAGGGTCTTAGGACACTTATCAGTACTTAATGAGCAATTTTATGTGTGGTGAGTTGAGCTTTTTATTTGCAAATTAATATGCTTGTTTTTAAACTCCTTTTTAAAGCACAAAAATCATCAGTTAGCAAACTGGGTGCGAATACAGTAATAAAAAAATGCTAGTGAGACCAGGTCAATCCACAGGGAGCTTAAGCTAATTACTAGATTTCGGATTTTTCCCTAATCTAAGCAAATCAAATTTTATATTATTCAATTTTAATCTAAAAAAATCTAATCCTAAAATTACTACTACAATTAACACTAATTTTATAGCTAAAAAAATACACTAAATACTAAATTCCTCTAAAAAACTCTTTCATTACATAGGTGTGGGATTATGTGATGATATAATCTGGAATTCTGTTCACTATTTTGTGGTTATAATCAAGTTTTTTTAATTGAATTTTAATTAAAATAGCTAGAAATTTGCTTCTCTTTTCAGTTACAAAAATCTAATTATAGCATAGATATTTCTTTTGGGTAATCTATCTATAATCACCAGCTAAATAACACATTTCTCTCACAAATCATGTTACTCTAATTGAATTTGCAGTTTTAGCATGTGTTTGTGTCCTAAACCAAAATTTCAATTACATTAAGATTGTGAGTTATAAGATTTAAACCAAAATCATGCGTGCCCATATTGATTTTGAAATATTATTTTCTATTTCAATCAGATTATCAAATTCGTTTAGAGTATCTCAAATCCTAATTATAAGAAATTCATAGACAAAATTTTCTTATGAACATTGAAATAGAAATAATCAAAATTCCAAATAAACAAAACCTATTATAAACAATTCAATTACTCAAGAATTACATCAACCCATCCTATAATCCACTCAAACAAATCTACTCATATTTATAAACATTACAACTTCATTAATGGCAAGGGGAACACCATTCATTACTATAAAATAAGGAGTAGAAAACACCTAAAATCACAAAAATCTCTTCCCAATCTCTAAGGGTCCAACTCCTCAATGATGAACAATGATCATGGTAATGTAGATGACAAAAAATGAAATGACAAAAGTGTTTAGGGATAGTGTATGTAGGTATGAGACAATGGAATGAATGTAGAATGGATGAGTGAATGCTGTAATGAATAGTAAAGTAGGTATGTATGTGTGAAGAATGTCATCGAAAAAAAAAAATGGAATAGGGTCTCTATCTAGGGAGTGTATATGGGTATAAGTCATGTGTATATGTGTGATCAAGGAATCAAGTTCATGGAGTGTGTATGGGTCTTGTATTTATATGATGTGTCTCATGTGTATCATCTCATGGGAGTAGGACATATGGAAAATGTATGGGATATGTGTATATGTACAGTAAATGGCATATGGGTTTAGGTGATGTATATTATATATGCAAGGTATATACTATATTTGGGGTTATGTACTACCGCACTTCTTCTATCCTACATAGATGCATAAAAGGGATTAAAACTTTAATTAACTCAATGGATTGTTAACTCGAAACTCAAACTTAGATTGAATATGAAGTGCATCTTGAGTTAAATAAGTGGATATGCTCAGTAGTTGCAGCCACTATTAAAATGTCTTGATTGGAACTTTGAGTTATTGCAATATAGTAGCTCGACATGGATGGTGAACAAGTAGAATTCAACATGTTTGTTAAGCTACTATCAGTGCCCTGCTCGGTGGTCTGTTACATTCATGGTTTTCATAATCTACTTAGAGATAGTTGCAATGACACTTAACTAACATCCTTGTTCTCTTAGCATCTAAACTTGTGGTTGTTTGGCTCTTCCTTGCTTAGATCATGAGAGGTTGCTGTCAAAACCAAAACAATGACCACTCAAATTGCATGGAGATGTGAATAATAATAAAACAAGATAACATCTATTCATTTAAAATGCAGCTGCTTGATCTTCATCAACTCTTTGCAAAAAACCTAAAACATAAAATTGTACATCTCTCTCTCATCTTTTATAACATTTTGAATCATCTCAATAGGAGCTCGAATGAGAGAAATATAAGCAATTTAAAAAACACTATCAAAGCTACAAATAAGAATGCTCCACTACATGTTCAATATCTTCATGACATTTTTTTACTATGATACTTTTTGAATTTCACAAAACTTGAAACATAAAAATTGTAGAGCTCTCTTTTGTCTTTCTAGAGGATTTTTAGTCAAATGAAAAGGAGCTTAGATGAAAGAAGTATGCACAATTTACCTAATTCTATCGAGTCTGCAACATCCGGACGCCACTACAGCACATGCAATAATATCACAACATATTTTGACCTTTATACTTTTCGAATCTTGCCAAACTCAAAACATAAAAAATTAAAGATATCTCTCTTAACTTTCCATAGCATCTTAAATCATGTCAAACAGAGCTCATATTGTCAAGCCCCAGGGATACCTGAACAAGATAGTACATCGTACACAATATTAAACCTAGAAATGACTACCTTAGTTACGCAAAGGCTTCATATCATGCACAAGGCACACTTCACAATAGAGGAACGCCGATGGAGTTACACAATTTGCAGTGGCAATCAATTAAATAGCATGCAAGGGAACAAAGCAAAGTAAACGTTAACATGATAAGTTACAATTCTTAAGGACATTCCCCCATTAAAACCAAAGCTCCAAAAGTTATCAAGTTCATAAAGTCTCCACACAACTTTATTCTTTAACATAATAGAAAATCTAACAAAAGAGATTTTAAAAGAAATCTACTCAAAGTTCTTCGTGTGAGTTTCCTCCAAAAGCTTCCCATAACCATCACCATTACCTTAGGCTTCGCCATCCTGGCATAGATCCATAGGTATTCATGAGATAACAAAAATCAATAAGGTGTAAGCTACAACATGCTTAATGAGTCCACAAACTTATCATAAAAACAAAACAAGCAAGTTTGTTATACAAGCATATGCTATGCAACAAATATATGGATCAAAATAAGTATACACGGGTATCCGGAAACCACTATAGAAATGATTTACGCCCTTCGTGACAAAGGTTAGGAAATGCTCTTATAGGTCTCCATGACCTCTACTACTAAATCTCGGGCACCTACCCATAGCGATCAATTTGGCGCGACTCCCCTGCACATTCCCTGAATGAATTACTTCCTTAAGAAGGAGCAGGACCCACTTTTTATGTGTGGTTGCATCCACCTAATCCCACGTGTAGGAATAGTAGCCTTCAAATATGACTCAATGGGATGCAATGCGCAATGGGTTCTTAATTCATACCAACCATATTAAGTTCATTAAGGGTGACCAAGCAATTCTGCATACAATTACAATATATCAAAATAAACCAACTTAGCAACTAATTGTGGTTTTGATATTATAAACCCCTCAATTTTAGGATAGAATTTGATAAACCCTAACTTAGTCAAACTAGAATTTTAAAAGTCAATAATAATCAACGCATACTAGTAGTTTTAACTCCGACAATCCCGCACTCAAAACCTAAAAACAATAGAAATGAACTAATGGTAGATGATAGTTCGGAATAGTATAAGGTAGCTTAAAAAGATCATATTCATCCAAAAATCATTCGTTTCGAATCTGAATGGGATCAATTCTTGAAAAACGTGTCCCGATGCTCGGGATAGTAAAAATTATCCAACAACATGATTAGACTCATAATTTAACAAAGATTCATAAAATATCAGTTTTGTAATTTTTTGGCTTTTAAAAATATAAGATATAGTCTTTTATGCGTATTTTCTTTACTACTGATAACTTCTCTTATACTTTTTTTTACAACATATCTCTTACAACCTACATATCTATCTCTTACATTTTTTTCATAAAACTTTTTACATAACTTCTCTTATACTTTAATCACTTTTCATTATAAAAAATACAAAGCAAAACAAATCTCTCCATCTCTCTCTCCTTCATATCACCTCGGCCACCTCTCTGTTCTATATTTTTTTAATTAATTTTATTACATCTATTTCCCTCTAAATTTCTCCATAAATTACACCTCTCCCTCCATTTCTTTCATATCTTTCATTTACACAACATTACTCTCTCAAAATCTCTCCACAAATCTCTTCCTAATTCTCTCCCAAAACTCTCTTCTTTTCTCTTTAGAAAAGAATTACCAACTTGTTCTTCCATCTCTACACTTCAAATAAAAGTTTTAAACCTTTCCTTTATTCATGTTAATATAACAAGAACACTTTGTTATGTTGATTTCTAAAACCCATAAGCTTTATGCTAGGGAAGAAATCATGAAAATAACAACTTGATTATGTCTTGTTCAACAACAAGTTTATTTGCTAAGGTTGTTATGTTCTTGTCTTATTCATGCTCTTAATCTAACTTCTATATATTGTTAAATATAAGTATGTTTATATATTCTTAGAGCCTAATGCTCACTAATCTAACTCTTGATTCATGCTCTTATTATTATGCTCTTACTATTTTTGCTCTTATTTATTGCTCAAAATAAATAAGACTAGTCATCTTCTAGTCTTAGACTTGTTCTCGTCAAGTCAAAACATGTTTTGTGACTTATTTATGATCAAGTCTCGGGAACTTTGTATATGATCTAAGACTCCAAAATTTTCTTCTGTTTCTTTTCCTTCTTTTGTTTTTCTTTTTGTTTTTCTTTTTTTATTTGCTATATTATGTGAGACTAGATAAATTATAAGTTTGGGAAGCCTTGAATAAAAATCTAAGACTTCTATAATTTCTATCTTTTTCTTTCCTTTTCTCTTTAAGGAACTTGTCCATTTTAAGTTTAGGAAAGTCTTGATGCAAGCTAAGACTTCTATATTTTTGCTCTCATATTTATATGCTTATTTATCTTTTTTCTTTATTTGAGTTATTCTTATCTTTTCATATAGCAACAATACCATGTTCCTGCATGATCTTCATGATGTTGTCCTAATACAAGTTTTCAAAGAAATAAAAAGGGGAATTCTTTTCTTTTATAAAAATGGGCCTAAAATCCCCCAAAAAAATAATTCTTCAAACTTATGAGAAAATTTCCATTTAAGCTTAGGATTATGACTAACCAAAAGTTTAATATATTCATTATAAATATTGATAACTTGTTATTATGCAAGTTTCTCTAAGCATTACAATAATGGCTCAAACACAATATTTTCAAAAATGCTAAAATAATTTATTATTAAATTCAATGTAAATTATTCTTTGCTATGTAAAAATTTTTTAAACACTTATTTAGATAAGTATACCAACATTAGATAGGTATTAAGAATAAAACTAAAATTTTCAAGTTAAGTTAAAATCAACTCACTAGTTTAAAAACCCATTTAGAAAACAAAATTTGCCAACCACATAGGAAATCAAGATTTAGATTATAAATGTAATTTTATGAAGTAGGAAAATATAGTTATTTGAAACAACTCAAAATATTAGTTCTTCAAAACAATTTGACGAAAATTTTGTTAACTTCATTTTTCCAATATCTAAAGGAAATTGTCTTATGAAAAATCAATGTTTAGACAACACTACTAGAATCTTGCATATGACATGAGTATATATATAATATATATATATATTCAAAATATTTTTCAAATATATAAATATCTATGTGTTTGCTATGAATTTTTGGACAAAATAGAATTTAGAAAAATTACAAAGGCTGGAATTTTCATGATAAATCTGTACTGACCCATTTTAGAACCCAAATGGCTTTTTATGTTAAAATAACCTCACAAATATATAAATATTTTCGAGTAGATAGAAAATGACACCTAATATGCGAAATTTCGAGTTAAAATAATCAAGTTATGGCCATTTTAAGTTTGAATTTCATTTAACCCAATTTTTGACGAAAGTAATGAAACAGAATTACGAACTTTAAGTAGAACTTCCATAAAATACTCATTACGAGTGTAAACCCCTGAATTTTTCATAACTCCCTGAAATTAAAATACCGAAATTAAAACCTTAAAAGCCAACCTAAGTTAAAACCAAACCCTAAACAATATCAAAGAGGGAATTTCATGGCCTTATGAAAAAGAGAATCTTCAAAAACAAAAATAGAAATTCAATAATCGTTCGACTCAAGACCCGAACATGAGACAATTCATTTATCCGATCCCTAACACATAAATCGAGATGGAATATCCAAATAATATTCAACAAAAAAATTATAAACCTTAAGCCTTTCGGTTAATTTTGAAATAAAAAAATTTAAATTAGTATCGAAAGTCAAGCTGAGTCAATCACACAAACTTAGACTCAATTAAACAATCCCGATAACTGAAAAATATTAATAAATCATAAAGATAAAGTAAAACATAAATTTTGAACTAAAAATATAACATGGCCAAAAGCCCAAAATTTTATGATCTTATGAATAAATCAAAAAGCTGAAAGTCAAACCGAAACCTAAAAGTCAATAAAGTCTACAACAAACCTTAGTGTTTAGATTCGGTAATCCCGACTCCTAAACCCTAAACAATGGAATCAAGATAATTGTGGATAATAGTTCGTAATAATATAGAGAAGCTTAAAAATATCATATTCGCTAATTTTTAGGGTATTTCGGATCCAAACAAGGTCAGTTTTCAAAAGCCGTGCCCTGGTACACTGGATAGTAAAAATATTTCGATAACACCGTTAGACTCATAAAAATATAAGGATTCCAAAAATATCGGTTTTAAAATTTTTTGGAATCTAAAAATATGATATAACCCCGTTTACGTGTATTTTTATTACTACCGGTCTTTTATTTGTCTAGTCTACAATTCATAGTACTATTTCTCTTATTCATTATTATTTCACCATCTCTACTTTTTCTTACACCCTATTCTTAATACTACCATAGCTATCTCTTACAATTTACCTTTCTCATACAACTTTATTCACATCATATCTTACACATTATTTCTTTTCATAACAAAACAACAAAATAAATCAACTCTCCCTATATTATGCAAACTAGAGCCATTCTCTCTCTTTTCATCTCTATTATTTTTCTTTTTCAATTTATTTTATTACATTTAATTTCCCTCCACATTTATCTATATACCCCATTTCTCTTCACTTCTTTCACACCTTCATCTTTCATAACAAAACTCTCTCAAAATTTCTTCTCAAATCCTCTCTCTACAAATCCTTTCTACCAAAACTCTCTAAAACCAAATCCTCCAAAAATCCTTCTCTACATAAACCATTCACTACATACTACTACCCACATAATACCACACTCATCTACCATTTTCCTTCAACTCACAAAATACTTATAGTTTAAAACTTTCAACCAATTATTTTTCCATGTCATGTAACTTAGCATGACTACGGTGTTGTTTCTTGAAACTCACGAGTTGTAGAAGCAACAACATGTTCATGTTTTGTTCTTGCACATGCCAAGAATTCCGATTTTATTATCTTGTTATTATGATAATATTATGTTGTTATTATTGTTATTATGTTTCCAACTTAACTTTATATATACATTATTATCTATATATATATATATATATATTTCTAAGGGCCTAAATGATCATTAACTCTTATTAACTTGCTTTTACTATTATTATTTCTCTTATTATTAATTTTCTTTTCTTTCTTTTTCTATTTCTTTTTGGGACTAATCTATTCTTAGTCTTGGATTGCCTTGATGAAGCTAAGGCTCCCAATACTGGACCGTGTTACCTTGATGAAGTTAAGACTCCCAATGCTTGACCGAGTTGCCTTGATGAAGCGAAGGCTCCCGATGGTTAATCTTACTATTTTGCGTACTTTTCTTCTTATATCTTCCACACATTACTATGTTATATTTTAATTATTTTCATACTACATAATTATATGTATGCATCATTATAATGATATTGTCTAAAAAAAATTAAAATAGAATTTTCTTTAATAAAGGAAAAACGAAACCAAACTATTTTATTATATACCTTTTAACTTCAACAAAGATTTTATCATCAAAAACATGGAAAAATTATTTTATAAATTCTTTTAAAGAAAGATGATTTTTACCAAAGAAATAAATATTATCTTTTTATGGTGAGTAACATAAATTTATTAAAAATTAGTGTTAATAACTCTTTAATATCCAAATTTTTCATAGAAACTTAATTATAGGATTTCTTTTCTGACTCCATTAAAAAAAAATAAGAACTAAACTAGTTTTCAAAGTTAAGGCAAAATCAAACCACTAGTATGATAAATCCTCTTAGGGAAATAAAAGTTTGTCAAGTTTCTAAAAGATAAACTTATTTTCAAAGAAATAGAAGAATATAAACATGATAGGCTTTAAAAATAATAGATATTATCAACAACTTAAGAAAATGTTGAAGGAGATTCTTCCAAGTAAAAGTTTCATAAAGAACCTAAAAGGCCAAGTTTTTGGAAATAAAATTTATCTTTAAAGAAGTTAGAAAATAGAAATATAAGAGGAAAAGACTTATTTATAATTTTCAATCAAAGCCTTTTAAAAGGAAGAATATAAGTAATACAACTCAAATTATTTGAGGCCATCAACAACTTAGGAAAAATCTTAGGAACTTCATTCTTTACCACTAGAGATAAAATTTGTAGATATCTTAAAGGATCAAAGTTTAGAAAAGATTAATTTGTCTTAGAAAAGAAATTAGAAAACAAAATTTATAAGAATATACTCGTTTATAATAACCCAATAATTTATAATGTTCTTTCAAAACACATAGAAGGGAAATTGTTAAAGTTCAAGTTTTTAATATCGTAAGATAAATTGTTTTATGAAATATAGTCATTGAGACAACACCATTAAAGTTTTGCATACAGTATGAGTCTATATATATCTATATATATATGTATAACATATATATATGTATTCAAAGGATTTTTCAACCATATAAATATCTATATTTTTGCTCAATGATTTTTTTATGAAGGAAAGTTTGAAAATTTGTGTTTTAAGGAATTGGAATTTTGTAATGATTTTGTACCTATCGTTTCCAAACCCGAACGGCTTTTTATGATAAAAATAACTTTAGAAATAGATAGATATTTTCGGGTAGGTAGAAAATGACATATAATATATGAAATTTCGAGTTAAAATGAGCAAGTTATAGCCATTTTAAATTAGAATTTCATTCTACGTGATTTTTGACGAACATAGAAAAATAGAATTATAAAGTTTGAGTAAGACTTTCATGAAATCTCATCCTCGGTATTTCTTTTATCTAGGCGATGAAGAATACGAGATTTCCCTTCCAATGAACTAGTACGACTAAGAAGATTACGAAAATGGACGAGTGAGTTTTCCTTTACGTTTCACTAGATATTAGGGAAAGATAAAACTAATATGCATGTAGGCTATTATGGGTACTATGCATGTGATTCATTATGTGTGATCAATAAATGAATAAGCATATCGGAGCTCGATTGATTGATTAATATAAATTGTTCTATGTATATTGTTGCATGTGTGCAAATATTTATTGATCACCTTAAAATGGATTAACATCGAATTGAAAATTTCTTCTAAATAAATTGCTCATGCGTATCACTTAGAATATCATTTCGCATTTTGCTACTATTCCTCAGCGTGGGACTGGAAAGGCAAGCTGTCTAGCTACATCTTGAGGAATTAGGACGTTCAGGGAATATGGCTTCAAGGTGTAGCCGAGCCGGATCGATTGCTTTGGGTAAGGAAAGCCCAGGGACTAGTAGTACGGTTCATTGGAACCTCAAGACACATGTAAAATTTTAAGGAGTTTGTTGGTGACCTATTAAATCGTTTCCTGACCACCAAATGAAGGGGTAAATCCAATCTACATACGAAATCGAATAATTGTATGTATTGTTTGACCATATTGCTATTACATTTCATATGCTTGCCTAAATGACTTGTTTGATTGCTTTGTTAAGAGTACTTTTGCATAAGGAATATCTCACTAAGCTAGTTATGCTTATTCCCCAATAGATTTCTAATACTGCAGGATCATTGTTTTTGTGCTTGAGACCACCATGATTGTCCGATAGAACCCACGTTTTGGGGAGCTTTTGGAGAAATTCTATTTTGAAGACTTTAGATTATATTTCCTTTATAAATCTTTTAGTTTTAATTATTTGATTTATGAAGATTATGTTATTATGGAGATTTATCAGGGGAATGCCCCGTAGAAGTTATAAGACCTTAAATTTTGATGAATCATAATAGTATTGCTTTAATTATTTCCGTTGCCATTATACTAAAATGCATAACTTCATAGGCCTCCCTTTTATTGTGAACGTATGCCTTGTACCAATATGAAAGCTTCCAAGTGACTAAGGTAGTCATTCTCAAGTTTTAATATTGTGTACGGTGTACTGTCACGTTTAGGATACCCGTTAGGGCACGACACTAGATATTTCTTTTGTTTAGGTGACGAGGAAGGAGAAGTCCTATACCTCGAAGCTCACTTCAATTAAGAGTGCTTGATTCAAGCCATGGTCGAGTGAGTTTACTTCCTTTATTTTTCATACTCATGATTGTGCTTTTAGAACTAGTAGCACTAGAAATAGGAAAAGATAAATAATAGGATCTACATTTGATTTATAATTTTGGTGAATTCATATTAAGCATATCGAGTTTTGAATTGCCCTAATCAAACGTATTTTTATTACCATGACGAAGTGTCTGCAAATTGTCTGATCACCTTAAAGATATTCTAATTACATGCTAAAGAGTTTAATAACTTGAAACATGCATATCATGTAATGAGTCCCATCGCAATTCGTTATTATACATTTAGTGGGACAATTGCATAATAGTAGTGGTTGACATAACCGGTAGAATCTGCAAGTGGCAAGTAGTAGCTGGTATGACCTACATGTTTTTTATGGCGAGTAGTAGCGATAAGAACTATAAAACTTATTTGAGAAAGTTTATCCGTAATTGGCCGATATACCTAACCTTGAATGAAGGGCGTAAATTCGTTCATATATGGTTCCCGAAAACCATATGTCTTACTTGCTCACGTGTTTGGTGCATTTCATATGTTTGATTAAATATAACTTGTTTAGTGTTTTGATTCAAATATGATAACCCTGGGAATATTCTTATTAAGCTAGTAAAGCTTACACTCCTGTAGATTTTTGTTTTCTTAGGAACACCTGTTGCTCTACATAAGGTCGCCTTATATCCAGGTAAGACCATGGTTATGGGAAGCTTTTTGGGGAAATTCAATCGAAGGCTTAGATAGAAATTCCCTTAAAATCTTTTGAACTATATATTATTTAATGTAAGAAAGACTTAAGTATATTTTTTGATCCTTCGAAAAATTTGTCAGGGGAATGCCCCTAAGATTATGTAAAGACTTTATTGATTATTATAAATCTGGTGGATGTATGTTTGTTAGTTCTTGTATGCTTTATATTATTACTTAAACTACATATCCCATCGGTGTCTTCTATCGTTGTATTAGACACCTTATATATAATATCGAGACTTTCACATGACTAAGATCGTTATTCTTAAATCTTAATATTGTATGTGGTGAACTACCATGTTTAAGGTATTGTTTAGGGTACCTTTAGGGTGTGACAGATATGGTTACAATCCTTTAAATCCCACAATACCAAACAAGCAAAGTCTTATAACATCCTCATAACATATTCAATTTTTTATCTTTTTCCTATCAACTAGTGCACTACTTTACATGCAAAGAGAAAACAAGCAAGCAAGGACATAAAACTCACTCAGCCCTATGGAAATCTTTCAATCAAAGCAATCTTCTAGAAAGGGGAAATCGTCTTCTTCATTACCTAGAAAAAGAAAATACCTAAAATGAGTATTTCCTATCAACCTTACTTATATTTCTAACTCTATAAACTCAGTTCTTGGTAGATTCTATGGTTGTCTAGTTACGACCTCAAAAAGGTCATATCTAAGTCATTTTAACTCCAATTTTTTTATATAAGGAGTCAATTTCTACCTACTTCAAATGCTCTATCTATATCTAAGGTTATTTTAAATATTTAAGGTCATATAAGTCTCGGAATCTCTAGGGTCAGATTATGCCAAGACCATGACTCATGCTTAATTTGACACTTTTCACAATTTTAATCTTATATTAACTCTCTAAGACAAGTATGTATATTATTCATATACCAAACATAATAGAAACTTAGTAATCCATAGTGCATGTATGATCATAGTAATGTTGCTCAAAATAAATTTTCTATTAAGATAGCCTTGTGAAAAAGTCACGAAACTTAGGTTTGTAAACTATTAATAACTTGTAAGGAGATTTTCTTTCTTAAGGCTTTACAATTTTAGTAATCCAACTTGAAAATGGGGTTCTAGACATTATTTTATTTCTTTTGAAAATTTTGGTTTACACGTGTGATTTATAAGCAAAGTTTATTTGGTATATTTTTTAAAAGCATTGTTTTCATGTGTTTTCAAGGAAAGAATTTCAAATAGTAAAAGTTTCTAACAACTATGCGTGTGATCTCGGGATTTTCAAGAAAATAAGGAAATGGTTTTATTTTCAAATTTTCCTTTTTCTTTTACAAAGGATGTCCTAAGTATTGAAAACAAGTTTTAGAGAATAATTTTGCATAACAAGTATGATGAATAATATGCCATAATGTGTGTGTGTGTGTGTGTTGTGTGTGTGTGTATGGCCTGTTTTTGTAGAGTTTGTGTAGATTTTTGGCAAGAACAAGTTAGTGATGAATAGTCATGGGTCGAGAGTCAAAACGAGTGTGAGACTGATTCATTATCTAAGGCACAACAAGCTCAAATCCTAAAGTGCAATAAGTTTAAAAATGCACAGTCCTGGTCCCGAGTCAGGGTAAGGGCTCGATGTGTTGAAGAGTTAGGATGCGATAAACTCAAAACCAACACTCGACAAACTTAAGTCTCAGGCTGGATGAGATGAAAGATCATAGACTTGTCAAAGGCTAAATTGCAGCGCGACATGCTTCAGGGCATGATAAGTTTGAATCTGAGCTCAATAAGCAGAGACTTGGTTGAAGCTCAATTTGAGGCGCGATGAGTTAGGGCACGACAATTTAAAAATATGAAGCTAATATGGAAAAAAAGAGCTATTGAAGCACATTTAATACTTAGCAACTTAAACACATTGTCTCTAATGGACATTTGAATTTTTTAAGGCTATATATATACTCTGTCTTTGGGAAATTCGAAAAGGAAAAAAGAGAATTGCGAAAAATGAAAAAGTGCTTTTATTCCAAACTAACAACCTATTAATTTTCTTGTTCTCTTGGACATTAATTTGGAAAATCTACAAAGAGTGAGAAAAATATTTTAGTGCTCTGTTCTTGTATTTTCTATCTATCTGAGAGTATTTAGAGAGACAAGGAAATATTTTAATTCCTGTGTGATTTAAAGTAATGTAATTGCTTAGCTTGAGCATTACTTTTGTGATTAATAAAGTGGTGATGAAATCCTTGATTGGAGGCATTGGTAAATCGTGGAAGTACGAAGTGGTCGAACTCCACGTTAAATCTAGACTAAAATTATCTATCCCTATCTCTTTAATTTTTCATTTTATAATCTCTATGTATTTTCCGCTACTATTAAATTGAAATTGATCTGCTACATTAAAATTAATTTTTAGAGTATTTTAAGGCAAATACTCAATTCACCCCCATCCCCTAAGTATTTTATATGCATTTTCACATTTTCATTTGGTATCAGAACTTCGTCTCTATCTTTTTTGTGCTTAATCACATAATAGAGTAAAGATAATGGCATCAAGTGCAATAGGATTTCTAGAGTGGCAAGCTATAATAGAAGTGCAGGTAAATACCTATATTGGAAGTATAGGATGAAAATTTTTCTTAAAGCTCAAAATAGATCAATTTGGAGTGTTATAAAAATGGGCCTTTAAAAATAGAAGGAAAAAGAAGAAAAAGATTTCAATGAAGAAGATTGAAAAATGAAATTGCTATGAATATTTTGCATTGTGGTTTGAATGAAAGCGATTTCCATAGAATATGTACATGTACATTTGCTAAAGAAATATGGGATGAACTGGAAAAGACTTGTGCAAGAACTTCAAGAGTTCAAGATACAAAAATAAGTCTTTTGTGTGGACAATTTGAAAATTTCAAAATGCTTCCTAGATGAAATGCATAACAGATTTATTAATATCATAAACCCATTGAGTGTACTTGGGAAGAATTTTACTAATTTTGAAATAAATTCTACAATTCTCATGTCAATACCCACGGATTAGGAAGGAAAAAGAACTGACATAGAAGAAGCATGACAGTTAAGTGCTACGAGTAAGGAAAAACTCCTTGGAGCGCTCAAAACGCATAAGCTCATCAAAAAGCAAGAAGAGCGATCTAACAAGAAGGCAAAAAGCCACAAGTCAAGATTCCAGCGATGATGATGAAGATGAAAATGAGGAACTTGTCTTGATGGCTAAAAAGCTAAAGAAGTTCATGAGGCTTAGCCACAAGACAAAGAGAGTGGATGATGACAACAACTCATCAAGATACAAAATAAAAAAAAAAAAAAGATATGATAACGTGCTATAAATGTCAAAAGCCAAGGCGTATCTAACAATATTGTCTACCACTCAAAAAGGCGTTAAAAGGATCCAAATAAGAAACACTCATCGCACTTGGAGTGATGATAACTTAAGTGACTCGTATGAGAATGTATGCTTCATGGCATTGGATGCTAAGGTAAATTCCCCCTTTTCTCCTTCCTATGATGAGTTGTTTGCCATGTATAATAAAGTTTGTTGTAAGTTCGCTAAAGTAGAGAAAAAAACAGCATACTTAAATCTTTAATGATAGAAGTAAGAGAAAAGCTAGAAAGTTTTCAAACCAAGCATGAAGAGTTTAAATCATAAAATGAAAAAACTATATGAAGAAATAAATGGTCCAAAATTGGAAAATGATAAAATAAATAATTAGTATAAGAAGTTAAAAAGTAAAAATGGTGAGTTAAAGTAAGATCAATGAAAAATTAATAATTAAAAATGACTTGCTTGATCTTGAAACTAAAAATATCAATAATAACAAAGTGAAATATGACAACAATAATGATAAAATTCAAAAAGAGAGAGAAGAACTGAAAAATGAAAATGTTTTGCTAAAAGCTAGCCTAGATGATCAAAAGCAACTATACTTAAGTTTACAAATGATCAAAAGAATTTGAACACACTTCTTGTAAATCAAATGTGTGATTCAAATAAATATGGAATTAGCTATAGTAGAGAAGGTAATTACAAGTCCCATAAAACTCGTTTTGTAAAAGCTACCCATGAAATATGCAATTATTGTGACAAATTTGGTCACCTTGCACATAATTGTGCAATAAGAAAAATAATGCATCTGATTCATAAAAAAAAGTTGGTTTAGGTTCTTAAGAGAGAGATTCTTATTCAACCTAACTAAAAAGGATCCAAACTCAAATGAATACCAAAGAAATAATTTTGTGTTTTATAGGGATCTTCAAACAGAAGCAACAAATGGTACTTGCACAGCAACTGCTCTAAGCACATGACTAGAGACACATCCAAGTTTACATCTTTAGACTTGAAAGATCAACGGAATGTTACCTTTGGAGATAATCACAAATCAAATATTCTAGGTGAAGGTAAGATTCTTATAATCAAAGATTTAATTATTACAAATGTGCTACTAGTTGATGATTTAAAGCATAATCTACTTAGTGTAAGTCAATTGCATGATAATGATTATAAAAAACATTTCTTGTCAATAAATGCTCTATTGAAGAATTAACAATAACCAAGCGCATTTTGAAGGATATAGATAAAGTAATATTTACAAAATAAATTTAGATGATTTTAAATTATCAAATGAAATTTGTTTATATTCTCAAAATGACAATAGTTGGCTATAGCATAGAAAATTGGACAAGCTAAAATAGATGTAATTTCAAAACTTGTTAAAAAGAATATTATCAAAGGTTTACCAAAAATAAATTTTCAAAATGACAAGATTTGTTAAGGATGTCAACAAGCAAAGAAAACTAAGACTTCTTTTAAGTCTAAGGATGTTGTTTCCACTTTTAGGCTATTAGAACTATTGCATATAGACTTATTTGGTCATACTCATACTCTAAGTTTGGGAGGCAAGAAATAACCTTAGTTATTGTTGATGACTTCTGTAAGCCCGGAAAATTTTAGTAAATAATTCTAAGATAAACTTCGAAAATAAACCCTAAAAATCACTCCAATTAAAACCGAACTTCGATAAGTCCCAAATCTCGAACGAATGCAGAAACTTCTGAATCGTGAGAAAAATAAGAATCCTTAAAAATAAAATAGGAACTCAATACAGTTCAATTCTAAAACCACTATGTACAACAAATTCTTTATTTAACTCCAACTTATAAAATCAGGTAAAATAAACCCAAAAACAAATTATTAAGAAGTAAATAATGATTAACCTTCGGAAATAAAACTCAATCCAAAGAATTCCGAAAACGGTGAAGAGATATTAAATACTTATAAAAATCAAACTTAAAATAAATTTCTCAAATCAGATATGTCATATAAACATAAAATATCAGTTTCCAAATTGGCAATGGTATAAACCGGAAAGTCAACCGGAAAACCTGAGTCCATGAAACTCCTAAGAAACCCCATAGCCTAGATCCGACAATCCCGTATTCCTAAACCAAGGAATCAGAATAAGAGAAAAAGGTGTAGTTGGTTCCTATTAAGTCTAGGACGCTCTAAAAGATGAGATTGATGAATTTTCAATCTATTTTCAATCCGGTCGGGTACAAACTTCGAAAAGCATGGCCCGAGATTCGAAATATTAAAAAAAATATGTTATTAATGCCGCTAGACTCATATTTTTACAAGGATCTCTAAAATATTAGTTTTATAAATTTTCGATAACTAAATTACC
This sequence comes from Combretum micranthum, assembly GCA_024138025.1. NCBI lineage: Eukaryota > Viridiplantae > Streptophyta > Magnoliopsida > Myrtales > Combretaceae > Combretum > Combretum micranthum. Next base: position 103,814 of record JAMXBD010001020.1, read on the forward strand.
TGATTTTACGATTTTATTTGTATTTCATTACTACCGGTAATTAGCTAGTCTTTCGGTACTATTTACTATTATTCATTTCACAATTTTATTATTCTTATAATCTGTATCCCGATTTTCCTAGCAATCGAATAAACTTCGGAAAACCGGAGAACGAAACCCTAAACCGGTCTGGTTCAAGCTTAGTGAGAGGAGCTTAGAAACCCTAGATCCGGCTTTCTCTTCGGTTTCATAACAAAAGAAGTTTTATAAAATACATGAATGTGAATTATTGTTTTAAAGTATATTTTAAACCTTAGAAAGTTTTAAATTCGGAAAATTTTCTATTCCGGGCCTTCCCGAGCTCAATTACGGAAAAACGAGCCCCGGGACTAGAAACTCATAAAAATATTCTGGAATACTCATTAGAACCGAAATTTTATAAAGATTTCAAAAATATAAATTTTATAATTTCCGGGCTATAAAAATCACAGTTATGGCCTTTTTCCCGTATTTTTTTTACTACTGATAAAGTAGATGTCTTGTCTACTATTTACCACTATTCACAAGTACAACCTACACTACACACTACCCATACCCTATTCTTACATCCTTACAACTACTCATTATGTTTTCTTTTCCAAGAAATTTTTTGTTTCTTATTAAATTATTACATTTTATTATTTAAATTACAAATTCAAACAAAACAAATTCACTCCCTCTCTCCTCCCTCTAGGTGGTTGGCGCACCCCTCCCCAATTTCCCTCTATTTTGTTTTATTTTTACTACTTTTATTTCAATTAAACCTTAATTCCTTTAATATATAAGCTCATTTTCTCTCTTCTCTCTTCATTTCCACTCTTCCAAAATTTTTAAAAGTTGAAAAAGCTCTCTCCATTCTTCTTCTTCTTCTTCTTCCATGACAAGTTCATTTCATCTTGTTTTCTTCTTCAAATCATCTTTTAGGTGATGATTCCTAGCCTTTCTATTACATAATCTTGTAATGGCAAGACTATTCTTGTGTGTTTTCCACCTTAAATCCCAATGAACAAATGCTAGGGATGAGAAAACACTAATACAAGAATATCAAGCCATCACAAGAAGTAGATCTTATGTTTAATGAGTTTTTGTTGAAATAATATTATGTTTATACATACAAAAGTAGGGATCTTGCATGAAAAATTTATGTTCATGTCTTTAAACTCATGTTCATGTACTACAAGTTGTAGATCTAGTGTTTAGACATTCATATTTTTCCTGACATTTATGTTCATGTGAATATTTTGTGCTTTCATGCATTAATGTTCATGAAAGCTTAGTCTTGTACATACAAATGTGTTAGTTGGTAGATCTTTATGAATATAAGACAAGGACTTGAAAAGAAAAGATTTTTGTTAGAAATGTTTAAGGAAAAATTCGGATGAACTTGAAGGCCTATTTTAAAAACCCTTGAAAACACTTTGAAACTCATATTTTTCATAAAAATTGAAGGTGTAAGTAATAGATGTTATTAAGTAGTGATTTTTATAAGTTGAAATGAGTTTAGATATAAGTAATGTGTAAAACAAGTAGTGGAATTAGGATGGAAATTTTGAGTTAGTGTTCAACTTGTTAAATTCGTAATTTTGAATGGTGTCTATGCAAACCCCTAGTATTTAAGCTAAAAATGAATGTTTTATGTGTTAAATGAAGTCCTTAGGTAATAGATATAGTAAAGCTTTAAATTTTGATGCATTATATAAGTTTGCTTAAAGGAAACATGCAAGAGATGGATTTTTCTAAAATTCGGATTTTTGTGAAAAGCTTAATTAAAAACATGCTTGCAAGGTGAAAAATGTAAGTTTTTGTGTAAAAATGAAGGTCTTGGATAGTATAGATGATGAGGACTCATTTTTATTTAGATAACAAGTAAATTCTAAGAAGGAAATCCCAAAACACTAATGAAATGTCAAACTTGGAAAAATTTGAATTCAAGGAGTAGAAATTGTTAGAGTCTTGTAAGAATTAGGAGCATTTAAAAATTTTCATTGTCAAAAGTCATCAAGATCATGCATATATTGAAATCATCACATGTCATTCATGTTAGGAACTCATTCATATTTTACCTACACATGAATCATCAACTAGAAACATTTTTATCAAACGTAAAACAATTTTTTCGGAATTGGGAAAAGTTATAGAACAGATCTGATCCCTCTGTTCTGTGACTTAAATGTTTCAAAACTTGAAAATAATATTAGAAATAGATAGATCTTTCGAAGTAGATAGAAATTGATATAAAATTTGCGAAATTCCGAGTTAAAATGATCAAGTTATGACCATTTTAAGTTGGAACTTCCGAGAATAGCGAGAATTACGATTTTGTCTAGTTTAGATGCATACTTTGAATTAGTTAAGTGATGGAATTCTCATTAGGTTATTCTTATTTGGTAGGTGACCTCGAGAACGACGATACCCTACCATCCGACTACTATTACTAAGAGACTGGCGTACCATGGCCGAGTGAGTAATACTTCCGATTTCAATTATTGCTTGTGATTGTAATGATAGTTGCACTAGTTGCTTAGGCAAAGATAAAAATGAATATGCATGATGGGGTATTTGGGAATTATATTTGTCTGCTGCTGTTATGTGAAGTTGGAATTAAAGAATATCGAAGCCGAGTGATAATTCATTGCTTGTATAGAGAGGAGCTGTAATTGATTGTCTGCGAATATTGCTTGGCCACCTAAAAGAATTGGATTAATCGATTATTAGACATTCACTATAAACTCGAATTCATTCATATCACGATGAGGATGGAGCATTAGCATTTGTTGATTTTTTGTGATCCATAAGACGAATATATTGGTTAATCGTGATCCATAAAATGAATTAATGTTCAGTTGACCGTGAACTTAAACGATGTCGTACTGCAGGATTCGTTAATCTGCTAACCCGAGACGAGAGCATAAGTCCATCCACATATGATTTCCGACTGGTCATATGTTTGTTGAATTCACGTGTTTGATGCATTTCACTTGATTGAATAATCACTTGCTTGAATGTTATGTCTTAATTGCGATATGGATGTTTTCACTCACTAAGCTAGTTAACTTATACCCCAATAGTTTCCTGTTGCAGTATGAATACCTATGGCTATTCCCGAGGAGCCGCGGACATCAGGTATAGCTCTTAGACATTAAGGAGCTTTCGATGAGGCCAGGACTTAAAAGTAGACCCAGACTTCTAATCATGTTTCCTAAGTTGGTATTTATAGGATAATATAAGGGACTTTGTGAGCCTGATAACTTTTGATGTTGTTGACAGGGGTATACCCCTCAGTTCATGTAATAGAATGGACCTAAAGTTAACGGTTATGATTTACATTCTTGTTTCTATGTATGTCTCCTTAAACTACTACGAAGCAAAGTATGGTCCCTGTATGCAGAGAGTAAGCCTTATACTCGATGTTTAAACTCATGGGAAGGCTAAGGTTGCCTTACTTGAGTTTAAATATCGAGTGTGGCGAACTGTCGCGTTTAGGATACCCTCTGGGGTGTGACAACTTCACTAGATATACATGAACTTTCTTCCTTACATCTAAAGATAAAACAAATCATGTCTTTTTTAGATATTTCAAGAAAGTTTAAGATGAAAAAGGTCCCAATATTGTGATAATTCGAAGTGATCATGGGGGAGAATTTGATAATTATGAAATGAATGGTTTTTTGTAGTAAATATGGCATTAAATATACTTTCTCAGCACCTAGAACTCCATAACATAATGGTATAGCCGAGAGGAAAAAACAGGACCTTAATTGAAATGGCCAAAACCATATTGTGAGAAAACAATTTGCCAAAAATATTTTTGGGTTGAAGCTGTAAATACTACTTGCTATATATCAAATAGAGTTTATATTAGACATATTCTCAAGAAAACCCCCTATGAACTTTGGAAAGGAAAAAGACGTAAAATTTCTTGCTTCTATCCTTTTAGCACTAAATGTTACATCTTAAATAATAGAAAAGAACAATTAGCTAAATTTGACGCTAAAAGTGATGCAGGAATCTTTCTAGGTTATTCTTTATCTAGTAAAGCATATAGAGTGTTTAATAAAAGAATATTAGTTGTAGAAGAATCTATATATTATGTTTTTGATGATTCTTTGCCTTATTTATACTCAAATGATAATATGGATGTTGTTTATGCTACTTTGAATAAACTCTCTCTTTAAAATAATAATAAAGAAGATAATGAACTTAAAATGGATGTTGTGCATAATCTGCTAATTATGATCTTCCCAAAGAATGGAAATATGCAAGATCACATCCAAAAGATCTAATAATAGGTGAACCTTTTAATAGAGTACAAACAAGATCATCCTTAAGAAATATAAGTAATCTTGTTTTTCTATCACAAACCGAGCCTAAAAATATTAAAGAAGCTTTAAGAGATGAATTTTTTATACATGCAATGCAAGATGAATTAAACTAGTTCACAAGAAATGATGTTTGAAACTTGATTCCTAAACCTAAAAATAGAACAGTTATTGGAACTAAATTGGTCTATGGAAAACAAGCTTAATGAATATGGAATAATAACAAGAAATAAAGCTAGATTGGCTGCTAAAGGATATAATCAAGAAAAAGGAATAGATTTTGATGAGACCTTTGTCCTGATTGCTAGACTAGAAGTTATTAGAATGCTTTTGGCATTTACTGCTTTCAAAAATTTTACTCTTTATCAAATGGATGTCAAAAGTGTTTTCTTAAATAATTTTATAAAAGAAGAAGTCTATGTAGAGTAACCACCAGGTTTTGAAAATGATGAATTCCCCGATAATGTCTTCAAATTAAGCAAAGCTCTTTATGGTCTCAAGTAAGCTCCTAGAGCTTGGTATGAAAGACTCAGTAGCTTCCTTTTAAACAAAGGATTTTTAGAGAAAAAATTGATACAACTCTATTTATCAAAAATCACAAGTCGGATAAATTGATTGTGCAAAATCTATATAGATAACATTGTGTTTGGAGCTACTAATATGAGTCTTATAAATAAATTTGTGAAAGTCATGAAGAATGAGTTTGAAATGAGCATGACAGGAGAACTCAATTATTTTCAAGGTCTTCAACTAAAGCAATCTGAAAATGGAACATTCATCGGTCAATCAAAATATACAAGCGATTTATTGAAAAGATTTAAAATGAATAATTGCAAAACAAGACCTATACCTATGAGCACAAATGTAAAATTTGATGAAGATGAAAATAGAAAAAATGTTTGTGAAAAGCTTTATAGAGGCATGAAAGGCAGTTTGTTATATTTAACAACTTCCAGACCTGATATCATATTAATGGTAGGTGTATATGCATGATTTCAATCTTACCTAAAAGAATCACACCTGAATGCAGTAAAACGCATTTTAAGGATATTGCAGGCACGATTGAAATTGGCTTCTAGTATCCAAAGTTTACCTCTTTTGATCTAATTGGATACTTCAATTCCAACTTTGCTAGGTGTAAAGTAGATCAAAAAAGCACAAGCGATACATGCTAATTTCTTAGAAATTCCCTAATATCTTGACACTCAAAGAAGTAAAATTTGGTTGCACTTTCAACTGCCAAAGTTGATTACTATCAGTAGCTGTTATGCATAAATTTTATGGATGAAACAAATTTCACTTGATTATTGTGTAAAATATGAAAATATTCCAATTCGTTGTGATAATACAAGTACTATAAATTTGAAAAAGAAAATCCGATCCAACATTCAAGGACCAAGTATATCAAAATTAGACATCATTTTATTAGAGATCATATTCTAAATAGAGATATCAGTTTAGAATTTGTTGATACAAGCAATCAAATTGCTTATATTTTCACAAAACCTTTGAGCAAAGATCATTTTTGCACCTTACTAAGAGAATTAGGCATGATCAGTAAGATGAGTGTAAACCCCCGAATTTTCGCAATTCTTAGAAAATAGTTCTGGAATTTAAAATACCGAATAGAAATCCTAAAAGCTGACTCAAGTCAAAACCGAACCCTAAACAATATCAAACACAGGATTTCATGGCCTTAAGAAAAAGAGAACCTTAAAAAAAAAGAAAATTCAATAATCTTCGACTCAAAACCTGAACATGAGACAATCCATCTATTTGATCCCTAATGTAAACCCTTCAATTTCTAGGGTAAAGTTGGATTAAACTCTAATCCTAGTAAAACTGGAGTTCAAAAGTCAACAAAGATCAGACAATCTAGTAATTTCAAGTCCTACAATCCCGCGCTTGAAACCTAAGAACAATATAAATAAGTTAATGATGGATTATAGTTCGGAATAATATAAGATAGCTTAAAAAGATCATATTTGTGAAAATTCAGTTCGTTTTGAACCCAAACGGGATCATTCCCAAAAAACATGCCCCTAATGCCCAAAATAGTAAAATTATCTCAATAACACCAAAAAACTCGTAATTATACAAGGATTTTAAAAATATCAGTTTCACAATTTTCCATCAACTAAAAATATCAGATAGAGCTCGTTTACACGTATTTTTATTACTGCCGATATTTTATTTGTCTAGTCTACTATTCATTACTATTTCACAATCCCTACTTTTTCTTACAACCTACTTCTTACAATCTACACATCTACTCTTACACTTTTACATTTCCAACACAACTTTATTCATATCAAACCTTACACATTATTTTTTTTTTACAAAAATTACAAAATATAACAAAACACTTTTCCTCTCTCTCTCTCTCAATTGCCGTTGGCCTTCTCTCTCTTCTTCCCCAATTTATTTTTTTTTCAATTTATTTTATTACATCTAATTTTCACTCCAAAAATTCTATAAATATCCCATTTCCCTCCACTTCTTTCACACCTTTATTTTACATAACAAAACTCTCACAAAATTTCTCCATAACTTTTCTCTCCATAAATCCTCTCAAAACTCTCTTCCATTCAATCTCTCCCAAAAATCCTCCACTACACATAAACCATCTACCATTCATCTACCATCTTCATTCCTCTCAAACACTCTTAGGTAAACTTCTATCATCATTTATTTACCAATGCCATGTAACATAGCATGATCATGGTGTTGTTTCTCAAAGACTCATGTGAGTTGTAGAAGCAACAATATGTTCAAGTTTTGTTTTGCACATGCTAAGAATACCAATTATATTATTTTGTTATATTATTGTAATTGTTATTATTATGTTGTTATTATGCTCCTAACCTAACTTTATTTATATATTATTAATATATATATATTTATATATGTCTTAGAGCCTAAATGCTTACTAACTCTCTAACTTGCTCTTATTATTGCTTTTTCTTTTCTTTCTTTTCTTTTTCTTTGGGACTAGTCTATTTTTAGTCTCAGGAAGCCTTATGAAGTTAAGGCTCCCAATACTTGACTGGGATACCTTAATGAAGCTAAAGTTCTTAATACTTGACCATATTATTATGTTTATTTACTTATGTATTTCTTTCTATCTTGATATCTATTATTCTAACTTTTTCATTGCTATATAATCATATTCATGCATGATTAGAATGTTGTTGTCTTAAAAAAATAAAAATAGGTCTTTCTTAAACAAAGAAAAGAAAACTAAAATTTTTAACGAAGGAATTTTCAACAAGAGATCTAAGTTTTTTTTGATAAATTCTTTTCAAAAGTTTAGACAAACTAATCACAAATTTTAAAGTATTAGTAACAAAGATTTCTTCAAATAATAAAAGGAATTCATTTATTTTATAAATCGAAACTAAATACTTCATAAAAATATAATTTTTAGCATTAAACTCAAGATTTTAACCCAACCATATCTTTTATAGAACTTAAATAGGTTCATCATAGACTTTAAAAATCACTTACTAAGAAAGCTTCTACAAGACTTAGTTTTTAATATTGTTATTCTCTTTTCAAAGTTAAAATGAAATTTTTGCTAAGTTCTAATATTGATAATTCTTTATTAAAAAGCTTTTTCTATGAACTTATCTAAAATGATTATGCCCACGCTTGATAAGTATTAGGAATAAAACAATTCTTTCAAATCAAGGTGAAATCAACTCACTATTTTAGAAACCAACTTAGAGAAATAAAATTTGCCAAGTAAAAAACCAAATTTTTGGAAATTAATTTACTTTTGAAAAGTTAGAAAATGAAATTATAATAAGAAAACACTCACTTATAACAACCCAAGAATTTTTAAGTTTCCTTCTAGCAATTTAAAAAAGAAAATTTTTTAAGTTTCATCTTTTAAAACTCTTAAGACTTATGAAAAATCAATGTTAAGACAACACTACAAAAATCATGCATACAATATGAGTATATATATATGTACAAAGGATTTTTCAACTATACAAATATCCATGTATTTTGTTTAAGAATTTTTGATAAAGAAAAGTTTGGAAAATCATATTTTAAGGATTATGAAATTCGTAACTATTATGTATCGTGGTGTTTTGTATCCCAAATGGCTTTTTATAACAAAATAACCTTAGAAATGGATAGATCTTTTCAACTAGGTATAAAACGGTATATAATATGTGAAATTTCGAGTTAAAATAAGCAAGTTATGACCATTTGAAGTTGGAATTCCTTCCTATCCAAATTTGATGTAAATACTAGAATAGAGTCAGAAAGTTCAATTAAAATTTTCACGAAATACTCATTCCAGGTATTTCTTTCGTTTAGGTAACGAAGCTTGGGAGGATCCGTATTTGGAGGACTATTACGAGTAAAGAATTGTAGTAAGGATGGTCGAGTGAGTTTATCTCCTACTTGTACGTACTTGTTTGTGCTTATAGCTATAGGCACTAAAAGTAGAAAAATATGAAAATGAATTATGCATGATAATATTAGTTGAAAGAATGATAAGCATACCGAGACATGAATTGTTGTTAATTAAATTACGTTTTATTATTATTATCTGGAGTGTTTGCAAATTCTATAATCACCTTTAAATTACCTTAATTACATATTTTGAGTTATATTAATTGATTCATGCATGATACGTAGTTAGTCTCATTTCATTAGCTACTATACTTGATGGGACAAGAGTATAGTAATAGGTTTGCAGGAAACCGTAAGTCTGTAAGATAGTCGAATAAGAGCTTGAAAGAACTATTTAAGGATGGACGAATAGAAGCCGGAAAGAACTATTTCAAGATAAGCGAATAGGAGCCTGAAAAAAACTACATAAGTTGGATTTCAAAGATGGGTTTTAAAGAGCCAAACACCTAACCATCGAAAGGGAGGGGTAAATCCATTTAAAAATATGATTTTTGCTAGATCATATGTATTGTTTGTTCACTTGCTTGATGCATTCATATGCTTGCTTAATAACTTGTTTGAATTTGATACGAGTACATTAATCCATGAGTACTCTTACTAAGTTAGTTGTGCTTATACTCCGATAGACTTTTGTTGACACATGATCAATATCTCTTTTGCCCGAAGACTTCATGAACCCAAGTGAATTATGTTTTAAGAAGCTCTTGGGAATCTTTTTGAAGATCTTATGATAGATTTCCTTTAATATCATTTAGTTCTAGTATTGTTTCCCTATGCACAAGGCTAAGTGAATTTTATGTTCCTTGGAGATTTATTAGGGGATGCCTTTAAGATAATGTAAGAACCATGTTTCTATAATGTTGAAGTTAGATAGATATTTAGATTTCATGTATGTTATATTTATTATCTCGAACTACACATCCTACTAGAGTCTCTATTGTTGTGACAGATGCCTTACATATGGTGTTGAAGCTTTTGCATGACTTTAAGAAGTCATTCTTAAGTTTTAATACCATATGTGGTGAACTGCTACGTCTGGGTTACCCTTTGGGGCATGACAATGAGTGCTAAATATCATGAAGTCAAGATGATCTAGAACTTAATATAAGGATAAAAGAAGGTATTATATATTCATATCTACTCTATGAAGCTTGAGATCTATTGTGTTTGTAAAAATCTGTGATATGATTATTTATGTCCATGCTCAAGCCAAATTAATGCTAAAATATGGTTTTAAATGTTTGAACATGCTCTATGATGCTCCTTATGGATTTGTTGAGTGAATAGTGTCATAGTGAGATTAGTGAGCTAATATTGTAAGGCACTATTCACGCATTGTTTGCGAGTGTTTTGGTGAAGTCCTCTTGTGTTGAGGTACCTATTATGAAGTCTTACGTGTGAATAGGAAATTGGTGAAGTCCTCGTGTTGAGGCATTGTTATGAAGTCCTCCTAGTGAGGCAATTGTTTTGTTTGAATGAAGTGTAAGTCCTCCTTGAGTGAGGCAAATTGAATGCACATTTATCTTTTGATCAGTCCAAAGGGAGAGATATGTTGAAGTAACATGCATGAAATGTGTTTTATGAACATGCATTTAGTCTGTTTTAATAAGTACAAAGGGGAAGTTAAATGACATATTAAGTGTAGTATGCATTCTCCTAAAATTAAGCATGAAGTCTTCAAATCAAATTTGAGAAAAATCTTTTGAAGCCTAGATGCTTAATTGAAAGGGAGTGTAGTGAATTGAAAATGAGTTAATTGTGCCAAATTGTTTTCATAAAAAAGGCGGAGATTGTTGAACTTGTATGTTCAATGCGGATTTTGATGAGATAATATGATACACAATTAACTATTCAAACTACACTTAACTAGTCAAAAATATAATGAATAATATGCTATGATATATATGTGTATGTTGCGTGTTTTTGTGGAGTTTGTGCAGATTTTTAGCAAGAACAAGTTAGTGATGAACAATCATAGGTAAAAGGTCAAGACAAGTGCAAAACTGGTTCATTCACTAAGGCACAACAAGTTCAAAGTCTAAAACGCGACAAGTTTAAAAATGCACAACCCTAGTCGTAAGTCAGGTTGAGGGCTCGATGTGTTGAAGAGTTAGGGCGTGACAAGCTCAAAACCAACACTCGACAAGCTCAAGTTTCAGGCTTGATGAGATCAAAGATCACAAACTTGGTCGACGGCTAAATTGAGGTGTGACAAGTTAAGGCGTGACATGCTTCAGGGTACGAAAAATTTGAATCTAAGACTCGACAAGCAGAGACTGGGTCAAAGATTAGTTTGAGGTACGATAAGTTAAGGCGCGATAGTTTATAAATATGGAGCTAATGTGACAAAAAGAGTCATTGAAGTGCATTTAATGCTTGACGACTTAAAGGCGTTGTCTCTAATGGCATTTGAATTTTTACGGCTATATATATACTTTATCCTTAGGAGATTCAAAAAGAAAGAGAGAGAGAGGGAGAGGAGAGAGAGAGCGAGAAGAGAGAGTGAGAGAAGTGCATAAGTGAAAAAGTGAGCATTTCTTTTGTGATTAATATAGTGGTAGTGAAGTCCTCGATTGGAGGCATTGGTGGACCGTGGAGAGTAGAAAGTGGATTGAACTCTACGTTAAATCTGAAGTAAAATTCTCTATCCCTATCTCTTTAATTTTTCATTTTATAATCTTTGTGTATTTTCCACTAGTATTAAATTGAAATTAATCTGCTACATTAAAATTAATTATTAGAGTATTTTAGGGAAAATACTCAATTCAACCCCCCTCCCCCTCCCCTTCCCCCCCTAGTATTGTGTAGTGCATTTTTACGTTTTCAAAGTCTCCTTTAGACTTGAATATGGACAAGTCCAAGACTAGAAATTTACTATTCTTATATGAATTTGCATGAAACAAAATTGCTTGAAATATAAAGAATATGAAATAAAGAAAATTAGATTAGTGAGTAATATGCTCTAAAGTTTAAATGTACTTATACGTATTAATAATTATGTATATAAAAGTTAGATTAGTCAACAAAAATATAAACATAAGTGTGACATGAAACTAAGTATGATGCTTACATTTTCATTCCTTAGCATCATGCATTATAGGGAGTTTTTATGGAATCATGCATAAGGACATACATACATGAACATGACATATTATAGAGATGGAGTTTAAGGAATTTACCTAAAGGACAAAAAGACAATTTGAGAGAGGGAAAGGATTGGGAGGGGAGGTAGTGGTGGTGGTGGTGTTAGAGGGGTAAGGAAGAAAATTTTTAGAGAGAATTTAGAGAGAAATGAAGTTACGTAAGTGTGGGGAAAATGAAGAAGAGAAGGGGTATTTATAGAAGGAAATTGTGGGAATTAAAGTATGAAATAAAATTGGAAAAGAAAATAGAATAGAAGAGAGAGAGCTGTTGTGGCCGACAGTAATGGGAGAGAGGGGGAGAGAGAGAAGAAGAAAAAGAAATGAAATGAAATGAGTTTATTATGAAAAGTAAAGTAAAGTATCATGTGTATAAGAATAGGTATTGGAAAAGTAAATATTGGTGTAAGAATAGTATAAAAAGGTGATTGATGTGCATAGTGGTAAATAATAGTAAATAGCAAATGAATAGTAGTTGAAAAGACGAATGATCTACTGGTAGGAGATAAAATACACGTACAAGTTGTTTAACTGACTTTTTTATAAGCCAATAAAAACATAGCTGATATTATATGGATAATTTAATATTATTTTATTATTAACTATTTGTCAGATTATATTGATTTGCTTTGCGTGTCGGTGATCAGGTATGTAAGCCCTTATCAAAAAGGATCGAAACGATTAGGGCTTCAAGTAAACTTATCATTTTAGGGTATAAACCCTATACTCATCTTATTTTTAGGGCTCTCATTTTTTCCTACTTCATCTGATATCTTAGGGTTCTAGAATTATATATGATCGAATCTATGGTTTCTTGAGTTAAAGGATGATCTGTTTGACTTTAGGGTTTCGATTTTAATACCGATTTTAAGGTTTTACTTATAAGATTATCATAAAATCTAGGGGTTTACACATGTGAGAGAGATGTGTTAAATTTATCAAAACATGTTCAATCTATCATACTATAGAAGAACTCATCCTTTCATTAGAAACTCTAATCGGAATACGATTGGTTATCTCAACCACCTCTAGTTGATGTTCAAATTATTGCAATCACTCATTAAATAATGACTATGTAAATTTGCAATGATAAAGCTATTGTTGTAGTTAGTGTTTTAATTCTACTATTGATCCTATGCAGTGATGGTGCATAATATCTCTCTTAAATCTACTTCATTTTATAACAGCTCTCTTTCTATGCCCAAAGTTTAAAATCATCACTCACCAAGTCAAAAATAATAGCCACTTGACTAACGAAACAAACTAAAGCAATTTGCGTATGTCTTATCACATGAGAACAATGGAAGCTGACATTTAGTTATATTCTCTAGTATAAAGATAAAAGAATATCCATATGTTTAGATGGCAAATGCTCAAAATGAGAAGATTAACTATGTCATTTTTCTTTTATTTTGATTCCTCTTTTTTTCCTCACTTTCATAAGTAGAATTCACCATATAAGTATTCTAATTAGGCATAAGTATGTAAAAAGGGATGAGATAAACGTGCAATTTTCCACATTTATCCCAAATATATTTGTATTAGTGTTTGTGTTCAAGTTTTTTACAAGACATAGCTGCACTGTAGCTAACGTTTGGATGCCAAATGGCATAGTAGTCAAAGGCTAGCATGGCTAGAAGAATTGGTCATGAAACTACAACAAGCATCTAGACACCAAGGGTGGGCATCCAAAAAATAGGGCAAATTAGCATGACCCAGAGCTTTTAACCATGAGGAATTCAAGGTGGCCTTCGGACGCCATGGTGTAACATGCAGACAGTAAAGGTTTTGAGAGTAATACTAAAGATGACATTAAGGAAAACAAGTGAAGGGCATGAGTTTTCAAGATGGCATTCGGACGCTAGTAAGTGGTATTCATACGGTAGTTGATGGAAAACTAGCCATTATAACTTTTTCAACAATGACATTTTGAGGAGAAAAAGTGGGCAACAACTACTTTTCTTCTAATGCTTATTTATGGGGATTTTGTATGAAGCGTTACATAATCATCAACAATTACAAGAATCCACAACCCACTGCTGTTGCATATATGAGCACGCATAGCACGCTTTATTAAGCCAATGGATATTATAATAAGATATGCAAACAAGGTGGGTTTAGGAGTGGCCATATAAAACTCAAACCTATTCTGGTTCCCTATATAGGGTTGCTTAAACTGACTTTTGACCCTATAGGTTTTTTCTTTTTTTCGCAATACCTAAACATGTCCCTATAAGGTCTTGGTCTGACTCACCCCAACCCATTGACCCAATTATGTTTTTTTTTTTCCTTTTTATTCTTTTTCTTTTACCATTAAATAATTCAATTTTATTCATTTTTAGGTTACTTAAATAGTTTAATGGGTTAAGCTTGAGCTTTATAGTATTTAGCTAGCAACTTAATAGCAAACTAATCGCAAACCAATTAAGCTCAAGTAGCTCAAGTCAAATGTGCATAGAAATATTATTTTAGTTATACTTAAAAGTATTTAATAAAAATATGGATCCAAATGAATTTGATCAAATTAAGTTTGAGCTTTTTCCATATCACTTCAAGTCAAACTCAAACTCAAGATTCTAAAAGTATGTCGAACTTGTTTTAAAATTTTCAGTAAAAATTGAGCTTAAATTTAGCATTGTACCATATTGGCCCAAGTTGTTTATAGACCTATACATATACTTATGAATTAACAATCGTGCTACAAGTAAAACTAATTCGTATGTGCCACTACATAAGATACATTCTCTATTTACATTTAGATTAGTAACACTTCGTAAAGATGTATTATATGAGATACAATTAGATAGTGTGTCACTCAAGTATATTATCTCTTTTCCATTGCCATTGTACTAAACCATAATGTTTACTAATATATGTGTGGCTTTACATGATGGTTCCATTATGTGTAAGAAATTATGGCCCAATATATTTGATGTTTTATATGAGAAGTTGTAACTTTTCATAATAGTGTTTTGATGGGAGACATCCCTTATTTTGGAGAAGTTAGGTTGGATTAGAGGGATAAGATGACTCTTGAAGAAACTAATATTAGTTTCCTTAAAATTCAAGATAATTTTATGACTATGGATAAAGGTTTGTATCTTACCCATTTATTTATTGTGAGAAGTATGAAGTTTAAAGATTTTGAAAAATAATTGGTGAAATTATCGATTCATATTGTCAACCCACAAATAGGTTCAAGAGTGCCAATAGTTCTGCAACGTATAACCCTTAAGCATTACATACAAAGGCTATCCTTAACTAAGAGAATATCTAACCAAGTTTTAGATTAGGAAATCCTTAATTAGATTCATTAGTTAATTGAATTTCAATAGAAAAATAAGATGAAATAGTCTCTTAACTATACATGGAAAATTCTTAAAATAAATATATTAACTCTTTGAAAATAACATTTACAATATCCAACACATCTAAACGTCCAGTTCGTCCAATCTCTCACCATTATCCAACCCATAGCTCATGTAAATATAGAATCAATACCAAAATCATATTCATCACCTATAAGAGAAATGAGCCGAACCCCAATACAATAGCAATGCATGCACACACAATATAGTCATATGTATTTATTAATAATACAAATGCAACAACCAATGATTCAAATCTTTAATTTCAGTGTAACAAACAACAATGGAACATTCATACTCTAATAACATGCTATGAGAATCTAAGGGTCATAAGCAAAAGCAACTACTCAGGGGGGTTGATATAGGTTATCCGAATATCTATACCTCCTATAGGATCACTTAAGTAATAGTATCATTTAGAAGTCGCAATCATTACACATCCCTACTTACATTAGTCCATCACACTATGTGGTTAAGCAGATCCCATTATACTTAAACAACAAAAAGTAACTTCTTTCCAAATTGGGTAAGTGTTACCCCAATACCATTACCTTATCAACTACCCATCGAGTTACCAAGGTAACCTAAACATTTAACCACCGTACCGGCACTGCCATGCAAGGTTATTACTTCTGGGACTAAATTAAACAACAAAAAGCACACTCAAGCAATTGATTAGATCATATTAAAGTATTAGTTTATTTTAGAATGTCTATTTAATAAGCAACACACAAGTTATTGCATACCTGAACAAGTAGTAATGTCCTACAATAGATTAGACGATGGGTACAATCGAGAATAGGAATATGTGCAAAGAAATTATCTCATATAAGATTTAGAATATGAATTCACTCATCAACCAATATTCATAAAGTTATATATTATATGAAATAGCCATGAATTCCTTATATTGTATGCTAATATGTTATTGGAATGATATATATATATATATATATGTGTATGCTTAGTAATATGATTAAGGAATGTGTTATTTTATATATGATTAGTATTAAGAATTAATATTATTGTTGGATGTTTATAAATGTTTGTATAGTATAATAAATGTGTGAATAGCTTAATGAATGTGTGTGTCTTTTTGTAAATTAATATGCATGCATTATGTTTAGAATGTAATCAAATTGTTTTGAAGTTGCTTAAATCATGACAGAAATTTTGTGAATTTTAAACCCACATTTTAAGCTTAAATTCAACCCAAATGCATTTGAAATTTCCCCAAATTAAACCTAGGACAAATATACCCCCTAAAGGTAAGATTTGGATAATAAATTACTCTAATTGGACAAGATAAGTCCTCCTTTTTGGCAGCCACAATTTTCATACGAATTTTACTTCTTTTCTTTCTTCTTCCTTTCTTCCTTTTCTTAATCCAAAATTTTAAACCCTAAGCCTAGGTTTACTACAAGCTTAAGGATTTGAACAACATTCTAAGCCAAGATTCATCCATGTGAGTTTAAATGTAACCTTTATCTTTTATTTCATGTCTTATGATGTGTGGTTTGTAAATGTTAGTATAGACATGATTTTGAGGTGATAATTGGTGCATGAATGATAGTTTGAATGGGATTATATGATTAATGGAGTGGTAATTTGCATCTTATAGAAGTGTGAATGAATGGGGATGAGTATTTTAGGAAATTGAAGAATGAGTAGTTGATATATGAATTTGAAGTATGCTTAATGATTTGATGATTAGAAGTAGAATTCATGTTATTAGGATAGCATTTGGGTCATATAACAAGCTTTAGAAAGTTTGGACTAAGTTTGGAAAATTTTTAAGAAATGAGCAAAGTGTGGAAAAACAGGGGATTTCAAAAACAATTTTTGTATAGGCTAGATTTTGAACGTACGCCGGCATCTGGGGATTCTACGCCGCCGGCATAGAGGCGGTGTAGAAAGCCCACAGAATCGATTTTTCTAACGCCGTTTGTTACGCCGCCGGCTTTTATGCAAAGGTTTTGCCAGCGTCTGTTCTTCAGAACGTACGCCGGCAATTTAAACTTCTACGCCGCCGGCGTAGAGGCGGTGTTGAAAGACCACAGAAGCAAATTTCTTAAAGCCGACTGAAAGCCGCGGCTTTCGCTAGGAAAGTCAGCCGGCGTTCTTTCTTCTTACTGTATATGGCTGCTGGGAATCAAGGCCGCCGGCGTACATGTGAAGGCTGCCCGCGTACTTATATAAGCGGCCGGCTTACACCTCTCTGGATGTTTTTGAAAACTTTGGTTTTTGATTCTACGCCGGCTCAACGCCACCGTAGGGTGCAAAGGCTGACGGCGTACCCTTGAACACTGCTAGCGTTGGCAGTGTGAATTTTCAGGACATTGAACACCGGCTCAACGCCGCCGGCGTTGAGTGCCAGCGTATCCCCTGAGCTTTTGAATTTTAAAAACTTTTTCTAAAATTTTTCAAAGTTTGTTATTTGAGTAATTATGTATTTATTAAGCGATCTAGGGTATAATAGGGTGCTTAAATACTTTATTTTGATTTTGAATTAATTTATTTGGATTTCTTGGATGTATTTATATTGTGAGCTAGTCAATTAGAGTTTAAGCTAAGTGTGAATTTATTATTGATTTAAACAGTGTTAGATCTTCGCCCAGTCGACTCCGTTAATTCCCGAGCTATATCAGGTACACAGTGACTTGCTTGACTCTTTGCTAGGGTAGGCATCGAGATTAAACTACCTAAAAATAAGAGAATACTATTGTTATTTATGTGTTGATTGTCAATGTTTGCCGTTGAATCTGGTTCGGAGAGCGGCACCCTACTCAGATTGAGGGCAGGGTTCTTTCTCGTTAACGGTTAGAATGGTTTAGGAGATATGAGTATCCGAGCTGCTCATATCAACCCCCTGAGCGTCGTGATGCGTTACTCAGGAACCCTAGTATTACGGGCTACGCCGGAAGGTAGGGCCTAGTCTGTATGAACAGTAGGGACCACTCAGGGAGGCGGACGTAATACTAGAACCTTGTTGTCCGGAGTTTGAATACTCCCGTGTTGTCTTATTAATTAAAGACTTTTTAATGAATAAGTGATTGTTGCATAATGCATCTAGCCTAAGAATGTGTTATTCACTTCGTATTTGTATTCGTTACTTGTGTACTGGGCCTTTGGCTCATATTTTATCTATTTCAGGTGATGATCCCGATGAGTTCTATACGAGTATGGGGTACGGAACCGACTTTGAGGATTTCCTTGATGGGTTGGAGGATTAGAGATGACCATGGACTCAATGGACCCTAAAAATGTAATAGATTAGATGAGATTCATTTTGGTGGATGGTGTGGATATTATGTTAGTAGAGTTGTATTTTGAGAATTTTGATTAAGGCTCTGAAGAAGCCTTTGGATGTAATATGTACATATGTATGTATATATTTAGAAGTAGAGTTATCTCCGTTGCTAATATCTATGTCTTTTGTTGTATAATATCTTATAGAATTAAATAAACAATTACTCAAACTATTCCTTTAGGCAACCTTACATATAATCTTAGGGGTTATATGTGGTTGGGGATCCGTTATCTCCTATATCAAATATAGGGGTAAATTTCGGGTCCTTTCATTATAGATTCCTAATTAAGACTTAACTTGATCTTAAGCTAGTACGCCCTAATTCATTAAAAAAGTCCATTTTAAATTAAATTAATACTTTTATATCATAAATAATCTAATTATACTAAAATTATGGTGACGGACTTAAATCATTTCTAATTAAGTATAAACTTACATTATAACCCATTATCTGTACCTATTTGTTATAATTCGACTTCTAATATCGTATTATGTAATTATTCAGCTTAAAAGTCATATCTTAATAAGAAATTATATTATTTACATTTTATTTATATGTATTTAATCAAATTAAGATAATTAAGTCTAAACTTCCATTATAACTCATGATTTGTACCTATTTATTATAATTTGACTTCTAATATCATATTATGTAATTATTCAACTCTAAATGTAGCAGTCCACCACATACGATATTAAAGTTTACGAATGACTTCCCGAAGTCACACAAGAGCTTCGACACCATATGTAAGGCATCCATCACAACAATAGGAGATACAAGTGGAAAGTGTAGTTTGAGAAAGTAGATATCGCATACAAGAATCTAAATAAACATTATCTTCAAAATCATAACAATGTAGTCTTTACATCATCTTAGGAGCATTCCCCCACTAAATCTCTAATATTCAAAATATAGTATGGGTCTTACATATAATAACAACTATAACTATAAAAATTTTAAAGGAAATCTATTCTAAGATCTTCAAAAAGATTTCCCCTAAGAGCGTAAGCTTACTCAGATAGATGAAGATCTCAGGTATAAGAGCTATTGATCATGTGTCAACAAAAATCTATTGGGATGTAAGCTCAACTAGCTTAGTGAGAATATTCCTGAATTAGCATACTTGTATCAATAGAACAAACAAGTTATTTGAATAGACATATGAAATGCAGCAAACACTAGAGCAAGCAATATATATGATCAGCCGAAAATTTTATGTTCGAATGGATTTACACCTCTATTAGGGATTAGGTGTTCCAAGTTCTTTAAAACCCTACTTTATCATCCAACTTGTAGCTCTTTTAGGCTTCTACTCTCTCCATCCTGAAATAGTTCTTTTGGGCTCTTATTCGTCCATCTTGGTAGTCTTACGGTTCTTGTAAATACCTCACTACTATACTCTTGTCTAATCGAGGCATAGCAGCTACATGCAATGTGACTCATTTCGTTATATGAATGAATCAATTAATGTAATTCTTGACATGTGATTAAGATGTTTTGAAGCGATCATAAAATTTACAGACACTCCATTATGATAATAAAACACGAATTTAATTAACAGTAATTCATGTCTTGATATGCTTAGTATGCTTTCAACTAATATTATCATACATATTCTATTTTCATATTTTCCTACTTTTAGTACCTCTAGCTACAAACAAAAACAAGTACATAGAAGTAAGAGATAAATTCACTCGGTCATTCTTACTAAAAAAACCTTTACTCGTAAAAGTCCTCCTGATATGGATCCTCCAACTCCTCGTCACCTAAACGAAAGAAATACTCGAAATGAATATTTTACAAAAGTTCTACTCAAACTTTCTAATTCTATTTTACTATTTTCATCAAAATTCAGATGAATGAAAATTTCAACTTAAAATGGCCATAACTTACTCATTTTAACTCAGAATTTCGCATATAAGGTGTCATTTTCTACCTACTAAAAAAATATATCTATTTCTAAGATTATTTTTTATATTTAAAGCCATTTGGGTTTTGAAATGGGTTAGTATAGAATTGATACGAAAATCTTAGCCCTTAAATTGTAACTTTCCAAAATTTTACTTCATTTAAAAAGTCTATAACAAACATATAGATATTTATACAGTTGAACAATCCTTTAATATAGATATATACTCATATTATATGCATGATTCTAGTGATGTAGTCTTAATGATGATTTTTCGTAAAACAATTTACTTTTATAAATTTTGAAAATGAAGTTCACAAAAGCTTTCTTTAAGTTGTTAGAAGAAAAATCAAAATTTTAGGTTTGTTACTAATGAAGGCTTATTCATTTAAAACCATCATTTATATATTTTCTTAACTTTATAATGATAGATTTATTTTTAAAAACTTGGTTATTTAAGTTGTCTAACAATTTTTATTTTCTTAAGCGAATATTGAACTAGTAATTTGAATTTAATTTGACTTAGAAAACTTACTCTGTTCTTAGTATTTTTGAAAAGAACATAGTTGAACCATTTTCCTAAGTTATATCCATTTTATTTTATAAGTGGATTTCCAACTAGTAAGTTGATTTTAGACTTTGACTTGGAAAGATTGTTTTACTCTTAGTGTTTATCAAAGTATTAGCATAAACCATTTAAATAAGTTTTTAAGAAAATTTTGCATAACAAAAGAATTATCAATATTAAAACTCAATCAATAGGAATATTTTGAAAAAGTGTAGTTGAACCATTATTCTAAGTCTTAGTGGAAATTTCTTCTATGTGTTAAAAATCACTTTTCTTTAAAGATTGGTCATATGTTTATATGAAAGAAAAAGATTCCTTTTGTTGTCTTGAAAATTTTCATTAAGATAACAACATCGTCCTAAGATCATGCATGAATACAAACTTAGTAGTTATGTTATGAAAAAAAATTCATGTAGAACATAAAGAAGATAGAAAATTAAATAATCATATAAGAACAAAATATGGAAGTCTTATCTTGTATCAAAGCTTCCTGGGACTAAATAATTTACAGTCACCATAAAGTAAAAATAAAAGGAATAAAATAAGGTAAGAGTATAAAAAGAAAATATGGAAACCTTAACTTCTTATCAAGGCTTCCGGGACTCGTTTATCACCAGTCTTATAAATAAAGCAAAAATGAAAAAAAAAGAGAAAAGGAAGATTTAGAGTCTTAGATTTATATTTAAGGCTTTCGGGACTTAAAATGGACAAGTCCCTATTGTTTTGACTTGATGAATGATAAGTCTAAAACTAGAAAAAAACCAGTCTTAATAAAATACATGAAATAAATCAATTGCATGAGCGAGCTTATATGCTCTAAGAATATATATATATATATATATATGCACACACAAAAATATACTTAACAATATATAGAAGTTAGATTATGAGGAATTAATAAGACATGATAATATAACAACAATAATAATAATTGAACATTGTTAAACAAGACATGAACATACTGTTACTTTCATAATACTCATGGGTTTAGAAAACACACGATATGGTCATGTTATGTTAACATGAACATGTGGATTGTTTTAGGAATATTTACCTAAGCTTATTTGTTGATTGAAGAAGAAATAAAGTATTGGTAGTTGTATGTGGATGATAATTTTATGGAAAGAAGAGAGAGTTGGGAAAAGACTAAATTTGAGAGAGTTTTGGTATGAAAAAATGAGATGTGTGAGAGAAATTAAGGGAGAGATGGTATCTATAGAGAATTATGGAGGGATTTTAGATGTATTAAAATAAATTTAGAAAAAGAGGAGGGGGTGTTATCGGTTTTGCATAGGAGAGGGAGAGAGTGATGAAAAAAATTAATTTTGATAAAGAAAATTAATAAAATATAAGAGAAGTTTAATAAAAAGTTGTATTGGAAATAAAAATATAAGATATAGGTATGTGAGTTGTAAGAATTAGGTTGTAATGAAAAGTACAGATAGGTGAATAGTAATGAATAATAGATATAGTATCAAGAATAGTAGACTAGACAAATAAGATACCGGTAGTAAGAAAAATACGTGTAAACTAGCTATATCTGATATTTTTAATTACTAAAAAATTACAAAACTAATATTCTATGAATCCTTATGAAATTACAAATCTATATGTGTCATTGGAATATTTTTACTACTCCGAGGACTATGACACATTTTTCGAGAACCGATCCTGTTCACGTTCGAAACGAATAATTTTTAGACGAATGTGATCTTTTTAGGCTTCCTCATGCTGTTTCAAACTATAATCCACCTTTAGGTCATTTCTATTGATCTTAGGTTTCGAGCACGAGATTTCTAAAATTAAAACTACCAGTATGGCTTAATCATTGTTGACTTTTGATGTTCCGATTTGACTAAGGTTAGGGTTTACTCTAATTTTATCCGAAAATTGATGGGTTTACAAAATTCATATCTTAATAGTAAAATATGTTATTTATATTTAATTCATATGTATTTAATCAAATTAGGATTTAATTCATTTTAAACAATTTAATACATGTTTAGTTTAGCACATTACTCAATAAATATGATTGGCTCACATACTTCTAAGCTGATTCTCAACACTAAATTTTTAGTCAAACTTTTTTTTTTTTTATTGTTTTACATGTTTCTACGTCTTTTCAACCCATTTGGACCTGTTTAATTTGAATTTAAAACAAATTACCAATGTTCTATACCAAAACGGGGGAAACTATTTAACACACTACCGATTTTGTCCAATTTGAGGCCTGTTCAATCCAACTTTGGTTCGGTTCGATTCACATTCGTATTCCATACGTCTTAAACTATTGCATTGACATACCCTATGCACAAAAAGAATGTAAATTTTTGGTCGATTCGGCCCCTTAAAGTCTCACCACAATGAACCACAAACATGGTTTTTCCTAGTTTTGTTGTTTCGTGTTTTAATCTAATCTCTAGCACTCTTTGGACATCAAAGTATATGTTAATCATACATTTTCACTTAGTTGTTGTTTAGATTCGAATATATCATTTATTCTTAAAGTTTTGATCATGTTCTTCGTGATTCTTCATGTAAAGTTCATCGATTAACATAATAACCATTATGCCAAACTTATTTCAACATCCAAATATTAGGTTAGTTTCACTTGTGGCATCTGAACTTTTTAATTTAATAGATATATACATAAATAAAATTTCATTATAAGAAAACCTCAACTTTTCAAATATTTCACCCATGGTACTTGTAGACAAATTCCATCTAATTTTCCATCTAACTGCTAACATAGCAAGTAAACCCGATTAAAATATTATTTTTTATCCATGTTGGAATTTTTTACTTTTTTTATTATTTTCCTTTACTTTCTCTCTCTCCTCTTTCCCCCTTCTTCTTCTTATTCTTCTTCTTCTACTTCTTCTTCCTCTTTTTTCTCATTATTCTTCTTCTTCTAAACGCAACCATCCCTCTCTCTCTCTCTCTCTTAAAGTTTCCCTAAAAACAACTCAACTCCACTAAATCATGGAAGATTGTCCAGGCGAAACCAAGCTTAACCACTACCAAGCACTATGCCAAACACCCCTCTTAGCCTCTAAACACAGTAATCCAAACACATCCACCAACCAACACAATGTCACAACACTATAAGTGGCAGTCGGCAACCACATAAAACCTCAATCAACATCCAAGCCAAACCCATAAACTGTTACCTCACCCCCTAAAAGAATACCTCTAACAATCACTTAAAACACCATCATCATGCTCTTAATACAAACCCAAACCCAGACGTGACTTGGCCTCCACCTCACTCTAGACCAAACGCACCACCACCAAACATGGTGAAGGTCACGGCTTTAGTGTAGAAGGTTAATGGTGGTTATAGTGCATATGTGAAGGTCACGACTTTAGTCGTGGTGGGCTTTTGGGGTTAGTGTTTAGATGGCCAGTGTTAGTGTGTTATAAGGCAGTGATGTTATTTTGGGTGATTAGTGGTTGTCGGTGGTTTTGGTTTGGAGGTCTTCTAAGTTTGGTAAGGGTAGAGATTTTTTTTTGTATCGAAGTTGGTTGTGAGGTCGGAGGAGGTAAATGGGTTTTAGGTCGTCAACTTGGTGTTTGATGTTTGGAGAGTGGTGATTTGGGTTGAAGTAGCTATGGTGGTTTCGAGGGTCGGTTACGAAAATGTTTGGCCGGGATGCTTGGGTAGTTGTGAATGTGGTGTTTATGGGTTTGTTTTGTGTGACTTAGTACCTGATGGTGATTGAGTGGTTACCAGTGGTCTTAATGTTGGGGTGTTTTGGTTGATAACCAAGTGGGTTGTGTTGTAGGGGTTGGTGAGCGGTTTTTGGGTTTTATGGTGCGAAGAGAGAGATTAGCTAAAGAGAGAGAAAGACAGGGATCGATGTAGATAGACAAAGAAGTTAAAAGGAAGAAGAAGGGAGAAAGTTGAGAGAGTGTGTGCTAGTGGCGAAGGAGAGAGAGAGTTCGATGAATTTAGTCTCAGGCCTGAGAGCAAGAGAGAGAGAGAGGAAGGTGAAAGTAAAAGAAAATAATTTTTTTAAAAAGTAAAAAATGCCAATGTGGACCAAAAAACATTGTTTTAATCGGGTTTGTTTGCCACGTCAATAGTTAGATGAAAAATTGGACGGAATCAATCTAGAGATACTATAGGTGAAAGATTTAAAAAGTTTAGATATTTTTTTATAATGAAATTTTTATTTAGGTACATATATGTTAAATTGAAAAAGTTCAGGTATCGTGAGAGAAATTAACCCTTCAAACATTGATATAATCTCATAACCATACACAAAACACAATCAAATCATTAAGATCACATCTACCATGTTATTGAAGTTAGAATTACTCACTAGATGTAACCAACAAGCAAACTTAAAGTACTACTATTAGTATACTACTTAGCATGCAAGTTGTGGAGGCTTCTTTCCTTTCCCAACCTCCTCTTATTCTTCAATTTGTTTTCCTTTGTTTCATTGTTATATTAGGTGTAGAATTTTAGAGAGAGAAGTAGGTTTTATGTTTGAGCTTTTAGAGAGAGAAAAGATACCTTGTAGAGGAAGTTCGAGAGAGAAGTTTTGAATGAGAGAATTTAAGAGTATTGATTTCTTGTTGAAGAAGAATGAGAGAGAGGAGAGAGAAAATCAATCTTATGTAATGCGATTAGGAGGGTTTGCAAATGTAGTAACACCTTTGAGATAATTAAAAAACATTTATGCCCTTGGTTTATTACACATGTGACATGTAATGATTTTTATTTAACTAGCTACTAATTTAATTTACCAAACTTGTGATCCGTTTACTTTCATGTAAATAATGTTATTTAGTCCTGTTAAAAAATTAGGGATATTCACATATATCCATGACATTAACTACATCATGCCCTTAGTTATCGATTTAAAAGCCAAGCATACGGCGTGCACGAAATCATGCTGAAAAATAAAGTAGTGGTGTATTATTATTAGTTAAAGTATATTGATTAATTAATGAGAAAACACTCATTTTCTCCAACCGAAATATTCCTCGAAACAAAATGAATAAAAATAATAGGAGATTGATAAGATATGAGTTTTTAAAAAAAAAAAAAAAAAAAACCTTTTTTATCCTCAAGGTTAAAAAAATATAAAAAATCCAAGCAATTTGTACAAGAATAAAATAAATATACACATATATAGATAATTAAAGATGCGAACAAAATTATACATTTCGGCCAAATCAAAATCCATACATACAATAATTAATGTAAATAGAGTTGCAGATTAGGAACAAAAGGAAACTCAAGAGAGACAATAAACCCCTCGAGAAGAGGAGGAGCGCTTGTAAATTGCTGGATACTTGCAACAAAAAATACTACATATATATATATATATATTATATATAGTTCTAGGATGGCTTCCATTTTTCCTCCGTGCCAATCGGAATGAACAGGTGCCATGATCGAAGAGCATGAGAGCATCATCATTCATAAAACACGCATGGGGCCGCTTCTCTTGATCACTGCGTGTCCATGACTTATAACCCACGACAAACTTCTTTATGAGTTCCAGAAGACAAAACACCCTAAAAACAAATAAATAAATAAATAAAATTGTAAAAATCTGTTGACATCAAGTCACTTGCTACACTGAAAGTCAAACCTACCGACTGCTTCATCTTTTTATTTCAATCAGCAGACATGACCCAACTAACCGAAGTACTCCCTTCTTGAAACATGAAAAGTACTGAGACTCAAATAATATTATAAAAATAAAATTTAAAGATTAAATTTTTTTTTATGAATTACGTATAAATTAAATATAAACATTATATTACCAAGGATTACGCAAGTCCCAACCCTCGATTTTGGTAACCTTCTGAAGGGCAATCTCCCACGGTTGAACCGCGTCTTCACCCAGTTTGTCCCTGTGCTCCTGTAGGGCAGTGGCGTATACTTCCATTCTGAGTTTGCGATCAATACCTACGTCAATATCGTAGAAGACGGGTATAATCATTTTCTCCACCTCCTCATCCTCCCTCTGCGAAGCTTCCCAACATTCTATTATTGATTGTAGCTCACGGAGGCACCGCTTGCTGGATGCATAGTTCCTGGAGAAAATAGGGATGTAGATTTTGGCGTTGGCGACGGCTTCCTTTACTTCTTCTTCATTGATTTCGTTGGCGTAGAAGACCCGAACTCCAGCACGATCCAAGGCATGGTAGAAAGCATTAATGTTTGTATCTCCGCTGTCGTGCCTTGGAATGTTGAAGAACACATCGAGGTCCCAGCTTGAAGCTCCTCTACCTCTACCTCTACCAGTGGATGCTTCCCCCTCATCATCTTGATGAAGATGAACCTTTTTCTTAGTAATAAGCTGCTGCTTAATCGTATTTTTCCATTTAAATATCCTATTATTCTTGAATAAGGAAGCCGTAAAATTAACAATCAGAGGAAGTCCACCGATCGTATGTACTACCTCTCTCGAAATCTCATTATACGCTTCTGGAGGTGTGTCCCTTCCGAACACACGCCTACTGAAGAGCTTCAAAGCATCGTCAAGTTTCATTTCTTGCATTTTGTATGGGGAGACACCCCTTTTAGGCTTGGGCAGAACCCTTCCAATATTTTCTGTGGTTAAAATGATTCTACTGCCGACACCAAACCACGAAGTTTTGCCCGCAAGCTTCAATAGCTGCTCGCTGCTGTCTAGGTCATCTAGGACAATAAGCACTTTTTGGCCCTCCACTCTAGTTTTGATAAGCTCAGCCGCGTCATCAGCATCACGAAGCGACCAAAATCTCACCTGGCCGAGCTTTGATAATAACTCCTTTTGCAAGTTTACAATGCCATGTGTACGGAACTGCTCACGGACGTCTGAAAGAAAGGCAGCTCCCTGTGGAAAGTCTGAAGAAACTTCACGAAAAACAAGCCTCGCAACAGTCGTCTTTCCGATGCCATCAGTGCCATGAATGACAACAAATCGAACATCCTGGGCATCTAAGTCCATTAGCTCTATAACTTCCTCCATCGGATCCTCTATTCCAACATAACCAACTGCAGGTACCTTCTCCGGATCACTTCTGGAACAAACTTGTTCCACTACGAGCTTCGTAATCTCAGTTAACCTAAACAGAAACAAAATATTGCAACCATCTAAACACTAGCGTTGTTTAAAAAATAGCATTTGTATTATGTGTTTATTCAATTCTTTTTCCTTAATTATCAAGAAATTCCTTAATACTTCAACCAATCTTCCTTTTTTTTTATTTTTTTTCAAGTTATCCACTCTATAGCAACCACATAGATCGCATGTTCGCTCCTCCATATTACCCAAGGAGCCGCTGTAACAACAGGTTCCTTAAAAGCTGAAGCACCTACTTTATCTTTCTTCCCATTAGAAATTGACCGAGTAAATGAAACTTTTTATTGGGCTTGATCGAAACCCTCTTCAAAAATTTTGAAAAAAAAAATTGTAACATATATGGGGAAGTGAAAAAAATAAAGAAAACATGCAAGCTCACTGAACATTACCCATGCTTACGTGTATCGAATCCACTGATTCTGGCTGCCTTCTGCAGGGCGACCTTCCACGGCTTTACCACATTTTCACCAAGCTCCCTCTCGTGTTTTTTCAAGGCAGTGGTGTACAATTTCGATTTGAGCGTTTCATCGACATCATGGAAGATGGGTATAATAGTTTTCTCCTCCTCTTTCCCCTCCCAGCACTCCATTATTAATTCTAGTTCACGGAGGCACCGCCTGCTGGATGCATAGTTTTTGGAGAAAATGAGGATGTAAATTTTGGAGTTGATGATGGCTTCCCGCAGCTTTCCTTCAATGACTTCCCCTTGTCTGGTACTTACACCGTCATAGAAGAAGCGGACTCCAGCACGATCCAACGCATCAACGACTACATCAACCACCGTAGAACGGCTATCGGGTCCTCGAAAGCTGAGGAAAACCTGGAAGTCACTATTTGAAGGTCTCCTGCTGGTTGATGATGCTTCTGTAGTCGAAGTTACCGCCTTATCTGCCATCATTTTCTTTGCTTCCTTCCGACAACGGAAGGCTTCATGGTTCAAAACTTAAAAACTCTGCAATTGAGGGTGGATGTAAATATTGGACAACCTACGTATTATAACTCTTTACCTTCCTCTCATATATATTCTTTTATATATACATGTATATATACACATGGAATCCGAGAAGAATATAATAAGAACCACCAATGAAGAACAAAAGATTTTTTGCCTTTTTTTTTTCTTTTTTCTTTTTGTTATATGCTTTTACAGACCTGGGTCTTCGTCTACCACAAAGACTTGGATATTTCTTTTCACCATCTTTTATTTCCTTTGCCTTTATGCTGTTTTTTATTTTCCCATAAAGTTACTTTGCTATTACAATTTGGTCTTTGAATTCAGGATACTAAAAGGTGTATTAAAAAATAAATAGATTAAGAATATACCATTTTTTACTCTAGCTAAGGAAAGCATATCTCTGTTGTGACATCGCTTTTAACGCCTTTTTTTCTCTTTTAGGATATTCAGTTGCCTGTACATAGGTTAACAATCATTTGTTAGTTTACCTGATTTGAGATTCAATAAAATTAAATTCTAAGATATTTTAGTACAATTTGACTGTTTTTTTCCCCTTTATTCTTAGAAATTGATCACATGACACAACACAACTTTTTTTATTTTACGTCTCACTTTAAAGACCGAGATAATATTAGCAGGTTGTAAAACCATTAACACAAGATATAAAATAAAAAGAAAATATGAAACATGATACAACATAACACCAATGACTCGCGTGATGTGAAGATGTAATTACAATACTAATCAACACGATTGTTGTATAATTTAATCTTATGGACCAGCCGGTTCTAAAAGAAATAGACTAATCCGTATTACTTTTCTATCTGTGAAAATGAAAACTGAATATAATTTTACAAATTATTATTTCTTAAGCTGAACCTCATGTTTATAGCCATCCCTCTTTAACCCTTTTATCACGGTAACAGTGTTCCCCTAATTGGTGGCACCGTGGGAAAGCTCCGTTTAAAAAAATAAAAATAAAAAAATATACTTTTTGGGTCTTCCACGACTGTACCGCGGAAAAGTCTGGGGGGCTGAGTCACTGAAAATGAAAGGGGGTAATCTATCATAACTAATACAATTGTACCACAAAAGAGTTGATTTGGAGGGGGAAAAGATTTCCCTTTTGGCTTTTCTTATTTTGAATTTTTATTCTTTATTTCTTTATATTTTTATTTTTATGGGAAAATTTTTTTTTTTTAAGGTACATGCTCCGAGAAAGGGTTCGTTAATACTAAGTGAATTGATTAATAATGTATAAGAATAATACTAAAATTTTTCTATGCAAATAATTTTATAAAAATTATACATCATTTTTACCGGTTATTTAAAAAATATCAGTACTTACCTAGCATAGCATTCAAGTAAATATACGGCACATTAGTACAATGGAATTTTTTCTTCTTTGCGTCAAAGATACCTGTGTGCTAAAAGTTGGAGATTAGGCCACAATAGTTCCCTTTATCTAGGAACTTTAGTATGTCACAATTTTTGTTCATGAAAATTGTTTCAGTTTATGCAATTCATCGTTTTTATTTATAATTTATTTATTCTTTTGAAAAAGCGTTAATTCCTACAATGATGGGTCCTATTAAATGCTTAAAGTTCTAAAATATAAATAGAACTCCAATTAATATGAATCTTATTAATAAAAGAACCCCCACCTACAAAAATATTGAAATGTAGCATGTAAAGGAAATATAAATTATTAGGCTATAATAACTGCCATGCTATACGTATTTATATGTTTTTTAATAGTAACATGCATTGCTAAGCCAATCTTTATACTAATTCACATCATTAAAGTCGATTCCTTGTACCCTAACTCTCCCCTTTAGCATCCAACCATGCTTCTCCACTTCTGGAATACTATCTTTTTTTCTTAAAGATTCATATGCCACCAATTCTTTTTATGTTATGGCGTGGTTTAATTAACTCCAAAGCTTAATCCTGGAGAGGACCCATCTCTTCCAGCACAATCACTAGCCATTTTGCACCTCTCCACGCGAGACAGCATCTAATAATGTTGAAGGTCCACCAACTTGATTTGTCTCTTATGCAACAGTTAAAGACATGAAATATAGGGAAAGTGTTTGTTGTCCCTAACATTATCTTTATTATGTTCCTACCAATAAATATGTGACACGTGTTAAATAACTTAAAAAAATATATAAGAATTCCTAAAATATAGGAAGTATTTCTTAATACATGTCAGATGTTAATTTATAGGGATGTAATGGGAACAATAAGGTTGGAATAGCACATTTTTTTTCTAAAATATAATATACCAATCTGGTAGGTTTTTGATGCAGCGTGGAAGCGTTAAATCAATAGAAATCGATTCGACGATTGATTTCAAAACGTGAACTTAATCACACAATTGCTAAACAATTGCAAATTCAGAGAAAATCTTCTCAATTCAATATTAAAGATGTCAAATATCAGTTGTCAATACAATGACAAGCCCAGAGGCCTATTTATATTATTACATAAGGAATTCTAAAAGACAAAATCTTAAAAAAGCAAATAATAAATACAAATAAATAATGTAACCGATAATTAACACTAGAAATAAAAACTAGCGGCCGCCTTTAAGTGAGATTCCGCTGCTATATTAGTTTTCTTTTCTTGTTTTTGTGCCTTGTTTCTAGCAATAGATTACTCATCATCCCTTATTAATTCTTCTACTTCCTTAGAGGTACTACAGAAATGCTTGACTGGATCATGTTTCTAAAGATTACTCAAGTCATCTTTATATAAAAAATACTCTATTATAGACGAAGAGCAAAAGTGCAAGTTCAAAGGATAAATAAATAACTACATCGTAGACTAAGACCAAAAAGGAAAAATGGCGTCAAAGTCCTAGTACTTAGAGATGGAATTATTAAATGATTCTTGGTATGGGTATTCTTCCTTTAAGATGCATCCAAATGTAGGCATAGAATTAAAATCTACAATCATAATTTCATTCTATGTCCATTTTTGTGTGCTAAACATAACATTATATAGAAATAATTTTTTGTTTATGGTCTTTGTTGACAAAAAAAAAATTACTTAAATAATAACAAATTGGAAATAATTACTAATATACAGTATCAAAATCGCGACTTATAAACGTGATATGAAATAAATATTATGTGTTCGTGTCACTGTAAAAATTTAGGCTTTAAGGATAAAATTTACATCTCTAAACATAAATTTCTATCACAAAATAATCATCGCTAATTGATTTTGTGAAATTATAACTTCATTTATTAATTTTCCATCACAAAATTTCAATCATTAAAAGTCAATTTTCTTATAGTGTGTATCATGCCTTGTAATTGCGATATAGTGTAGACTACAATAACAAGACGTGATATTGTGCAAATGAAGGAGAAGGAGAGGACAAAAAGGGAGAGTGAAAGAGAAAGGGATGTGACATTATAGAGAGAGGGAGGTACAGAGGGAGAGAGGGGGACGAAAGAGTTAGAAGAGAGAGCAAGTAGAAGAGGCAAAAGAGAGAGAGAGAAGAAGAAAAATCTTGAGCATATTGCTATTCAAAATCGCTATTTTCTTTTATGTACTTATATCGCATTCCACTTACGTGATAAAGCAACCATACTCAAACTTCATATTGCAAGGATTACTCGTTATTTGTGTATAAATTTCAATATATCATTTCATAGACACAATTTTGCAATAGAATTTTCATAATTAATTTTATCCAATTTATATATTGTTTTTTTTTTCATAACATAAACATGTACTGGACTCCATTATATAACTTAATATAAAATGAAATAATCATAGGTATTTGGCAAATCTTTTGCCATCTTGAGTTTATTGGGGGATGTTGCGATATGTTATTACAGATCATAATCATATATTCTCTCATGTCTAGATATTTACCTACGTTATTTGTGTAGGATTACTTGTATAAATAAATGCTTAATATTTATACAAAAGGATCATATAATATACAAAATATATTGTTTTTAATTTTTCTCTCTTATTACATCAAGAGGTTCCAGAAACTATTCTGGCTTTAACTATAAAGGTGGATTTTGGAAAGTAGGAGAGATTCCTAGAAATCAACATGATACATGGATAGTGTTTGATTATAAAAATTGAACAAGACAAGACAAACTAGACAGCATAGTTAATTATTGGAAATTCTAATTCACTTGTACCATGTTTGGTATACATATATAGTACTAGATAAGAATTTTTGTATTGTTCATTATTTAGTACACACAAATATTCCACAAAAATGTTATAAAAAGGTTTAAGTTGTCCGGTGTATTTGTCTCATTCTCCATGATACTACTTTTTATCTATATTTCTCTAATACTCTTAAAGCCTGTTGTCCAATACAAAGCCCTTACCAATAACTAAACAAGGGACTAGTATTTTTATCCAATCCTTTCCTATAGATTTATGCAAATCAAATATTAAGATAGCAAGTTCATCTTCATCAGTAAGGAGTTTTAAAGTCCTTAGGATGCCATATTGACACTCCAAGTAACTATTCACTTTGAGCAATTCCTGCGTGATCCGTAGATTTTGTTAGCATTCTTTTAACTTTTATGAGATCCACATTAATTAACATTAGTAAAAAATTAGATAATAAAAAATGTACACATAATTTATTTTGAATTTATTGTTAATAGATTAACTAAATAAAAACATTGCAAAACAATGGCAAATTGTCATTCTACAATGCCCAAAGGGTGACAATGGGTCAGAAAAAAGTGCAAATTACAATATATACATGCATATATACGAAAAGAAGTTTATTGTCTCAAACTTAAGCTTGTTGTCCCTATTGTGTTCCTAGGAATAAACATTTGGCACGCATCAAATAAATTAAGAAAATAGGGAATCCTTAAAATATAAGAAGCACTTCATGGCACATGTTAAATCTTTATTCGCGAAGATACAATAAGTACAGCAAACTTGAGATAGCAAATTTTTATCTCATATAGACTTATATAGCACTAATTACTGTGTAGGGTACCTGCACTAGTTATGGATAAGTTAGCTAAGATCGCAAGCTACTATTAATATTTTATTAGTATGATGTGTTTATAAATAAAAATATTTATTTTTTATTTGTATTTATTTTTTTGTAAATATTTGTTTGAAAATAATAAAAAATAAAATATTAAAATAATTAAAAAAAAAATAAAACAAATGGAGTGATAATTGCCTAGGGCTCTGGATCCAATAGTTCATAGCATTGACAACTTTAGGACACGTTTTCAACAGTTTTGAAAATGTCAACAGCCTCATTATTGTTGTTTTATTAATAGTTCGAGCATATCAACAGCCTAAGTACTGGCTATCCAGCACAACTATCAGAAGCCTTAGTGCTGGTTGTTGTTAACAGCCTTATTGATAATCTTTTTTTTTATTAAAAATCAGGAAATAAGTCTGGGCCATATAAAGGAATTAGGTAAAGGATGGAAAGTTAAGAACAGGAGTAGAATTTAAAATATATATATATATATATATATATATATACCTCCCTTTTTTTTAATATTATCTAGCTACTTAAAATAATATTGATGGTGCATGAAAACAAATAATTATGTGTTTGGATAGTCTGTTTTTTATTATTATTTATATTATATATTTAATCGATTTATGAGTAATAATGTTTGTTTATGTATTTTTGATAAACAGTTTGTTTAAAAATAATAAAAGGACGAAGATGAAACGATAAAAAATAACAAAACAAATACACCCTAAACGATAAGAGACCCACATGCAAAACGATCCGTAAACACATTCCTAACTCCTAGGTCGATTCGTGTTCAATATGAGGCGAGTCGGATTTGCGTTGGGAAATACATGAGTTGGGTCATTATTGTGTTAATTAAGTTGCTTACACGAACAATTAGTATCACAGCACATGTCCATTTGATCTTAAAATGGGGAAAAAATGTAAAGAATCTACATGATGGAAAAGTGATGATGAAAAATTAACTGATCGACAGAAGTCCTTATTTTTAAGCAAATTTCGAGGATTCGAAATAGGGGGAAAAAATTAAGGACCCAAATGGAGGAAAATGTTGAGGTGAAAGTGTGTTTTTCTCAATTTTAATGTACCGTTGCCAAGACATTTGCAGTCTAATGGTATATTTGTCGCTAATATTCCAATGGACCAAATTCAATTTTCTCATTCTCAAAGTGTATTATGTAAAGTAGTTGAAAAAAATGAAAGAAGAATAAAAAAAGAAAAAGAGTACTATTTATATAAACACATATACGTGTATGTAAAATATGGCAATATATTACTTAATTTTATCAAATAATATTCATGAGTTTTATATTCTATGTATTAGCATCCAATTTTAAAGACCATTACTCTTGTTCTTGTGAAAGATATTCATTATTAAATTATTGGTAAAAACTTAAGCAGAATTTTGTTTCGAAAGTTATCATTTTACATGAATCATTATCAATTTTCATTAGGACTACAAACGAGCCAAGCTAAGCTTTTAAAGGATCAGGTTTTGCTCGTTTAAAATTTAGCAAGCTCGAGCTCGAGCTCAAGCCGAACATTTTAACAAGCTTGAAATTAAGGCTCAAACTCAGCTTGTTTAGTTAAACGAACATTAACTTGAGCTCGAGCTAGACTAGTTTAGGAAATAAGCTTGAGTTGAGCCGAGCTTTTTATCAAGTCTAACGAGCTTTTTATCAAGCCTAAATTTAAGTCTAAGCTCAACTTATTTAGATAACCTGTTTTCTATTTTTTCAAACATAAAATATAATATATATATATAAGTTTTTTTATAATATATATATATATATAATTATTAAATAAAAATTAGCTTTATTATGTAGTTATAGATAATATATCATATATAAAAAAAATCACAAATTTGCTAACGAGTTCATTAACGAGCCTAGTCGCAAGTTTATTCATGAGCTTAAACGAGCTTGTTCACGATCTAAAACAAGCTTGTTCATGAGCCGGCTTATAAGCCTAAATCGACTTGTTTGTGGCCCTAGTTTTCATTTACAATAAGTGTGTGATTGAGCTACAATGGATATGTGATAAATTTGATTTAACATTTATTTGAGAAAGGTATTTTTTTAAGTTTATTTGACAAGTTTTTGTGAATATTTTTAAGATGAAGGTAGTTGATTAGTTTAATTATTGATTTTAGGGTTTTAAGAGTTATTTGTGATAAGCTGGAGCCATTTTCATTAAATAGTAGAAGATGAAAAAGTATAGAGTACATAAGCAGCAACATAACCTTTTTACTTCATCCACTTTTCACATCTTTTTTGCAATTGGCCAATTGCATATTAAAGAGATCAAAATTCTTAGAGAAAACAAGAGAAATTAGATTCAAGATCGCTAAGCCATTGAATGTGCAACTTGTGATGATCTTTGCAGGGATTTTATTACGTTCATTCTCTATTCTCTTAGATTTACTAGGCTGATTATTCATGGAAGAATAGAAAAGTCTTTACCCTAACCTTAAAATAACCCTACTTTATTATTTAATACGGTGTGTTGTTTTGTTGGATTCTGTTGTTTCGGAGATGAGCGTTTCCAAGTGCCTTTTTTTATAAATTCATTTCAATCATAAATTTAATATAGGTTTTTTAGGTTCAATGAATAAAGTAAAAGCTCTTACATGTCCTATGCGGATAATTTGGCATGACATTGGAGTTGAATTCGCAAAGAATCCACGGTTTTTATTTATTTATTTATTCTTGTTTTTTCCCACTGTTGATGAGAAATCCTATGAACGCATTGAGTTCACCAAAAAAAAACCGAGTTAGTAAATGCATTCTTTATCTTTGTTTAATGGGGGTCTATTTTTGTAATTGAGTGCGTAATTTCTTAATTTTTTGAAAATATATACTTATTCGAAGGCTATTTTTCTGTTTTTACCTTGAATAAAATAATTAATATACTAAATAAATAGAAAAACAAAAGAAATGCATAAAAAATGAAATCAAAACAGTCAGACATAAGTCTTCGAGCACTTTTTGTAAACCTTTGCAAGCCTACAGGCTTAGGACGATGTACGTATTTTTGTATTTTCGCTATTTACATGTCTATATTTCGCTTTATCATGTCATAATTACCGGTCAATTTATCTACCCTGATAACCATGTGTTAGCTTCTATCTCACTCACAATAATAATTTAATAAAATAAATTTATTAAATATATTTAATTGTAGGTTGAGGAGCCATTACTATGGTCTTCGGTTTCTCCTGCTTCCTAATGAAGGAATGGATCCACTAAAGTTTGATTGGATTTTCACCCAACGATGGTACAACAAGTGGAGAATTGGTAGCAATGATAGTGGTGGAAACACGTTGGAAAAGATAAGGTAATGATGGTGGTGTAATAATTGTATATAACTTTTAATTTATATAACGTAATATATTTGTGATATTAAATATGCAATATAATCTTATAACTAGTAGAGGCATACAATATGCAAAAATTAAATAAAGTTGTAAAACATAATTTAAAAAATACTACATCAGTAAATGAAATCACTAAAGTTAACCAACTAATCCTAAGAAATAAAGAATTGCATAAATAGTTGGTTTTATAAATCCAAGATTGTACAGTTTTGTGAGAAAAACTAATAAACCTAAATTTTCACTGGTAATACTGCATAATCCATATCTACATTCAAAATAACACGATTATCGGGATAATAGATAGAGGGTCAAATTGCTTAACCACACATTCATTGCTCAATTCCTCTCTACTGTTTAACTTTGTACACATGGCTATGGCCTACAACCTCCCTTGATCAAAGCAAGCGGCATTAAGTACGTTCAATAATTATTCTCTTAAATGATGAACTCTTCCTCTAAGTGACGCATGATGAATTCTTCCTCTAAGTGACGCAAGCTTGAGGGGTTGAATATTGATCTAAATTTTTAGGGTTTTCTAATAAAAATGATATGAAAAAAATTATTATTCTAGAATCTACAAATAATAAAATTAAACTAGTTTGTGATTAGATTATAGAACGATAGGGACCATGATCTATAAATTAATCACGATGTTAAAAGAATCACAATATTCTAATAACATGGTTCACCACAATTCTATATTACACAAGAATTGATAAAAAC
This sequence comes from Combretum micranthum, assembly GCA_024138025.1. NCBI lineage: Eukaryota > Viridiplantae > Streptophyta > Magnoliopsida > Myrtales > Combretaceae > Combretum > Combretum micranthum. The sequence continues at coordinate 142,025 of JAMXBD010001020.1, forward strand.
TCAAGAATAAATAAAATCAAATCTCAAATCTTAATACTCAAATCACTACAAAGGGTTTCACAACTAAAACTGCTCTCAAATATCTCAAAAGATATGATAAAAACTTCTATATCTATCTTGAGTAGTTACTAGCCTTTATATATAGGCTTATTATAAGGTAGTTATGTAACTGAAAAATATAATTATGATAGTTACATAACGTAACTGAAAAAACATAGTTGTGTCAGTTACATAGTTGAAAAACATAATTGTAACTAATTCCTACATTAATAAAAACAAATAAATTCAAAAAGCCACAAAAGAAATTCGAAAAGACATCAAAACAATTAAAGAATAGCATATGAGGCTTCAAGCTTTAATCTTTTGTGTTGGCCTTGAATTTTCTTTCCTTTCAAACATTTTGGGCTTGCTGATTCCTATCATTACCCCCAGGTTTAAGAAGATTCATCCTCGAATCTTAATTCTTCAATTTCTGAACTTTCGGAATTAGATTCAAAGTTGTCATCCAATTGGTCCATGCAAACAAACTTCTCAATCCTTTGATCTTCTTAACGTGCATCATCTTGGCCTGTTGTACCTTTCATAACTCATAGCAAGCAACTTGTATGTCTTGCCCCAGTACTGAATAGTGTACTCATTCTTGTACACATCAAATGTAGCTCGAAAATCATACTGCCATGTTCTTCCAAGAATCAAGTGTATAGCATCCACGGGTATACTACATCACACAATAACTTATCAATACAATTACCAATGTAAATAGGTACATACACCTGTTTATGCACATGAACAATCCCCTAATGATTAATCCAATGAAGAGCATATGGTTTTGGATGTTACTCCACTTGTAACCCCAATTTAGGAATCAATCCAGCAGAAATTACATTGGTACTATTGCCACTATCAATGATAGTCAAGCAAGATTTTCCCTACACCAAACTCTGAATATAGAATAGATTGGTCCGCTGATTTGGACTCACATCCTCCTACTCAAGTACTAGATTAATCAAAGGAACATTGGACATATCCTCTTCAAACACCTCTTCCTCACTACTCTTCTCCCTCTTCCTCGCTCTCAATGTTGTTTCCTTCATGATCATCACTTTCTTGTTAGGACACTGAGAAGCAATATGGCCATGTCCCAAACACTTGAAGCACTTAATATCCCGATTCTTTCGCTACTGTGTTTGATCAGGAGCTTTGTCTTCTACCAATTTCCCCTTATTCTTCTCATTCCCATCCTCTTTCTTCTCCTCCTTATCAAATTTAGTATGGTGATATGACTTATGAAACTATCTGCACCGATGCCTTTCAACCCTACTAGCTAACTTAATCACATCCTCCAAGATCTGATAATGCTGGAGATCTACCATACTAGTGATATCTATCTTTAGCCCATTAATGAACCCAGATAGATTCATATGAGGATTCTCTAATATCACACCTCGCCATCAAAGTTTCAAACTCCTTCACATATTCTTCAACACTCCTTTTACCTTGCCTCAAAGATTGCAACTCCATCAGCAACTCCTGTTTATAGTAATCTAGCACAAATCTACGTCTCATCAATCTCTTCATCAACGCCCATGAATGCACCTTTTATTCATCAGCCCTTCATCTCTCAATCTGCAATTTATCCCACCATAAACTAGTATAATCAGAAAATGCTAGATACGCCATTTTCACCTTTATGCGCTCATCCCACTCATAGCAATCAAGCACCTTCTCCACCCTAGGCACCCAATCAAGAAATTCCTCTAGTTTATTACTACCAGTGAAAGGTGGAATTTTTAATTTAATACTATTAATTCCCCTTCTACTATTATCTCTACCCTCTCGACTCCTACCTTACACTATTCCCATTAGAATCACCACTGGAGTATCTTCTATGGCTAGATTCACTATGACTCCTCCTTGCACTCATCTCTAATCTCTCACATGTTCTTGCATCTGATTAACCCCTGTCTGCAACTGTGTAAATTCTTGCCTAGTCACAACATCTCCTTTACCACCACCATTGTTTTTGTTATTATTCCTTCTAACCCTGGCATTATCGACATTAATACTATTGCTTCCATCCGAAAATATCTCTCTTTACTCTGATATCAAATCTAACACAAGCTTGAGGGGGTTGAATCTTGATCTAAATTTTTAGGGTTTTCCAATATAAATTATATGGATAAAATTATTGTTCAATAGAATCCACGAACAATAAAATTAAACTAGTCTATGATTAAATTATAGAACGATAGAGACCACAATTTATAAACTAATCACGATGTTAAAAGAATCGCAAGATTCTAATAACAGGGTTCATCACAATTCTATATGACACAAGAATTGATAGAACTCAAGAGTAAAGAGAATCAAAACTTAATATTCAAAATCACCACAAAGAGTGTCATACTAAAAAGTGCTCTCAAATATCTCAAAAGATATGATAAAAACTTAATTGCTAGTCTTTATATATAGGCTTATTATAAGGTAGTTAAATAACTGAAAAATATAATTGTGGCAGTTATATAACTAAGTAACTGAAAATCGTAATTGTGGCAGTTACACAACGTAACTGAAAAAATATAATTGTGGCAGTTACGTAATCGAAAAACATAATTGTAAATAATTCCTACATTGATAAAAACAAAGAAATTCGAAAAGCCACAAAAGAAATTCAAAAAGACATCAAAACAATTAAAGGCTGGGGTACGAGGTTTCAAGCTTTAACCTTTTTATATCGGCCATGAATTTTTTTTCCTTCACAAATGATTTTAGGCTTGCTGATTTCTACCATTAAGTCCTCAATATTAGATCTATACCAGGACAAATAACTAAGTAAAAGCATGGGAATATGCTTTTATGGAGGTGGAATCGAAATTTTAAAATGTTTAATAAATATAGAAGCATACAATGTTATAAACTCAACTCAATTATGAGATGGAGAATTCTCCACTTGGTTTGCATGTACAGTCTCCCAATACAGTAAATAAAGGAGAAATTTAATCTTGAATCTTGTAGCTGATCAGAGTAGATAAATTAAAAAAACTATGATAGTAAAGCTTTTTTTTTTTTTAATGCACCTATAAATAGGGTAGTTGTAAGTTCCATTAACAAAAATTAATGGGTGTAACAACATAACATCAAAGTGAAACCTTCTATTTAAGAGTCCCAAATAGGTTGTTGTAAGAATAAATTAAATTGAAATACCTTTTAAATGTTTTACAATTTGTAAATTAGGCATTCAAAATGAAGTTTATTAAAAATAGATTTTTGAGATTTCCTAAAACTCCAATACAGTCTAACAACACACATATGCATCCATATGCAATTTGCACCTTTCAACAAGAAATTAAGAACATAAAATTTTTTTACATTGAATAGAGGTATAATGTTATAAATTAAAATATGTGAGATCCATTATTTAATATGATAAATTGAAGACAAAATTCAATACTTTTACTCGTTACCTAAGTTTATTTTTAGGTCCATTTTAGGTCATTTAGGTCAAGTTGAAACTATTTTTTCTATTAGGCCTACTTAGGTTATTTTAGGCCATTTAACCCTAAAAGGTGCAATACTTAGATAATTTCTTATTGAACCTAATATATAATCCTAAAGGTCCAATATATCTAGATAATAAATTAAAAATCTAAATTCAATGGGTTTAGTCCAAATCACCTAAGTCCAACTACGTTAAATGGCTCAATTCAAATATAGCTTAAGGCCTTACACTATATAAGTCCTTACATTAATCAATTAATCAACGTGACTTGAATCATTAGTTTGTATACTTAATTCTTATACAAATTAATCTTCCTTAAATAGATATTCATTAAATCCATTATCTATTGCATGATCTATTACTAACTATTGACACGATACTAGGTACATAGTGACTGCATGTTCTTTTCCCAGGGTAGGTATGTTAAATGAACTAAAACTAAAAGATGATCTAATTTTGAATGTGTTGTTTCTACGTATGTCATTTAATCCGAGCTAGAGAGTAACAACCTCGCTAGGCAATGCCAGCATGGTATTTAAGCGTTTAGGCTACTTTTGGTGGCTCAACGGGTAGCTAATAAGGGAAGCAGTATCAAGATAACCTCTACTTAGGTTCGGTGAGAAATAATGCAATCTGGTTCATTTATCAGACCGGTTAAATCACATTGTATTATGGACTGAGATAAATAAAGATATATAATAGCTATGAACCCTAAATGAAGCTATGAAGTAAATTTCTTTTAGGAGATTGTATACAACTTTCCTTAATCAATCTCCTAAATAGTTGCTACTACTAAGGACCCATAAATTCCTAAAACTTGTTGATAGAAGTGTGAGTGCTCCTATGTTGTTTGATCGTCTTAAATAATAACTATAAATTGTTGATTGTTACATTGCATATAATCTAAGTGCACATGTTATATCACATGTAATTGTATTGATGTGTACTGGCTTTGAGCCATCTTTTTGCTTTTCAGGTACGATGGTTCCAATAATGAATATTATGATGACTTGACTTATGTGACCAACTTCAATAGCTGCTCAAAGATTTTAGTGATCATGATCACGGCTTATACTTTATCTACACGTAGACTCTCTGGACACAGACAGACGTAAGATCATACGAGAGCATGAACCTTATTTAAGTTAATCTTAAAATTATTTATTTATATCCAATCACTATTTCAATGACATTATATCTTATTTTATTAATGATTACATTGTGATAATTTGTAAAACTTCATGGAAAAAAAATCATTTTGACAACAATTAAGAGTATTTAATACATTTCATAAGAGATGGTATATATATCACTTAAAAATTAATTATTAATAAAAAAATATAGGGTTAATATATGTATAAGGTTTGTTTTTAACAAAAATAAATCATAAAATATATCTAGAGAGAACATCTATTAAATAATTTATATTCATTTTCTTAGCATTAATTATAGGGGGGGAAAGTCTTACTAAATCAAATTGTATAATTAATATAATATTTTTAACACAAATAGATCATAAAATATATTTACTTAGGATAGCTATTCAATAATTATGTACATTTTAATAACATTAATTGCTGAAAAAATAAGTTATAAAATCAAATTATATAATAGTGTGCAATAAGATTCAATTATAATATGGACAATGTAATTCTTATTTATGGTATATTTTGAATAAAAAAATAGTTATTCACAAGAATTTGTTTACTTAGATATAATTTTATGATAAAAGAATTTAATGCTATTAGTTATTGTGAAAGAAAAAATTAAAAAGAAATAAAGACAGTAAGGATAGAAGAGTCATTAGTGTAATAAATACATGTGAAAAAGTAAAAAAATAGGGTTTAAGGGTCTGTTTGGATTGTCTGTTTTTCATCTGTATCTGTATCTTTTTTAAAATGATATATATAAATATATTCGATTTATATCTAAATTTTATCTATATTTGTTCTATTTGATCTTTCGATGAGAACTGTCAACTTTTTTTTATCTATATCTATTTCTTGATAAATAATTTATTAGCAAAAAGTTTGAAAAAGTATCTGTATCTGCCGGAAAAAAGCCAAAACAAACAGACCCTAAATCCATGAGCTTGTAGATGTGTAAATAAATATTTAATCACTAGACCAAACTTATTCTTATATTATAGTTTGCTCTTTACAATATACATACAATATATATTTTTTTTAAATCATCCATAAAATTAATTTTTACCGAGACTAAGGGATCGAGGCGCCCGTCGACCGCACCCCCCTCCCCCCCAAGACCTGACCCTGACTCTTGGTTTCATTTTCAAACTTGTTATTATCTTTTAGGGTCTATTCGTGAGCCTTGGACTTGTATTTGAATTTTTAGCACTTTTTGGATATCTTTTTATTATCGTTATCTCCTATGGTTGTTTATAAAGAATCATAGAGCGATGTTTTTTTTCCAAAATGAGTTAATTATGTATTTTGTTTTTCAAAAATCAATGTAATTCATAATGTAGTTACATATTATTAGTGAAATAATAAATTACGGCTAATTTCATCGTTTAGTTTCAATTCATATTAAATGTAAAATTTATTTGTTATGTTTATATTGTAATTTTTTGCAAAGCTAATTTTAGTAATTTCCATGATTTAAATATTTGATGACCACTAAAAAAAATGTGGGTCAAAAATAACAAAAAAAAAACATACAAACAATGTAAAAGCAAATCCCATTAAAGGCACGTGGAGACAAGTAGCATGACACATGAATAAATGGGTAGGCACGTCAAGCCATGCGAGAAAAAAGAAAAGCATGTGAAGCACAGCGTGCAAACAGAAATGAGTCTAGCATGAGAAAGCACACGATATGCAAAGCATATAAATTTTGATATATGGATAGCACGCCACAACACGATTACCATGTCTACCTTAGCCCTAGGGTGGTTGTGTAGCCACAAAAAGTTGCACAATTCATTCATATTGGTGGTAAGCACATAACCCAAATAAGATGGATCCCAATTTTTTTTTTTTTTTAAAAAAAAAAAGAGAAAATTTGAAAAACAAAATACAAACTCTTAAGTGATCACATCGAATTGCACAACCAGATGAGTTTTCATCTCTTTTTTCTTTTTCTTTTTTTTTTCCTTTTCATTCATCTCCGGTGATTCATGCCGCTCCCCACCATAAGCTAGCTGGCGTAACACACCACGACTTTGAAGTTTCACTTAACTACACCTCATCAAGAAAGGCCAACTAAAGACCTTAAAGCTTTATTATATTTTTTGCCAGTCATTTTTGTAATTTTTATTTTTATTATACAATTCAACTAAATATAATTAATTTCATACAAGCAAGTAAGGAGTGGACATTAGTATTATCTATTTTATTATCACACATAATGATTTTAATTTATTTTTTTAATTATTGCGTATTTTACAAACTATAAGTATTACTTGACATTTGACGACGTTCATAGGGTGGTTTGATAAATTTGTAGATTTTATTAATATAAACATAATTGGAAGCTCTTCCTTCTATGCCCAATAAATAATTGGCATTTTAAGGACAGAAATTAGTCAATTACCATGCATTGTTTGTACGTAGAATTCATTCATGATTTATGCTCGTAATTTTACCTATATTATTAAATTAACATCCCCTAGAAAAAATTGTGAAATCCCCAATTTATTTAGTAATATCATTTTAATAATATACCTTTCCTCTAACTTTATAATTTTAAGCCATGATTGTAATATCATTGTTATATGTGATTTAACTTAAAAGGGTAGGAGTGGGACAATAGAGTGTAGGAGAAATCATATACAATTTGAAAAAACTTCTACCTCATGCAAATCATTCGTTTTTCTACAAGGCTAATTGTTCAGATAATTATGGCTTTTTTTTTTTTCCTAAAGGTTAACTAAGCTAAGCAAAGTTTTCACAAAAGTAGTTTGTCGTAAGCTAGGGAAAAGAAGTGATTTGGAGAAAGTGCCCAATGACTATGTCAATAAAATCAAAAAGCCAATAAATTTAGATGTTGATAGTGGTCAATTCACCTTGAATTTCGGGCGTCCGGGGAAAGAAGGCTCTTCCAAGGTTTGCTTTCATTAGAATGTATTATATTATATGGTTTTGGAAACTTCTACGTGTTCAAATCAACCTATTTACCTATGGTGCCTATTGAAAAAGTATATTTACTGTTCTTTTTTTCCCCTTATTGTTCCTGTTCAACTATCAAATCAATCCCTTCAATAATGATATCTCTTTAAAACTTTTGTGCCTTATCAAATGAACATATATTTAACAATTCTATCTATTCAAAAGGTGTACTACTGTTTCTATTCAAAAGGTATGTCTACTTTTTTTTTTTCTTTTTTTTTCCCTATATGATTGTTTTCATTCAATCATATCATTCTTCATTTTTTTTTCCTATTTGATTAAATATGGTATTTCGACTATTTTAAAAATACTACCTCTTAAAAAATTATTAATAATTGTTGCTTTGTGAACAATTATTAGCGGTTTAGATAAATATAAATCAATACTCAGGTAAAATCTTTCCAAACTGTTAGCTTTCCTGAGAAACAAATGAAAATATTTTAGAAAATCCGAGCAAAATACCACGTATAAGGAAATTAGCTTTTTCTTCTCTTACGGTTCTCACTGCATATCTTTGGTTTGAATGAGTGTAAGTGGCCAAATTTTCATTTTTACACTTTTGAAATTATTTGTTCGTGTTCTTTTGGTTGTAAGTGTTTTTTGTAAACCACCATTGGTTTAGAAAAAAAATTAAAGTTGATACCAGCAATGCACCATTAAAAAAAATATAGCGAAAAGTTCCATAATAAAATTTCAAAACAATAATGGCTTTTGAAAAAAATAATTACCAAAAATTAATATGAAATAGATACTATTAAAAAAAAGACATTAAATTTTAAAAATTGGTGGAGGCGTTTTAGAGAATAAATTTAATAAAGAAAGGGTACAATGAAAAGGAAAAAAAAAAAAAACAGAATACTACTAGAAGTTAACACTCAAAGACATAATTAATTAAGCAAATAGTAATTCAACAAAAAGGTTAAATTTTATTTTATAATAAAATAGATATATCAGCATATTAATTATGATAAGATTTCAAATAATTCTATATCTAATTACTTTAATGTGGCCATATGGGCTGGTACCTAGTTTCTTCTAAATTTGAGGAGAAGTCCATGGATATGCTAGTATTATGGACTAGCTGTAAACCTCAAGTTTTACAATAGTTTTATGAATAACTCTTGGAGCTAGAAGTCAAATCAAAACCTTAAAACCAACATAGGTCAACAATAAGTTCTAGACACTCTAATCTAACAAGACTTTGCTTGAAATCCTAAAATAATAAAAATGAGATAACCCTGGGTTATAATTTGAAATTATATCCTATAACCTAAAAAAATCGGATTTGCTAAAATTCATTGTTTCAAATTGAACGGGATTAGTTTCTAAATCAGGACAATGACATGCAAAATTCGACAAAAATCCAGACTCATAATGTAGTAAGAATTCGTAAAAATATTAGATATATAATATTTATGACTCTTAAAAACTTTTTATTATTACCAGTAATTAAATTGACTTGTTTATTATTTAATTACTATTCACCACTATTTATTTTATTTATCTGTCTTTACTTTTTCTTACTACCCATTCTTACATTTCTTACACATCTATACTTATATTTTCTTTTCTAATACTACTTTATACATAACGTATCTTACACATTACTTACTTTTCTCTTCTAAAAATAAATTTTAATCACATTCTCATTCCCTCCCTCACTCTAACCGATGCCCCTCTCTCTCTCTACCCTCTAATTCTTTTTCTTTTTTATTTATTTAATTAACTCTAAAAATCCCTCATTGAAAACTATCACCCCCCACGCCCCACCCCCCACCCCAACCCCAAAGAAAAAAAAAAAAAAAAAAAAACCTTCATTCTTTATACATTCACTTAAACACATAATAAAACTCTCTCAAATTTTCACTACAACTCTTCTCCTCCTCTCTCCATTCATGCCACACACACACACACCCATTTGCTTTCTCAAATTTTTCCTTCATCCATTTTTAATCTTAGATAAAACACTAAACACCCTCCTTAGAATATGTTAATGTAATATGACAAATATGTATGTTATGTTTCCATATAAATCCCCATGATGCACATGCTAGGGAATGAAAATATAGAAATAACATATTTTTAATACCTTGTTAACTTCATGTTCATGTTTATATTATGCTGTATTATTGTTTCTAACATTAACTTTGTATATGTTAATAAGTATATGTTATATATATATATATATATATTATGGAGCCTAAAAGCACACTAATCTAACTTTTATCTAATGCTCTTATTTCATTGCTCTTTATATATTTCTTGCTAATAAATTAAGACTAGTCAAATTCTAGTCTTAAATTTATCCATCTTTAAGTCAAAACAAAAGGGAAATTGTCCATTTCTAAGTCCTAGGAACCTTGAATACAATCTAAGACTTCTATATCATATATATACATGGTCATAAGTAGTATTGTCATGATAAAATTTTCCAAGATGTGAATATTGGTAATACCTTATTTTATGAATTAACTTTCAAGAGCTTTATTGTCAACACTTAGGGAAAAAAATTATTAGGAATAAAAGAATAAAGATAGATACTCAACTAAATTTTTGAAATATCGAATGAGTTTTTCATAAAATACAAATGTCGATAATTCTTTATTATGTAAATATTTTCCATAAACTTACTCATAATACATGTGCAAACCGTTTTAGCAAAAATAAAAACTTAAAGCAAGTTCCTCACATGATTCTTTATAAATATCAAAACTAAAAATATTTTCAAAGAAGATCCTCCTTAAAATAAATTCAAATACAAAACACAAGGATTCATGTCATGAAGAAAAATAGATAGACAAAAAGGATGTTATTGTAAAAATAAATTCTTTATGAAGTTAAATGAATGTAGAAATAGTAATTCCTTTAGTTAAATATTTTACCTAGAACAAACTAAGAATTAGGGATTCCTTTCAAAACTCAAAAAAAGAGTTTTTTCATAAACTTAACTTTTCGAACTTCCATAAACGATCATATTATGAAAAATCTTTTTTGAGACAAAACCACTAGAATCATACATATACTAAGAGTTAACATCAATACTAAGTGATTTTTGAAGCTAAGTATTTTTATGATTGCTATAGGGTGTCTAAGTAAAGTAAAACTTTGAAACAAAAGAAAAATAAGGGTTGGATTGTTTGGGACACAATCCGTACAACCCTATTTTGAGCCCTTAATGATAAAAATAACTTTAAAAATAGATAGATCTTTCGAAGTAGGTAGAAAATGATTACTAATATACAAAATTTCGAGTTAAAATGAGCAAGTTGTGGCTATTTTAAGCTAAAATTTCTACAAATGGGAAAAGTGAAGTGAATAGTAAAATAGAATTAGAAAATTTAGATAGGATCTCCGTGAAATGCTCATTCGAGGTATTCTTTTCTCCAGGTAACGAAGAACTTGAAGCTTCATACCCCGAAGACTATCACGATTAAGGTGCAATATAGTCAAATGAGTTTATGTCCTTGTTTTACGTACTTATGTTAATGCTGTAGTTTTTAGAAGCACTAGAAATAGGGAAAAGATAAAATGGAATATGCATGTGGGGATCAATATGGGAAGTGAATGTGGTCATGGTGTTTGTTGAAAATAATCTAAGTATATCAGAACTTGAATTGTTGATAAATTAATTATTGTCCTTTATGCCATGTTAAAGTGTTTGCAAATATCTCTATGATCGCCCTTAAGATACTTTATACATATGATAAGAACAAATTGACAAATTGATCATCCATGTCACGAAGGAGGCTGCATTGCATTCGCTGTTATACCTCAGTGAGACAAGAGTATAGTAGTGGTAGTTGGTAGTAGCCCAAAAATCAATAAGTTTTAGTGGCGTGTAGTAGCCCGAAAGATCTACAAAACCATATTTTCGAACTGTGGTCGTATGTGCTTGTAACCCCTAACCCTGAATAGAGGGCGTAAATCCATTCAAACATATGATTTCCAATTGACCATGTGTATTGCTTTTCATGTGAATGATATATTTCATATGCTTGTTTAATCATAACTTGTTTGATTATTTTTATTTGGGCATGTTATTACAAGAATATTCTCACTAAGCAAAGTTAAGCTTACATCCCTTTATATGCCTTTTGCAGCATCCATACTTATGGTTAAAGCCATGGGATTTTCACTCAGGTATTGAATCAATTGGCCTAAGAAGCTTTTAAAAAAATTCCATGATAAATTTTAGCATAGACTTCTATAGAAAACTCCTCTTGTAAATCTATTTTTGGAAGATAGCTTTTGGGACATTTGTAATGACTTTAGCAAGGGTATGGCCCCCTAGAAATTGTAAGACTATTATTAAGATTATGAAGTTATGATTTATATCCTTGACAACTATTATTTGATTCTCCTTAAACTACTTATTCCAAAGGCGAGTCATCTATTGTTGTATAAGTACGTGTTACATCCGATATTGAAACTTTTGCATAACTAAGGTGGTCATTCCTAAGCTTTAATATTGAGTATGGCGGACTACCACATTTAGAGTACCATTTGGGACGTGACACTAGCTATTGTACCTTCTCTAGCTGAAATTATTAGTCCTTCATAACATTAACATAGGGATTAGAATAATAAAAAAAAAAATTTCACAAAGATCAAGAAAATTTCGTCTTAGTATTACAATACATTACAGTGTTACTATTGTATAGCGGTGGAATAATCTTTTCATTTTTTGTGTAAGAGTTCCTCTTGTATAAATATTCTGTATGTTCTCCCCTTAAAATTTTAACTCAATATTACAAGATTACATATACTTGTGTCTGTCATTAGATTGATTTGACAAGGTAACATAAGGTGAACTAAGAATGTTAACCCATTCAATTCATTGATAAGAAATAAGAGTGAATTTCTTTTTATATTTTCATGTGTTAAGTTATTATAGCTTAAGGTATATGTATTTTTGTTTTTGCACTTTTACATTTCCATATTTTGCTTTATCATATCATCACCAATCAATATATCTATATTTATTATGTGTTATCTTCTAGTTGATTCTCAATAATTAGCTTAATAGAATAATATTACTAAATAGTGGCAAAAAAAAAGAATAGTATTATTAAATGTTTTTGCTTGTATAATAAATAATATATATAGGAAGTCATAAAAAATGAGAGAGAGAAAAAAAAAGGAAAATTCAACTATAAATAATGTTAATGTGTAATTAAAAAATAATCATAACAGGGAAGAAGAAGAAGTCAAGTTGGCTAAGTAACTTTTAATAGCCTTGACTACAAGTAGACATCACCACAAGGCGGTTTCGAACAGCGAACCGCCCCGAACCGTCACCGGTGGTTCCTGACCCGAGAACCACCCCATCGGTGATGGTTTCGAACCGTCCAAGGACCCGCCGGTGGTGGAACCGGCGATTCCAACTAGGTCCGGAACAGCTAAATATTTGAATTAAAAAAAAAAATGCGCATGATGCAAGTCTTGAAAGGAGTGGGGGGGGGGGGGGGGGGGGGGGGGGGGGGGGGGGGGGGGTGGGGGTGTGGTGGTTTTTTGTTTTCTTCATTTTTTTCCAAAAAAAAAAACCCGGTTTACGTAAACCCGAACCGCCAGAACCAGCGGTTCCTTGGAATCGTGAACCGTACGGCTCTGACTGTTCCTGTTCCAATTCGGGTCCGGAACCGACCTAAACCGTGCCGATGTCTAACTAGAAGCTTATATAGACATTTCTTTGTGGCTTGAAAAAGCTTTTAGGCAAGGAAATTATTTGCCTATAAATAGGCATAGGCACAAAATATATTGTGCTCTCTATGTAGGTGAGTGAGGGTGTCACGCCCTAATGGTACCCTAGTAGTAGTATACAAGCCACACTTGAATACTATTACTAGTTAATCTTTAGAGAGTGACATATTTTCAAACAATAGGATCGTTTAGTTACTTAGATAAGAATGATAAACACATATAAGACATAAATTAATAAATATCTATCATCACAAGTAGTGAATATCATAATAATATTACAGGCCACAATTCTATACTAAAAGTCTCCAACACATAACTGATAATTCATGTACTAACTATCTTATAACTAGAAATAAAGACAAATAACATAACCCAAATATCCCATATTCTTCTAGCTTCCATATTCTTACCGAAGCCATGCTCCTGGAAGTGATCAGCCAAGGTCGTAGGGTTAACCTAAAAGTCTTTAGGAGTGTGAGCAAAACCATAGGCTCAGTGGATAACCAGACATATTACACATCAAACAAGTTTATTAACAAACCATATATAATGCAACAATCAAACATATGTTCAAATACAAGCTTGGATGATCTATAATCCAAACAGGAAAAAGATTTACGCCCTTTTTTCAGGGTTGAAGAACAATTACTTCATGACCCACCTGCCCATGAGAGATTAAGTTTACAGGAAAATCAATAATTTCTCGCCTTAGGGTTATCACTTTTAGCTTAATGGTATTTTAACTGACCATTGCTTGCATCAATATTTAGAAACTCCCTAAGTATTAATCATTTCAAAGCGATACTACGGGCGGCGTTCTTCGTTACCACTTAGTTCCCATAAAACCGACAGAACAAAGAAAACCTTGGAAGAACTAACAATTTAGAAAAACCAAGCATTAATAGAGAACCGAAATATTAATACGTAGCAGGCTGCCACCCTTTTTGAATATGCAATAATGCAGTACATGCAATGTATTATTAGGTTATTTAATAAGCCAATAATTGTTATTCAGGTATATCGTGATCAAACATTACACACATTAATCAACATGTTATTTCAAATCATCAAACAATTGCGTTATCGCTTCCATTAACTTGTCTTGGCATTACAAACAACCAGTTCTAGTCATAAATCATTTTCATCATGCTCTACACAACAATTGTATTATTATCTTTGTATTACATATGCCACTAATTACAAGCACAAACAGTATAATAGATTTAAGTGTTCTATACAGTTATTTTTATTACCCGTATTGGTCTTTTTAATGGTCTTACGGGAACAATTATTATTTAATATTTTATTTTCATTTTTCTTTTCTTGATCTTATTTGATATTTATATTTTTACTGAGTAGTTGTAATGTTTGTATTCAGTAGATTGATATTTTATCATTACTATTATTATTTTTTTTTATTTTTATATTATTCCTTAGTTAACCTATTATGTTAATTAATATTTATTTTCTATTATTTAGTTTCGTCGTGTTTCTCTTCATTTATTTCATATAATTATCTTGTTATTTTAAGAAATCAAATTATTTGATATTTTAGCTTATTCTAAATTTTCATTCTTGTGTATTTACACATATATAATACAATTATCATAATTTATTCTTATTCATAAAGTATAGTAATAATAATATTTTCTAATAGTTTTTTTTTTTAGAGTTTAATACTTTACCATTTAACCTATTACTTTTTAAAATATTTGCATTTGTTTGTTTAAATAAGTATATTCTGTTATAATATATATATATATATATATTTATTTATGTTTTGATTAAAACAGACTTCGTTCAGGGGAATAAGCATGTACGCCGATATCCTACGTCGCGGGCGTTTATTCCCAGGATACCGTGTTTGTTTTAAATTTTACACATTTAAAGTTTCAATGCACACTGGCTCAAGGCCTTTAACCTTACAACGTACACTGGCTTTAACGCTGCCAGCGTTGGATTCTAGTCTATCGGCGTTCATTTATTTTATGTAAAAATGAATTTTACGTAACTTCTGTTTCAGTGCACGCTGTCTTAACACTACCAACCTATCCCTTTATGTTGCCGGCATTGAGCACATACACTGTCGGCGTTAAGGGTACTGTTGACACTGTTCATCATCTTCTCCGATTTTCTTTGTTTTGAAGCTTAATTTTCTTTTAATATATATATATATATATATTATACTTGCATGTAAACTACTCCTAAGTGTTTTTCTACATCTTACATGTATTGTACGTGATATATCAGTACATATTGCTTTTTTAATCATCAAACAACCTAGTTTCTAGCTTCAACATATAACATAATACATTAATGGAGCTTTAGGATTGGGTACTACCTTGTTTGAGCAGATTTGCAGGTGCTAAATCTCTCCCAAAGCTAGATTCGAACCTAAGGTTAATAATAACATTGTTTAGGCTAGTGTTCTAACTTAAACTAACTATAAATGAATTTTAACTCACCTTGTTGTTCCTTTTTCCAAGCTTTGCTTGGTGCTCTAATGTTATAGCTTGTCTATGGAGTTTGTGTTTGTATATTTGGGTTATTGTTCTCGATAGAAAAGGAGGAAAATTTGGCTGTTCAAATGGGGTATTTATTGTTTTGTTTTCCTACTCTTTAATGTAACATCCATATATATAGAAGAGGAAGTTGCAGCTCTCCTTTCTCCAAATCTTCGCTTGGTTATGAAGCAATTTGCTTCTCATTTGTGTGCTGCATTTATTGTGAAGATTGTTTGGTGAATTTTGATTGGTCTTTTGCAATATTTGCTTGACTTTTGGTTGCCTTGTTGACCCATGCTTTGCAAGAATTTGGCTAACAAAGTTCAAGAAAATCCAAACCGTATATCTATACAAGTTGCACCGAATTGTATTATTATTGTTATAATATTATTTATTTAGTTAGCTATTTAAGTTTTAGGGTAGTTTATTAAGTTAAACGGGTATAAATAGGACAGTTATTTGAGAGTTCTATCTCCAAAAATTTATTTAAAGCTTCCACAATTTTTCTAGGTTATTATCGCGTTCAACTTTAGGTTTAAAGTTTACGCGATTAATTATTTTTAGGGTTTTATATTACCTGGTTAGGGTTTTCTAAATTTAATAGGCCAATTTTTATTTTAGTCTCTATTAGCTTTAAACTTTTCTATCTAGAATAAAAGTGTGATCCAAATATTTATTTGGAGTCTATATTATGAGTAATTGATCTGTTTTTGTTCTTATTGTATATTTACAACCCTAACGGTTCATCCTTAAATTATCGTTTTCTAACTACAAGCTTTTATTGTTTATTGTCTTTCTAATACTCTTGAAATCTTATCTAATTTATTTCTATACTTCGAGATTTTGATATCAGTTATGAAATTTTAACTTTGATATTTGTTACTATTTATATAACTTTGTTTTAGGATTTATAGGTATATATATAGGTTCATAACTACTTGTGGTTTTATTCTAAGGCCTTGATTGAGTCTTATATTAACATTCTATTTTCTATTTTTATATTTCTATTTGTATAAAAATCTCGAGGTTTACAAAGGGATCTAAAACTCAAAAGAAAAGGTTTGAAAGCTTAAAAGTTCGAATTTTTTTTTTATTTCTCAAGGTTATTCTCTAGTGTTCTCTTGGGTTTTGGGTATGAGAAACATATTGTATTTATATTGTGTGGTTGTAATAATTTTCCACATAGAAAATATTTTTCTTGGTTGTCTCTTGACAACACCCATAGTTTTTCTCCACTTTCGTAGTTTTCCACGTAAATTCTTGTCATGTTGATTTCTCTATTGATGTTCAATTTGTTTTCTTTCAAAAGTTGATTTCGAAGGTATAGAAATTTCTTATAATTAATTTAGAGGGATTGTCAAAAATTCCTAACAACTAATATTAGAGCCTATAGGTTACTTTGGTGTAGTGAAGTTTTTGTGGGTATTGTGCACTAACTAGGAAGCACAAAGAAAAATGTTAACAGCCAAGTTTTATATTAAGAAATTTGATAGACGAATTAATTTTTTTCTTATAGCAAGTGTGGGTCAAGGATGTATTGATTCAATCTGGATTGCATAAACCTTTGAAAGGGAGATCGATCTCTTTGACTTGCTAGAAGGATTCAGATTTGGATGGTGATGATACTGGAAGCTTAGGAAAGCCTAAAATGAGTGATGAAGATTGGGAAAAGTTAGACATGAAAGCAACCAGTCTAATTCGTCTGTGTTTAGCAAAAAAAAATTTCTTGCTAATGTGATTCGATTGTCTACAACAAGGGAGCTTTAGGATAAACTTGAAGAATGTACTAAACAAAGAGTGTTTCAAATATGTTATATTTAAATGAGAAAATTTAAAAATTGCAAATGAAAAAAGGTACAAAAATTCCATATCATCGAAGTGTCCCTAATGGGATAATATCTGAATTGGAAACTACTGGAGTTAAAAATAGATGATAAGGATAAAGTCTTGCAACTCATCTTGTCTCTTTCACCTTTCTACAAACATATGCAACTCATCTTAATATATGGAAAGAAGACTATAGTTTTCTCAAAGGTAGCAAGCAAACTAATTTCTAAGGAAAGAAGACTAAAAGATGGAGATAATGGTTCTATTGAAAATTTAGTATTAGTATCATTGTAGCACCTCTTTAAGGTTATAGAACCCTACTACTTCCTTACATCATCGGTTTTATAAACATCTTATCTATTTAATACCACTAAAGTCCTATGTTATCCATCTCTTAGTTGTTGCAATAGTCATGCGTTGGTGGTGGTTAAAGTCTAAAGTGATGCTGATGATTGTGTTTCATGGATAGTGGTGGTAATAATGTAAGTATGGAGGTGCTGGTGGATGCACTAATGCAAGGTGGATGGTGGTGCAGACTTGTACAACCTACTAGTTAGGTGTGTTAATGCAGGTGAATGATGAAGGTGTACAACCTACTAGTTATAATGACAAGTGGAGACTTGAAGACATGGGAGTATTAGTAGTGGGGGGGATAAAGTTACTAAGGTGTTGATTGTGGCGTGACTAGGATATACTTAGTAATGGTACGAGAGTGGGATGGTTGGTGGCAATTATAGTAGTGGAAAAACATTATGGCAATAACATCACAATGATGGTGGTGCTGATAGAACATATAACTTCTAATTTATATAACATGACATATTATGATATTTAACATGCAATATAATCTTGCAATAAATATAACATAATATATTGTGATATCAAATATGCAATATAATTTATATATTAGTTAGTAAATCTCTATTATTAATGTATAAATTATGTGGATTATTTATCAAAATATAATTTTGGGAAGAGTGAAATTTCCATGCCATTATAAAATCTATTCTTTAATAGGAAGAAATGATTAATGCTAATTAATACAATGTAAAATAAAGAAATGTTTTATAGTGGAGGATAAAAGTGTCACTTGATTAAAAATAAGAGGTTTTATGGTCAACCCTAATATATAATTTATATTTTATTTAAATGACAGCCACGTGATGGAAATGAATGGATGCAACTGTAAGTCGACACTTAGGCCACCGGCCTTCATTGGCTCAAAAATCGCCCTTTGATGTTTAGGCCGCAAGCTTTTCTTCCTAGGCTACCAGCCTTTTCTATTTGGAAAATTAAGAGTTTTTCCAAGTCTTCTATATAACCTAAGCTTCCTCCTACTCCAAAATCATTATTAATCCATAGAATTCTCTAAAAAATCTCTCTATTTATGATCTTTGCATCAAAGGAAATCGAGAATCAAGATCAAGGTAAGTAAGTTATCATCAATTCTTTAGAAATCTAAGGAGTAATCTTTCCTTAAGGTTTTTCCTTTTGGTTTCGAAGGGAAGATTGAAGAAAAACCTTAAGTTTTGTTGATGAGTTGTGTTCTGCAATCAAGAAGGATCAAGATTCAAAGTTCTAGGTAAGTATGAATCTTTTCTATCCTTGTAGTGATATAAAAGTTATATGTTTTGAATCTAGCTTAAATTATATTGAAGGAAGTCATAATTTGGAAGAGTTTTTGGAGAATTTCTATTTTGTTGGAGATTCTGTTGTTTTTGCAATCAAAGGAGGTAGGTGTGTACAAACCTAGACTATAGTTCTTTTCATATTAGGGTTTATATGATTGTTTTATGATAACTTATTGAGAATGAGAATTTGTTTATGTGATCAGGTGTATTGGTGAAAGTAGGGTTCTGTTCCTAAAAGCTATTTCAAGTATGACCTTGCATTGCTTGTTGCTTATGTTTATATGATTAGAAATTTTAATCTGACTAATTATTATCTGGTTTTAAAATTTTGGTTGTTGCTTGTCTATGACTGGGTTTACTAGATCAGGAGGACCGTTGCTACTAAGACGGTGCCCTAATAATCTATGTGTATCGTTGTCACGAGTAGAGTTATTCACAGAAATGATTCCGATGTCTAGAAGTGGTGCAAAAACGGTACCCAAGATGTGTGGGAGTTCCCAACACTAATATATGTATATATTATTATTTTCGATACTGATTGTTTTTACATAGTCATAAATTGCTTCGGGTTTAGGGTTTAGCACGAAAGACCCTAGGCTTTGTTGTCTGCTGGCTAATCAAATATAATAAACTATGGTTGTTGAATTAGTTATTAGGTTGTATGTGGATTTGTGTATTGCATGTTCATGTGCATGTGTTTGTGGTATGGCGTACTGGACCTTTGTACTCATTCCTTTCTAATTTTTCAGGAATAGATGATGATCCCATAGTATTTGATCTTTCTAGATATGATATCAATGCAGACCACGTGGAGGACGATATTAGACCTAATTATCTTACTGTCCTTTAGAGTAATTTGGATCTGAAGATAACTTTTTGAAGACTTTATCAAGTTTTCAACAGTTTTAATGTTTTTGAAATCTTTTTGAAATACCTTATTATGATATTTTAAGTTTGAACTATTTGGTTTTGGTTTATTCCAACTATGTTATCAAGAAGTTCCGTTAGTAAGATATATTTTAAACACGTACCTTTTTATATGAGAGATTGATGTTATATTGATAATTATAGATTAGTGGATTAATAGCCTTAGTATGTCTATCCCTAGTAAAAATACTTAGCAGGTTGTAATGCCTTCAGTTTAAGACGTTATATACAATATAAAGTTAAAAGCTAGATTAGCCTCATAAAATAATTATTTTTATGCCATGTTTTAAACAAATAATGGCTTTATGCTATTTCGAACTAACTATCTACTCTCTTCCTATTGCCAATTCGATTTTGGACTTATTCCTATATTTATTTCCATGTAACAAGATTAGAAGAAACGTATTTTTGTTTTGCAAAGCTTTTTAATAGGGCTATGAAAAAGTTGGATGAAACCATACCAAAATTTTTAATTTTTTTTCAAAACAATACAACTCACAATAAACAGTTTGCAATTTGGTTCAAAACCTCAAACCAAATATAATCGTTTTATATATTTAGAAAAAAAAATCAAATATATATTTTTTAATTATTCTATTAAATTCAATTTTTTTTTTTAATTTAGACATGTAACATTCATAAGAATAAAATTAGATTGGTCATATTATGTTTCAATTATTGTGCTATGTTCATGAATAAGCTAAGTTTTAAGTTTTAGTCTATGACGTTCAAAACATTATTTTTTCTTATTGATTAGCATAATTCTATTACCTAATTATTTATTGATTTATGTAATTGATAATGCATTGATTAGAAACATAATGATTTGAAATTTGCACCTTATAATAGGATAGAGTTAATGTTACGAATGATACATAAACTTTGACAATATATGCAATTAGATACTTAAACTTTGAAATTGATCAATTTAGTACTAAACTTTGGCACTGATCAATTTAGTACTTGAAATAACTTTTTGTGCATGCCAACAGTACCTCTATCAAATTCTTTTACATACTAAATTGATTAATTCTAAAGTTTTTTGGTCTTAAATTGATTAATTTAAAAGTTTAGGTATCTAATTGCATATTTTACCAAAATTTAGGTATCACTTGTGACATTATCCCTATTGGAATAATATGCTCTAATTTTATAAAGCCCAATATACCATTATAGATTAGAGTAATGTAACAGAATGAAATTATTATATGGTGATAGTTTTAATAATAGATGAAATCTATCATTGCTATAAGTTTTACGTGTTTATTTAGATAAATAATTAATTTAAAAATTATGCATATATTTACATTAATGATAAGAAATATGTAATTGAAGCCTCTTTATTTTAAGAAGAAAAAAATTGTTTCGAACCAAATTGAACTATATCAAACCTTTTCATCGGTTATGGCTAAAAAAAAATTTTCTTTGGTTAACAAAATTATGAATTAAATCAGATGGTTAAATTGGAATGAAAAACAAAAACTGAATCATAATGCGAACCGAATCGAACCAAACCATCAATCATACTTTCTGGTTTTTAGTTTTTACTATCGCTTTAGAGTGGGTGTGTGTGTGACTGCCAAACTTCACGGAAACATCATGGACCTTTGTGCTCTTAATGGCTGAGGTTGGGTTTGGTTCCGTAGGCCCTACGCGAATTGCCCAAGCTTGTTCATAATGGACTTGGACTTTAGCAGGACTGCATCTCATAACTAATATGATCGTGATAGAGGCAATCATTGAAATACATGACGAGTGGGTCAGTTTGGATGGTTGTATTTTATCTGTATTTGGTTTGTTTGATCTTTATATGGATGCAATTATCTCTTTTTTATTTGTATCTGTTTTTTGAGAAACAAAACAATATATGCATATCTCAACGTGTATATTCTAAAAGATGTAGGCGTAAACCTCATCTGTGATTCACTTAAAATTTCATTCAAAAGGAAATCCAATCCTGATAAATTCATCTGAAAAACTAATAATGTTTGTATTACTAAACTATTAAATTTTAGCAAATATCAAACACTTTACAATCCTAAATAGAGATTCACTATTTACAATATATTCCTTTTTTCTCATTTATTCTATGTCAATATATTTTGAAATTTTTGGATTATATATCACGATGCGTTTTTTACTTTTTTTTTTTTAATTTCCTTTTCCGATATAATAATTAGAAAAAATCGGTGGATTGAAGTTGTAGAAGCAAAGAAACTTCAAGAGTTTAACCGATATTATGGACTTATAGTAGTACGGGAAGGCATCGATGTATTGCAAAAATCTTCTGCCCTTAGGAATTGGAATAATAATAATTATTGGAAATAATTCCTCCGAAAGGAAAAGAAAGAAAATAAATAATTTCCGATCCAACAAAGATGTCTACAAGGTACTATTGTATCTTAAGAATTATCGTACTTTTATTTGTGGCATTCTCAAAAAAAAAATTCTTAATATTGTTTTGCATATTCATTTAAAGAAAATAATTTTATATCTCTTATTCCACGTAAAATGGCTATTACGGTATTAGTTAAAATTTAAATACTAATAAGAAATAATGAATAATAATTTATAAATATTATGAATTACTCTTCAATAGTCAATACCTTCTTTATTATCTTCTCATGAATACTAATACATTAGACATACCATACTAAATCCTTTATTGGTTCCCAATAAATTATAACAATGGTATAATAAGATATAATTTAAATTCTAACATTTCTAGTACTCGTACTTTATACTAAATGAACAATATAAATATATATACTATACTTAATTCTACACTCAATTACATTCTTATTAAATTATAATTCAACCCTCGTTTATTTCGTGTAATGAAGTCATCCAGTAATATTTTATTTTAACTCTAGTACTACTATTGCTTTTCAATCAATATAACTTAATATATAAAACAAATGTCAAATTTCCTATATAAGTTTTGCATAAAAATTCTATTTAGTATATGAACTTTGAAGTAATTAGTTTAATATTAAATCAAAATTTCTATAATTATTTTTACTATTCTACTAATATATTTTATTCTATTTGGTAATGTGAAATAAGTTGTAGAAGTATTAATAAAGATTTAATAATATACTATATATCCAACAAAGCAAACAATATTAAAATGATAATAAAAATTATTATAAAAATTTTGATTGGGTATTATATCGATTTAATAAATTAAACTTTTGCCTAAAGTATTATAAATACTGAACTAAGGATGGGGTATTTGATTTAGTAGAATACTTTGTCAGTGAAAGGATTTTGCAGGAAGATGCCAATCTTTGTCTAAAAACCCCAAATAATGATAACTTAATAATTCAAAATCCTTAAAGCATTTCTTTTTCAGATGGACGGAAGAAAGGTACGACGTCAGAAAGCGACAATGCTAACAATGAAAGTCACATGGCATACTACTCCTACCAGAAGTTTCCTAAAGTCATTTTTTAATATTATTATTCTTTATATATATTTATTTATTTACTTTTAAATACAAAATGATGTCCCCCAGCTTTTCCTCTATTGACATGGCTGGCTGGCAGTTGCTAATTGGCTGACACGGCTAAACAAAGTTACCTCAGAATAACTCTATTCAAAGTCGAGCGCGTCGCGCGTGAGCGCAATGATTGATTTATCTTATCGTGAGAAATCGGGAAATGCTTTATTTGGTTATCAGAATTTAATGTCAAAAGACATGTACTTCTTTTGCAAGAAGTACAACCAGGCGCCCCGACATCGTCAGCTTGTTAATCACACTTTCGCTGGATATCTTCAGCGATAAACATGTATGTATAGCTCCAAATTCCGATCACAAACAAAATATCACAGACACATGTAATACAATTAGGCATACAAGTGAGTTAAACCAATATGATTCGGTACTGCGTTTGAGTTTTAGATAAACTAAAAATTTGAAAATTTAAGCTCAATCGAGTTTCAGATCCTAAGCTCAAGTAAAATAATACATATGTTTAGGCTCAACTATATTAAACTTTTTTAGATTTGATTTTTTAAAACATGTATTTTCAATTTTAATCAAAGTAATATCAATATGTAAACTTAATTAACATTTATATTTTATAGAGTTTGATTAAACTTATGAGCTCGTTAAGATAAATATATGAAGCTCGATCTCAATTCGATATATTACTCAAGTTACTTAAGTTTAAACTCAATTCGATTTTTCTCAAATCCAATTAGAGTAAATATTGAATCGAACTCGAATAGTTTATAAGTTGAGTTAGTTTATTTGCATCCTATAAATATTGCTATATATGTCACAATAAAGGCGGTTTGGATTTAATTATTAAATTCTATGTAAATTGATCTACATATATTATTTAAATCGATATTTGCTTTATTTTGATTTTCGTTAAAAGCAGTCAGACATGAATTAGGTGGATCCAAATTTGAATTTGGACTAACTTGCAAGTATAACCACTTTTAAGTGAAGTTCAAATTGCATATATATCGCTACTAAAGTAAAGCAGTAGCGGAAATAAGGTAGATGTAAAAATTGATCTCGAAGTTTTAGAGCTTTTTCGTTGTTTTTTTAAATCATTAAACTTTTGAATCCCCTTTAACTATGGTCGAATATTATTGATGTGGCATTTTGATTCGTAGAGGCGACACCTAGTCCTTTTTTATTTTTTCTCATGATATCGAACAACTCTTAATTATTTGTGACTGTTATTCTGTTAATTTAAGTAAACATGGTGAGGAAGAAAAAGAATTTAAAAGAAAGGATACATCTTTTACCTTTCATCTTCTCTCTTATGCCATGGCCAGAAACATAAGTGGGTAAAAATTAGGACTAAAATTGAGTTGAGTAACGGTGCTGAACTTGATGACTTAGAATTTTAAATACAAAACTTAGCTCGAGTTTGAGCTCGGCTAATGATGAAACTGAAACACTTCAAATTTTCATTCTTAGCCTATTAGAAATTATTGGATAATTATTATAGAAATTTATTGTAAATAATTTAGTGAGTAGAACTATATAAAATTAGTATGTGACTAGGTATATGTAAGTACAATAAGATTTGCAGAAGAAATACATTAATAATAAAGATTCAACATGCTAGTTATTCATCTCAATTTGTTTATATATCCTCTTTACTTTCGAATTTTCATATGGACTTAAAATCCTAAATTTCAATTCCTAAATCCGTAATATTCACATCGCAATTCATTTCAAAAAAATCTTTTTAGATAAATAAATTCCTAGTTCAATTTGGCTAAGTTCTTATACTAATTTTATTTTCTTGTTTCTCCAATTCTAGAACTCATAGAAGCCCAATTTGATATGTAAAGCCAAACTCAATTACCCAGCCATAAGCCCATGAGCCCATAACCTTTGCCATATAATGCACCAACATACACCTAATAATTCCTTTAAGACTAGATAATTAAATATGGCACAAAAAGTCGAAGACTACTTTATCTAATTCCTCAGTATAATTATCCTAAATAAAAAATAAATAAATAAATAACCCCCCTAAAAGATCCTATAGCAAGCGCAATTTTCAGCAAAAGAGAACTTCATTTCTTCTTCAAAAATTTTCTCTTAAAAATTCACCAAAATCCTCTCAAATTCCCAATTTTCAAGTCAAGTTTAATTACGGTAAAATAATACTTACTTTCTCCATTCATCAACTAATTCATTTTTTCCATAGAATCAAACTCTATTTCAATGAATTCTTAGGTGAGTTTGCAAGTTAGAATTAAAGACTATGTTCTTAACAAGCTTCTACAACTTAAAGAGAAGGACAGTGAAGTTTGTCTTGCTCCTTTTGTAAGAAAGGTGAATTTATTTAGTTTGCATGTTAAACTATTATTAAATACATAGTTATTGATGCTATTGGTGTTAGATAAGTAAGGGTTTAGTCGCAAAGTTGATAGTTCAATACTTAAACATATATATGATAAACTTTGTTTGTTTGATGAAATTAAAGATGTGCATATGAATGTGTAATGTGTATAAAGACTTATCGAAGCTTGATATTAAGGTATGAGATGTAAAATTTTGAGTGAAAAAGATCAGAGTTAATATCATGTTTGTCACAACGTGATTAAGGGCACTATCTTCTTGGAAAATTTATTTTGGCTAGACCACGAGCATGATAGCACTTGTGATCCCCTTGGCACAGATTTCACAACTCAACCACAGCCACAATCTAAGCCGTAACTCAAATCACAGCCATGATATTGGGCATAATCTCCTTTATGTCTTTCGAAAATTTTGAAATACCCTTAATCATGGATGTGATGGTGCCCGTGATGTGAACCACAGCCTTGATTACTGCCATAACAGATCCCTTGATACTTATAAAAAATTAGATAAATATATATATACATTAATACTAATTTAAGTATTTACTTGAGACCTTACTAAAGTTGAATAATTGAATGTGGATTTAACATCAAATTATGAATGTATATTAAGATATATAATACCTAAACTTGATTAAGTAATTACTTAAGTGTAAGTAGATAAATGGATTGATATTTGAATCTTATATGAGATGGTTTCTTTGTAACATATCCATCTACTTTATTGTGCCTATCTTCTGATCTTTTGTAAGATATATCAATTCAACCAAGTGCGCAGTAACATACTTGTTGCTTGTCTAGGATAGGCATCCCTAATGAATTAAAATTTATAGACAACCTAATAAATGATTGTCTTGCTTGTGTCGTTTAATATGATCTAAGCAGCGGCAACCTTGCTATCTTATGCTTAATAGGAAGTAATATGATTTATTTCACGTTTATGAGATCGATTGAACTAAACGATATTATGGATTAAGATAAGTAAAGATGCGTCACAGTTATGAACCCTAAATGAAGCTATTATTTTTAAATGTTTCTATACGAGATATAAGTACCCGAGCTGATTATAATTTTATTTTTCAAACTTATATTTTTGTTAAAAGCTTATCTATGAGCCTGTGATCAGTAATTTAATATATCAAACTCTTTATGATATTTGAGAGATTAGATACTCTGTATAACATTTGAAGTACCTAATGGTTGATACAAATTTATAAACATGTATGATGATCTACTCAAAAGAGTAACTTTTGGGAAATGTAATTATGAAAGTTTATTTTTTGTTACTAATTCAATTGTTTCCAGAAACTACCTATATGATTTCAAAAGTTAAAATTAAATAGCAAACGATCATAATAAATAGTATCTTTTAGGATAGCCTTGTGCGTAATGCTTAAGTATTATGCACTGTTAGGTCGAGTATGGCCTGACTTTGTTTCGAGGCATGACAAGTACTATGTAAATTCTGTATAAACTCAAATTAAACCCAATTAACCCCTATTCATACCCTAACTAAAAAAATACTTTTAATTTTAAATTAAAAATGAAGTTAATATCAAAACTTGGCTCGAACTTGATTAATTTCTATACTCGACTCAAACTTAATTAAGCTTGTAAACTCATCAAGCTATATTACAAAAGTTGAGTTCAACTTAATAAACTACTTGAATAACTCAAAATTTGAACTTACTCAACTATCTCCAAATCAAGTTATTGTAAAAATCAAGTTGAGCTCAGATAGTTTACCATCCAACATGATTAATTAATATTGTTAGTGGAAATCAATTTTAAATTATCTCTTCATTTTTTTTTTTTTTTTTTGGCCTCAATTTTCATCAAAACAAAAATAATCTCTCCTAGCCAGAAATGAGAAAAGCAAGCAGATGGACCAAACTTTAGGGTGTATGATTAATTTTTAGTAAATCTTTATGTTTACACAAAGAATTTAGGGCTTTTTTCTTAGTGTGCAAGTGTCCTGAAAACAACGTTAAAAGTTGAATTCTCTTTCCATCAATCAGATGCAAAAACGATTTTCTTTGATCAACTATTCAAAGATCAAAACGTGGATTCATTCAAATAAATACCTCAACCTCTAAGACACAAATTTCAATAGTGTTAAAATGGACGCATGATTAGTAGGTGGTTTATAGAAGCCTCGAAAACCAAATACGTGTCTACAAAACTTTAAAGGAAAGGGAAAAACGAAGGAGAATATTAAAAGAAAAGGGAAAGGTTTAGCTCTTGGTTGGGTGCAGGTCGTGACTCTCGCTCGTCATGATTCATGCTTGCTTTGTATTCTCACGATTAGTATATAATTATCCATAAAATTTTAATATGTATGTAACATTATTGAATAATCTTTATGCTTATAAAAATTTTACTAATATTTACAATATGCTAGTATTAATAAATCTTGAATAGAATAGCTATTCATTTCCTTTTCGTTCTACGAAATGCTCGGTGTTTACTTCAGAGGAATGGTGATTCATAATAAATTGCTATTATATAAAATAATAAATCTTAATTCATGTTATGATATCATGAATTAATATTCAATGGTACTACCTATATAATTATTATCATTTTGTAATAAAGATAGTGATACCATAGATATTTTATTTTTCACTCCAATAATTAATTATATTATTTTCTATACTAAGTAAATATTATAATAGTTATTACAATCATATTTCATTCATACAGTCCTATTTCATTCTTATTATATTGGAATTCAATTTCTCTATACTATATACGATAAAATGAGCAAGCTATTAATGTTTCCATGTGTTCCCGGTGTGAAAAAAGACCAAAAAATTAAAATAAAAAGTACACCCGCTATTGCTTTTTCCCTTGATATATGCAATTTCGTAAATCAAATGTGTTTGACTAACCATTGTTATTGGCTTTCTCTTTCTTTTTTATTATTATTGTTTTTGGGTTTTATCAAGACCGATTGTTTTTGACTGTGCTATATCAAATTGGAATCGTAAATGTTGGCACGTGTCGCGTTTTACTTTTTTAACTTCGTAATTAAACTCATTGGTAAGGAGGGAGATATGGATGAAATTAATTTGTTTGCACTTCCCTAACCTTTTTGTTGAGTCAATTAGCAATCGCATTTTGTTCTTTCTAATATAGGACTAATAATGTTGCCCACCTCTCCGAAAGCAAGTCTTATCCAAGAAATGTTTTTCCAAATATCCCAAGATAGCTGATGTAGAGAGTCATTTGATCACTCCTAGCGAATGTGTTTCTTTCAAAAACGTTTTTAAAATTAGATTGCCTGTAAAATTTCAACCTTTTACCGGAGCGATTAGTTCAACGGAATCAATAAAGTGGTGAGAAGAGACGAAAAAAACAAAATCCAAAACCGTGTGTTTTCATTTTCATCTATAAGGATGCCCTTTTCTTCCTCAAGCCACCTTTACTTTGACTATCATTCGCGTTGGAAATTTCCAAGAAAGAGAGTGGAAAGCTTTCTTTCTCCAAAATGATAAACGAACAAAACAAATACTTATTATATTTGACATAATTTATAATAAGATGGACAGCCCTTCCAAGATTTATAAAATAAACCATAGTTTGCTCACCTAAAAATTTAGGAGCCCTGCAAGAATAATTTTTACTTCTTATCATATCTTTCAATTAAAAGATGCTATAAGATTAATGTGGGAAGAAATCATCAAATTGTTGTGTAATTTTTGCTTGGTCCCACCCTTAATAGGTGGTGACTCTTAAGATACTTGGTCCAATCAAGGGATAAGGTCTCTTGATAATCAGTAGTTTTTAAATAGTTTGTGGATGTTAGAATGAGAGACATTAGTACGGAGAATCATATTTGTATGACTTTTTAGGTACTTGTGCAGTGTCGTTGTAGATGCAAACTTATCTCATGCATAAATGGATATCTCATGCAAATTTATACCATGCATATATGACCGACCAAATATGCAAACAATTGATACAACAATCTACTATATCAAGCATAACATGTTTATTCTTATTCTTCAAGTCTACCGTCTAACAATAAATTAAGCACTAAACACATTAATAGCATCCATCTACATTCCCCAACACACAATCAATTTCAATATAAATAGATTAACTAGTCAACTAATTAAGGTAATGGCGAAAAAAAAAAAAAAAAACTAATTAAGGTAAGTATAGTAGTCATAGTTGTTCAACTCAACTAGACATTTTGGCTACTCAATTAAAGTAGTCTTCTAAATACAATTCTTCTAGCCAAGAGTAACTATCTATAATACAAATATATTCGTGTATGTCTAGGGGTCTTTAAGGAATGCTAAGCTTGAAAGACTAACCTAAACTTGTAAATTTTCAAGTTTTAGGTGGCATAATTCTTCTAAAGAGTTTCGATACACCTATGTTTAAGTTACAGTATGTCCAATTCAAATGCTCTTATTTCTATGCTCATTTAAGTGCACACATAGTTGTCAAACTCAAGATTCTACATAAAATCATTAAGGGTCCTTAGAATTAAAACGTAGAATCATAAGATTCTACAACCAATATAAATTTACTTGCAAAAATTGTAACTTATACACCTACTAGAAAAATTTAAATATATAATGAAAATAAATAAATTTAGCATCAGTTTTGGTTACAAGTCACAGCTCAATGAAATTCATGGACTCATAGTACAAATATTTAAACATATTATTGTACTAAAAACACCTCTACTATACAGAATCATAAGTTTTTAGCGAGTTTACAACAATTCTACATGTGACTATACCAATTCTACCATGTAGAATTGCCAAGCTACAGCGATTTTTCTCTGACAGCTATTTTGTTCCTATATTAGTTGAATCGAAATTTCACCAACTTGTAGACTTGTAGAAATGTATGAACTAACTTACAAGTTTGACAACCATGAGTGTACATGTTTGAAAAAGGAAAAACTTAATGTATTTTTTAAATATTAGTAGTCTAAATCATTTATAAAGTGTTGTAGGTTAATTTTAGTTTAAGTCATCAAATATACTTCATGTTTGTTGTTTAATACTTACAAGTTAGTGAAAGGGGTCATTAGTGAACCGAAAGGCTTATATTTGATTTTGATGAGACAAAACTATAAATCAAAATTAATTTCATTCAAACTAAATCGGCATATTTTAGTAACTAATTGAGAATTGCAACTTTAAGACTTAAACCAAATCAATTAATGCTCATAAGTAAGAAATGACTGACCTCAAACATACATTTGTGAAGCTCAAATGGATAGTGGTCCAGATCAAGTTGTAGTGATCCAAACCTATGTAAAGTTCTCTTAACTTTTTTGTGTAAGGTGACATAACAAGTTCAGACAAGTTGAAGAAAAGGTCCAAATCAATTGACAAAGGGTTTTGACCATTTTGAGGATGAAATGTTCGAATAATATAAAGCATCCCAAGTGGACTTACAAGGAATCTAGACTCTATGCTTTTTAGCCATTGAGACCATGTAACGCAAGATCTTTTTCAGACTATTTGTGCTTAACATCTAAAATGTTAATCATATATAAATGAGCTTGTGTCCTATAGGAAGATTTTGGTACTAACTTTTAAGCCTTCATATGCTATATAATTGGGATTCGAACCCTCAATACAAAAAACTCATACAACGGATTAGCAATCCAATACCTTAGTCCACTCAGCCATCTCTCCCAATAAGTATGAAGTATTCTTAGCATTTGTCATCTTGTGCATCATTTTTTTTACTTTTAGAGAGTAAAAGAATATAGTGCTTAGAAAACTCACTTGCAAATCATTGTAAAGGTATTACACTTAAACTTGTTGTAGCCCTCTGACCATTAAGATTAAAGTGATCAATAAAGTGCATGACAAGTCTTCATTAGAGGTATTGGGTGATTTTTCATAAGCTTGTTTAATATCACTTAAACTTAATACTCTGTTAAATTATATAATATCATGTTTTCATATGTATTGGCACAATAGAAATATAAGCACTTGTATAGTACTCAACTAAAAACTCCATTATGTTTGGCTTATTAGAACACAATAGAGTTAGAAAGGATTAACAATTTCTTTGTTTTTTTATTAGGAATACTTTTGAAAGAGAAAAATGCTTTTCATAAAAAATAACATTTTATTTGGTGAAGGGAAGAAATACATATTCCTTATTTACTTTATATCATATGAAATATACATTTTTTGTGATAGAATTTATTACTAACCAAACCAGTGAATAGTTATTCTATTGTAATAAAAGTAGAATATCAATTACATTCATGTTAACTAAATTCATTCAAACTGAAGTTTTCTTATATAACCTTAATATATGCTAGATCACGCTTCAAAATCTTTAAAATCATCATTGACATGCTTACATGTGCATTATGACACTCAAAATGCCCAATTCAGTATTTAAGGAGATTTCAACATAATAATACTCGAATATGGTTCATGTCCACATATAACGTAAAACAAGCACTAGAGATGACTAAAAATTGTGGATGGAACAACATGCAAGCAAAAATTGGATATGAAAATGGTATATACAGTAGCTTTACTATAGCAAAATACTCGGAGGTAACATGGAAATGAAGATTTGAACAAGCATTATACTTTAAATACGCTTGAGTGTGATATTATTGGCAGCTACGATGTCAAAATGCACATCGAATATAACATATATGTTTTTCAATTAGTTGTTACATGAGAGAAAGGATTGAAACTACTGTAGTAGTGTCCATTAGTAACATATAACACTTATAAAATTTTAATACATGAACAGCTTTTTAAATACTTACTCACTATTATCACTACTCGTCCAAATTTTACTAATACTTACACACCATTTATCCTAACACATGGCGTGTTAATACTAATAAATGATTTTTCTTTACTTAAAAAGGGTCTGGAAGAAGCTTACCATGGATAATACACAGATTTTGAAATTTTTAAAGGATCCTAAAATACACGGTAAAGATGGATACATATAAATCCGCCAACTAAGAAGTTAAACATGCCTATATAAAGATAGAGTTGAGTTTTACCTTGGACGATGTTATTGAAGTTCTCGGGTTTCTCTCCCAACGAGATGAAAACGGCGAGACGATGTTTGATGATGATGGTGTAAAGGTTGAATGAAGGTTTAATGGTGGGTTTTTTGGTTTTAATGACAGTAAATGATGAAGAATGTGGAACCCCCCACCACCAAAAAGAAAAAAAAAAATGAAGATGGTGATGGTGATGAATGATTGTAGTTGAGTTGATGTAAATTGCATGGGAAAAGAAGATGAAGAACATGCATGATTGTTGGTTGGTTAATGGCTCATTGATGTGATTTTTGCATTATGAGTCTTGTGATTTGTCTAATGAGACTTTATCCTCTGAAATAGATGTTTGTATATAGATCCGTGTATAACTAATTTCAGATCCTTTAAGTTATTTAATAAAACTCTCAACCAAATCTTTGGAGTTAGGACAAATATACAATTTAACAATTTTATGAATTTATATTATCTCAAACATTAATTTTAGCTATTTAGTATACTTTTGGACAAAGTTCAATTTGATGATTTCATTAGGTAAACACTTTATAGGGTCTCTTTGTTTATTAGCAGATTATAGATATAATTTTTTTTAATTTTTTTCTAACAAATTATATAAAGAATTAGATACAAATAAAAAAAATTGACAATTATCATTAAAAGATAAAATATAATACAAATCTAATATATTTACACATATTATTTTAAAAAGATACATATACAGATAAAAAATATACCATCCAAATAGACCCAATATATGCTTTGTTGAACTGAAATTGAATCTACATGTCATTTTTTTTATTATACTTAATGTCCACGCAGATGGTATTAATGAGTAATGACTGGATCTTAAATTATAAAAGTTAACATATTATAATAGTAAAAGAAGTTCCCTACTTATTTTCTTTGGTTGTATTAGATCAAATGGGGGGGGGGGGGGGGGGGGGGGGTGGGGGGGGGGGGGTGGGTGCTTGGAGTTCATTAGTTGTGAAATAACAACATTTTTATAGTTATGATAAGGTAAATTTAATAATTTTAAAGGTCAAAGTTAGCAAGACACTCTATTTGGACTCCAAGTAGAAAAAAGTAATGAATGGATCTTATTTTAGCTCAATATAAACGTTTGTTAAAATAGACTCAAAATTGAACTTTATTATAAAATTAAAAAAAATTAAAACTTTAAATACTGAATTGCATAAAATGATTAATTATTTAGACACTTGTATTATCTTTATACCACAAAGTCATTGAGATGCATCTATTCTATTAAAAGATGGATAAATAAACATAGCGATCTTTGATTGGCTTAATATATAGGATATAGAGTAGATTCTTGCATTTTGCTAAACCTAATAGTTAGTAAGAGTTCTATATGTGCTTAAGTTAAATATTTTAGGATATTATATTGGAGTAATACGTGTAGTTTTGATAGGAAAATTACAGGGTCTTGCATTTTTTTCAAGGGGGAAAGAGTTGTTATTTTATAATAAAGAAAAGGAAAAAAAATAATAAAACGCTAAGGAGTTCCAAAATTTGAAAACTTTTGCTAAAATAAAAAAGAAACAAAAACTCAAGATCTTTTTTTTTTCCTGAAAATTCACTTTTTTTTTTTTTTTTTTTTGCATTTTACGTATCCACTTATGAATGCATAAGTATTGAACATGGAGTGGCCCTATAAATTAAAAAAAAAAAAACTTTTTTCTCTTTTTCTTTCAACTTTAGGGAAAAATGGAATATTTTGGGCTATATAAATGTACTATTTGCCAAATTGTTTCGATAGACGCACTTACAATTTGTAGAAGTAAGGATCTAGATCATGCATGTCACATGCATGCCATAAGTTGTGTGCTTTATGTGATTTTAAAGGAGTAACATTGCTTGAAAAGACGGTTTCAGGTGGGATGACTTGGCAAAGATTTAGGAGGAGAAGCGGCTAGTTTTAACATGATTAAATAATTGTGATAGTTGAAGAGGTTCAAAACCATCAACTTTGCAGTTCATGAGATTTAAGTAGGAACAACTTGAATGCTTTTTAATCTTGTGACCTTTATTTTATCATTAAGCTTAGTAGCTTGATAGCAACCCTGTTTATGTAGTCTTTATATCATGTTGGAATGGAAATAATTATTTAAGTATTTTTAGAGTTTGGTGCTTGATGACAATTGTTTCAATGATTAAGAGATGAGAAATGACCTAGTTTTTACATTGGATTTTAAGTGTTTTAGTAGAACAGTTTGGTCTTTTAAGTGTGTGAACTTATTAAAAAGGTCAAGGTGAATTTGTAGCCTTAATAATAATTGTTTTAAGCCTATCAATCAAAATTTCTAAAGTAATCCAAGATCTAAGTTTAATTATAAAACTAGATTTGGAAATAGGAACTAAATTGGCTCGAAATCGCCAATTCATGTGTGCATAAATAATAAACTCAGAACTAGCCCCATGAATTATCGGATAGTTGTTAATTATAAGAACTGATGAGTCTCATTTCCTTAATAATAATTTTTTTAGGCTATTAAGCCAAGTTTCTAAATTCATCTAAGATTTAGTTTGATTATCAAAACTAAACCTAGGAATAGGGGCCAAACCAACTCAGTTTCGCCAATTCACATGCTTATAAATAGTAACCTTGGACTTGATGATGAGCAAACAAGCTAGGTCGAGCTGACTTGCTTTGTCCCATAAGTTAAATGGGACAAAACTTTTTAGCTCTAGCTCAGCCTTCTTTAAGCCACAAGTTCAACAGGTCAACCCACTAACATAACCTATTTAACCCACTTATATGTCTTTTGGGTTAAACAACTTGAAAAATGGGCCAGTTTGACTTGTTTAACACATTTAAGGCTAATTGGATAAAAAAATATAAGTATTATATGATTTTATATATATCGATTATTATTTTTGTTGCTATTTCAATTATTTCGCAATCAACAATTGGCACCAAAGTTAGCCTCTAAGATATAATGCTTAACCGCATCTTAGAGCAAAGTTTTTGAGGTTTTAAAAATACATTAAGCTTATGTTTTGTGTGCTAAAATGTGTTGCTTCTTAAGTGTAGCTTAGGAATATTTAATTAAGCATTATATCTTTTAAAAAATAAACTTTACATGAATACTTAATTGAGGAGGAGTGCTAAGTTGAGAGGGAGCAATGTTGTGAAATAATTGTTATTATAAAAAAAAAAGAGAGAGATTGTTGAACCATGTGTAGTTACAATCCTATTTTGATAAGAAAATGGATTGCACTAATGCTCCACAACTTAGTTAAGTTACATTTAATAAGTAAAACTTGTTTGTGATATGTTTGACCTTTACTGTGCATATATGTGTTTGTTTTTGTGTTTTCGTGCAATGCGTACAAAGAAAGTGCACCGACTCGTTGGTATAAGAAGAAGAAGTGCAGTGCTTGATCGGTGAAGATCGAGGGAAAGATCACGAGTGCAAAATGTGGACTAGCTCACTGGTACATGAAAAATAGTCGTTGTAAGATCTGACATCCGACTATTAGTGGGCTTTTTGAGACGACTAGCTTGTTTTGTACACCTATAAATAAAAGTGTTTAAGGTGTTTTTGTACAAGAGAGTAGGGTTTAATTGGTAGATTATGTGAAAATACTCTCTCAATTTGTATTTGTTTTTGTTGAGTGAATAGTGTCATAGTGAGATTAGCGAGCTATATTATAAGGCACTATTCACACTTTTATCTATGAGTGTTTTAGTGAAGTCCTTTCTTATTTAAGGCAATAGGTGAAGTCTTCATGTGTTGAGACACTTGTGTGAATTCCCACATATGTATAGGTATTAATAAAGTCCTCATTATGAGGCAATTGTTGAAGTCCTTTTTGTGAGGCAAATTATTGTGGACTATGAAGGTTAGGGGGCGGGCTGAACTCTATATTAAATTCCAGTGTGATCTTTTCCTTTGTCTCTTTATTATTATTAAAATTGCATAAATTGCATAAGAGATAATAGTTGATTAAGTGTGATTAAAATCGATTTAGAAACCCGCTTTATAGCTTCTGCATGCATGTAATAGCATAGTTACTTTTGTCCAATAAAAACTAATTTTTAAAATAATTTATTGGATATTTTATTATGTTTATGCTAATAAAATATATACTTAAAAGAATATTATAATCCATGTGTTGTGTGCATTAGTCCATAATCCTCCTTTTACTTTTACCTTTTCTTTTGTTTTCTTCTTTTTTTTTTTTTTCATTTTAAGTGGGTCAAATAGGTTGCCCCACCCAATCACAACCTAATTCGCTTTGCCTCACAAATTAAATGGGTGACTATACTTAGCCTATTTTTAAATGGGAAAAAAAAGCAGGCCCTAACCTATTTTTGAAATGAGTTAAATGAGCTAACCCGTGGCTATGGCCTATTTTCCTAGCTTTACCTGTTGATGGTTGGATTAGTGTTGATTTTAAGAATCATGCATTAAAAATTCTTACAAGATAAAATAAAATCCCACAAACACTCTCAAGATAAATACAATTTTCACATTATGAAGTCCATATAAATCGAATTGGACATATTTTAAGTATATTTATTACTTTATTGATAATAACAACACATTAAATGAAGTGAATATATATTAAATTTTTACTATTTATATATAATATAGTTTAAACATTTATTATTCACTTACATTTTATCTTCTTATACTTTTTTTTTCCTTTTTTATATATTTACAACGAAACTTGGTGGATCCCCAGATGGTTCAAACTCATCGATATAGGCTAGTCTCAAGTTTGATCTCATTAGTATTGGTGGGATCTGGTTAACTCATGAATACAACCCAACTCATGTCCAAACCTAATAAGAACCTTGTCACTTAGTTTAAGCAATTGGCCAATTTAACCATATCTTCGACCTAATATATTATGAATTGTCTATATTTTCATTTGGATCTGTATCTAATTTGCATTTGCAAATTTGCATCTAATTTATATCCAATATATGATATGTATATTTATAATTAATTTTTCATTTTTTCTTATTTACTTTTTAACAAACACCCGATATTAAACAAATTCTAATAAACCTAAAATCATCCTTCTACAAAGCCATCTCTTTTCATATATTAATTACTCAATTATATACGAATTGACCCTGTGTTGTCAATTTTCTTAAAGATAATAAATCGGTGATAATGAGTTGAAATCAAGAGAAATAGGTGGAAAATAAAGTAATTTTTATTTTGTGTTTGTGAATATTATAAGGAAATTGAAGCAATGGAAAGAAATATTTTTTGCTTCCTTTGCTTAGGTAAGGACCAAGGATAGTTTAAAGTAAAACATAAAGGTGTTTTTATTACTTCGTAAATTTATTTTACTTTTAGTCATTTTTCTCTTTTATAAACAAGAAATTAAATAAGCTCCAAATTGATGATTTTTACTCCTTTTCATATTTCCAATGCATTTCTTTTCCATTTTCTTTTTTTTTTTTTTTTTTTTGCAATCATTTTGGCATGTAGGCATGAGGCTTGCTTACCTTTGTCACTTGGGTGATAGCTGTAGCATTAACTTGAGAGAGCCCCTTCTTGGCTTTGAAAAGTTATAGACCAAGCCCTTCTCCGGTCTGTCTATAAACAATTACCTTTCCTGGATGTCTGTCTTGGCTTTCTTTCTCGATTGTATGCCTTTCCTCTATGCCTTGATGACTGTAAGCCAGAGTGATGTTTTGTTGGTTTAAAAAATGCCTTCCTGTCCTCCTCACTGACCCCAAAGAAGGCCTTTCGCTAAGCAGGCCCGGATGCATCTTGCAAAATTGGAAAGAGCCAAGGGACTGGACTATCTTGTCAGTTTCTATGTTCATTCAACCTTTTCAAAGAGATAGGATCTTGGAAAAAAAAAATACTTTCTACTCCAAAAGGTGACATGAGTATTTGGTGTTTCTTCCTTGAGAAGGAATCGATTCCAAGGAACAATGCTAGCAGATGGCGGGCCTCCGCTTTTCTTTTCATTAATGAAACTCGCCAGTTATTATGAACTAAGCCCCTTAGCACCCGGGATGGGAGTGGGGACCCTGACTATAGTCAGGGCGTTAGCGCCCCTTATTGAAAACTCAAGGAAAGCCTTTCTTGATATGATATAAAACAAACAAGCAACCTATCTTAAAAATAATAATGAAGGGCCTTATCGTTGTAAAGTTACAGCTCGAAAGGTTTCTTTACTTTGATAAAGAAGGGCCTTATATTATATTAATATATTAGTAAAGGCACCTGATGTAATTATTATATATAGACTTTTCATTATTAAAGGAAGAAAAAGGGTGAAACACGTGTTTACCGTTGTTTTAAAAAAAATTACACAAATACAAATTGCATAAAAATAATTGCCATCTTTTGTGTTGCATGTTAGGAAGAAGATATGGAAATTTCTAAGTGTATCGCCCCTTTAATGTGCAATACAGCAATGGCACTCAATCAAAGTTCTAATGGTGTCAACATCACATGACCAACGGACAATACATGTGTATCGCATTTTGGCCTGAAGATACAACTGTATCACAGCTCAAATAGGTAATATACTTGAATTTAATGTTTGATAATTCATAACAACATTGTATCACCCCTTCAAAGTGCAATACAGTTTTGTATCATATGTTGGAAGCGATATAGTGTTGAATTGCACCTTGGCTTTACTATACAACCGAGTATCGCATTTTTGCTGAGCGACAAAATTTAATCGTTTTAAAACGCACCGTTTCATTTATGTGTATCACCATTAGGTTATGCAATACACATATACATAACTTCACACTCAAACAGTCTCCTCATTTGCACGATCAAATTAGAAACAAAACACGACACGAAAAGCACTCTCAAACACACTGTACACGCACTAAATTTGATGAATCAGGGATTTCAATTTTTTGTATATTTCTTTGGTGCAAATCAAAGTCCATATATTCTTTAATCTTCTTGTAATTCATCAATCCTCATTATGCTTGTGTTTTTTTTTTCTAATTTCAAGCAAAACATTTACATTTGCCAACTATTCGATGAAATTCCTCAATCAATTTTTTTTCCCGATTCTTGAAAATATGACATGTTTATGCTTAATTTAAGTTCCTAATATCTCTTTTGTTGATTTAAGTGTGTTCACAAGCTAGTTTTTTTAATAATGCAATTTTAGAATATATTACTTACAGTGGCAAGATACAAAACTAGCCATAGTTACTACCCACTTTTGATGCTTATTGGTTTTGGTATTTTCTTAGAAGGACGAATTCAGTTTTAAGTTATCAATAATTCGATACTTGCTAACTATTTCAAGTTTGATACTTGCTATCATCATAACTTCATAGCACGATCCGTTTTTGCCTATATTGGGCAGCACCAACAGGGAGATTTGTACTATTGCATCCAATAGGAGATCTCTTCTATGACTTCATCATCGGAGGTATTTAACTAATCATATCCCTCTTACTGGAATACCCATATGCCTTGGACATAAATACACGTTAATTGCTAGAATTCCCACAATATCTTTAATTATGAATTATGGTTGATAAGCTTGATCACTTTGATTGTTTGTTGCCATTACTAGTTTGTGGGATAAGAGTTGAGGCTGTTTCCAATAGTTGTGACTATGTAGACTATTTTTTTTTTTAAATGATGTGCTATTTGTTCTAGTCTCTAGTCATTTAGGATTGTTTCCATGAAGCTTCTTATAATTGATTTTCTAGGAAAATGTTTAGGACTATCATAGAGTTTTGGTACTTAATTGGCTTTATTTTTCGGCATTAGAGAAGCTTGTGATCATTGACTTGAGATTCAATGTTGTGAGG
This sequence comes from Combretum micranthum, assembly GCA_024138025.1. Taxonomy (NCBI): domain Eukaryota; kingdom Viridiplantae; phylum Streptophyta; class Magnoliopsida; order Myrtales; family Combretaceae; genus Combretum; species Combretum micranthum. Next base: position 182,888 of record JAMXBD010001020.1, read on the forward strand.
ATTACTATTCATTATTTGTTGTCATATGAATTTTAGTACTTAATTGTTATATAGGTTAATATAAAGGACATAAAGCTTTCAAATAAAGGGAGTAGTTGTTGTACATTACCAATACAACAAGAGAGTACTTGTAAGCAAACACATTTTGATTGGCGAGACATTATCAACAAGAGAGCCTAAAATAAAAATAATGGCTGCTTAGAATGAAACTGATTGATACATCAATTGAATGAAGGAAAACATTGAGCTTTTTTAATATTGTATTTCTCAGTTAAAACAATAGAACAATGTTAAGAAAGAACAATATTTTTCATGACATTACATATACTAATTGTAGTGCCTTAACCAAATATTGTATGGCTCCATGTCTCATTTACTGTTAGTAACTAGGAACATCGGTAAAACTATTGTAATCATGACTTGATCATAGGAGTTACTAAGATCAATAGAAGTACTTATTGGGATAAGAAATTACAAAGTAATGAAATAATCATGCATATCATATATGTACTTTAATTATCGAACATTACATAACTAACATGACTGACCCATGTTACCTTATTATTTGTCTAAATGAATGATAGTAATGATAGATTATGTTAAAATTTCTATTTTTGCCAATGGGAAGATCTTACAAGGTCAAGATGGACCATATTAAGATAGGGGGTCATTGAGGAATATAAACGCAAGGACGTATACTAATTATAGTAGTCTCTTGAACATGGTATGTGAAGAGTTAGGAATTAATCTTAGGTAAAGCGAAGTTAAAATGTACTACGAACAGGTATCGATTGATAGTCTAACTTACAAAGAAGTCATGTTGAAAGATGTTACTACTGATGTGGATGTAGAAGCTCTTATTGATACTGTAAAGTCATTTGGCATGACATGCCTCAACAACTTTATGTTGAAGTGAAAAATATCTCAACCATACCTGTGGAGCAAAATGTCGTAGATCAAATGGCTATACCAAGAAGACTGATAACACAAGAATCTATAAATGTTCAAATAAATAAAGAAATGAGCAACAATTTAATGTCAAAAGTTGAAGAAAATGTTTACACTGTAGATGATGTTGAAGAAGAGATGGATGAGGCCCTACAAGACACTGATTCAGAATATGAAATAATATTTGAGTAGAACAAGATGACATTTGAGATTGACACATCTAGTGTGAAAATGAGTATGAAAAAAATGAAAATCTTCAGGAAGGCATTATTGTAGAAAGTGCTCAAGCAGACCAACAAACTAGTGAAAGTTCATTCCAAGATCTTATTCCATTCCTTAATAATATGGATGTTGGTGATGGTTATGCATCATATGAAGAAGAATTCCTTAAATCTGAAGACTTATGCTTAAGTAATGAATTTAAGACTAGAATGAGTTTTAAAACTAAAGTTGATTTGGTTTATGTGATGAAAATGCGGCACATAAAGAATTATTATAACTTCATAATTATTAAATTAGACAAGAAGATATGGAATGTTGTTTGTGAAGTAAAGACAACTTGTAATTGTAAATGGCAACCTTGTGGATGCTAAAAACGTTAGCATGTCAACTTTGTGATTACACTTGCTAATGGTCCACATATATACACAAATAAGAGCTTCAAATAGGATCATCTATAGCTTGACCATATATTCATGAGCTAATGTTTCTTGGGTCAAGTGAAAAACAACTCTAATTTTAAAATCTCAACCCTTAGACAATAGATTATAAACATATATGGGTATGTGATGTTGACAAGGAAAATTTAGGGGGGCAAAAACTTTTCGAGAGATCTCCTCCAAATCACTCGTATGACTATCAAAAGAACTAACCACGTACACGTATAGCATGGAAAGCCTAATCAACCGAAAGTGAGAATGACGTGATATTTGCTAGATAGTTTTAGGCATTTGGGCCTTGCATAGAAGCCTTCAAACATTGTAGGCCCGTTGTCAGTATTGATGGGACATTTTTGTATGGAAAATATCCACACAGATTATTGATTTCATGTTATGTAGACAGAGTGAATCATATCATTCCACTAGCATTTGCATTGGCAGATAAGGAATCAGGTAAGACATAGTCATGGTTCATAGAAAAGCTAAAATGATGCCTTAAAGGATCAAGCAATGATGATCACACGTTGTGCCTTATATCAGATTGACATGGGTATAATAAAAGCATTCAAAGATAAGAATGTTGGATGGCAACCCCCTTTTGCACAATGAAGGCTGTGCGTAAGACATGTTGCTAGCAATTTCAACACAAAATACAAAAACTACTATTTGAAGAAGTTGGTAACAACAATAGGATTTCAAACATAGGAAAGAAAATATGAATTCTTATGGAGGAGATAAGGAAGAGACATAAAACCACTCCAAACTACTTTGAAAACATACTACTTGAGCAGTGGACAAGGACATACGAGGGGGGTTTCAGGTAAGGTGAAATGACAACTAATCTCAATGAAAGCTACAATGCAGTTTTGAAAGGTATAAGATCATAACCTATATTAGCCTTGGTTCTGAAAATTTTCTACAATCGTGTTAGCTATTTTGACAAAAGGCGCAATGAAGCACATAAGGCTATAAGAAAAAGAAAAACTTACCCTGAATGAGTTAAAACCAAGCTAGAAAAATGGAGAGAAACAGCTACTCGACACAAGGTGATTACATATAACAAAACAAACTAGCTTTTTTGAGTTGCAAATAGGAGCCTATTTTTCAGATCATGGTAAACAGGGAGGCCATTATCATATAGGTAATATCCTCAATAACACATGTAGCTGTAATAAGCGACAAACATTCAAAATACCATGCTTCTATGCCTTTGTACCCCTGACACATATGAAAATGGATCCCATGCAAAAAAAAATCGAAAGATTGTTTCATTGGGAGGATCAGTTAGCCTATTGCACAAGCAATTTTCAACCTTTAGGAGATAGGCAGACATGGATACATGTAAAGAGATGTCATGTGTATATCCACACTATGAAAAGGCTAGAGAAAAAGGAAAACCAAGAACAAGTAGATTCCACAATGAAATGGACCTAAAGGAAAAACATATGAAGAATTGTTGTGAAAAATGTCGAAAAAAAAGCCACAATATAAGAACTTATCTAAACAATTAGGTAATAAACTAAGAATAACAAATTTACAATTTTTTTTTGTTATGATATTTTTATATTGTATAACCGATTACTACAAATCAAAACAATTTTTGTCCAAAAACTAACCAATCTTTACTTTATTTTACATATATAAATCCAAGACTAGTTGATAGATCATTATTAACACGACAATAGACACATAGATTACAGATTGTATAGGATGAAGAGGTATAAATCTAGAGTAAAATATATATAGAATTAATTTATTCATCTTGTTAAATTATTTATGATTTATTTAATTTTTTGTAAAAGAATAGACTAGTGATATGCAGATGGGGTGAGGCATCATTGAAGAACCTAAAAAGATGAGAGCTGCATATGTTGCTCATATAAACCCCTATCTTGAGCAGGCTGGATTTTCTAGTGTAGCTTGTCTACCATTTATACAGCTAGATTAGGCGTTGATCAGTGCATTGGTAGAGAGGTGGAGATTAAATAACCACATTTTCTATATGTCACATGGAGAGGTTGGGTTGACATTGCAGGATGTTGCTGTATGGTTTTGATTGCTCATTGATGGGCAGGTAGTAACGAAGAACACAACACACACGTGGTGTGATTTATGTGAGCGCATACTAGGAGTCAAATTAGATAGTAAGTTGCTGAGTGGTGAGAGTTTGAAGATGAGCTGGTTGAAGTAAATAATATTACAGGGTCTATTAGCAATCAAATGATATTGTTACTAATGGGTGGGATTCTATTCCCCGATATGTCATTTAGCTCAGTATATATGATGTTCTTGCCATTCTTATAGGACTTCCAGGCAACTAGGACATACAGCTGGAGATCGGCCTGCCTAGCTTTTTTATATGGATATTTATGTAGAGCCGCACGGGTAGGTATGTACGAGATAAGAGGAGCTTGCATACTATTATAGATATGGGCATGAGATAAATTTCCTCATATAGCCCTTCATAGGACCCTCATGCTTGTACAAGATTAAGGGCAACCTCTTGTATTCCAATTGGATGACGTCTTTGATGTTAAACAGACTTCTATACATGTATTATATTGGTAACGTGAGGAGCTTGATCTCTATACACCCCCACAAGTATGTCATGTTTCTAGTATTTAATTTTCCAAAAGTTATTTATAATGTAATTTTCATATAATAAGATGAGTTTATATCTTTATACAGATATATTGGACGACCTACACTCCATAGATGATACAATCTTTACTAGATATTTGTAGAGAGGACAGCAATATCTAGCTAGCTAGAGTGCCCCTGATTTACTTTCACATTGTCGAGATGTACCTATCAAATAGGGTTATGAGACAGTTCGATGGGATTCAAAGTATCCCATAGGATTATGAGACGGATTTTAACAACATACATGGTATGGATCTTAAAAGCAAATCAAGGGAGGACTAGGTGATAAAACATGCTAGGTTATCACTCAATAGGATGACAGACAATAGAGACTAGTATAGCTACAACACAATGATACATTACCAACCATGGTCTTTAACAACTATTATGATTGGTGTTATATGACACCTAAAGATATATCAGCCACTCAAGAGCATTATTGGCTTCATTGGTAAGTTTCATATCTATAGTCAATGCTTAAATATTAATATATCATTATAACTTATTATTCTTGCATATGAATGTGCAGACAGACACATTTTCCAAGATCCAGGGATCTACAGATATGGATGAGATGCATGCTCTAATAGATGTGGGGATCAACAGATTACAGGGATATAAAGGAGTTATTAGAGAAAGCGAAATTAGGAGGTTGTACAGGGACGAGGGAGATGGAGAGGGAGAGGGAGAGGGAGAGGGAGAAGGAGGGGGAAGGGAGGGGATAGGGATAGGGATGAACATAAGATCATGACTGGTTGATAGATGAGGATGTGGATATTCCTCAACATATTGATCCAGTTCTACATCCACATCCACTTGTAGGTGATGCTCCAGATCCTCTTATACATCCACCTGTAGAGCTTAATGTAGATCCTTCTCCTCATCCTCCTGTTCATATTGATCCGATTTAGCCTTCACATCTCAACACATCGACTACTATAAAAGCTTCATCCCACTATATGGCTTTAGCTGATTCAGAGGGTCCATGATTTGCTTTGAGGATCTCTCAAACACTCACTAAGAGAATATTAGAGTTAAGCACTATTACTCCATCTGCTCTTATGAAACTAGCTCATTTAGTATCATCAAATATGGGAGAGGGAGTAATACAAGTATAACAAACATAAAATTCTATGTTGGTTCATTTATATAGTTAATGTATAATTTTGATAAATTCTAATAAAACTATACTCTATTTTGCAAATGGAACCTCATCCTATGAGGATAGGTGAAGAAGGACCAAGTGATGTATCTGTAGCAAGAGATCCAAAAGAAAAACAATTCAAAAGCATTTTTATTAGAAAATGAAAGAAAACATAACATTTGTATAGGATTTATTTTATTTGTATTTGATGATACTTGGTACTATTTCTTTTACATATTATAGATATTGTAGGAACTAAAGAATAATTGAAACTCAATACGATTTAGTTTTGTTGAATGAAACGATGATGTGGTGGTACGAAGAGTTCTAATGTTAGCTGATAGTTGGATGAAGTGGGGTTGATTATTAATATGAAATGATAAAATAATGCATGTCTGATTGTTCAAATGTTCGCTAACAATTGGATGAAGTGGGCTTGGTACTGATATGAGATGATGAAATAATGCATTTTGTATATATATGAATTGTAACAAGTGAATTTACAAGTAAATGGAAAAATTGAAAAAAAAAGAAAAAAGTTGGAAGTTGGTTGGATCAAGCCTTGTATCGCAACCTTGCAAGCTTGATATATATATATATATATATAATATGTGTACCGCACTTAAAAGTGTGATAAAAAAAATAATATTGCATTTTCTTATGCAATATATCGATTTATTTGTATGATTATTTTCCTACAATTTGGATTTGTGTAAATTTTTTTTTGAAAGTATATGTAACTTTTTCAAAAAAAAAAAAAAATTGCCGTAAAGAGAGCTATTAAACAAGGAAAGCTAGTTCTGCCACCTAGGATCTTTCTTTTGTTTTTTTCCCCTAAAAATGAAAGGCCAATCCAACTAATTTTCCATTGATAAATTGATTTCCTTAAGTGGAATTTGTCCAGAGATGGAATTAGCAAACGTATATCTGGACACTGGCACCTGTAGACTTTATGTAACTCAAATCCCGAAACTGGACCATTAAGCAAATCCATTGGACAGTTGATCTAATAGGATTAAAACCCATTAAAAGTAGATTTTGTGTTTGTTTTATTGTTTTCATCATTCTCATATTTTATTTTTATTATTTTTAAACAGATTATTATCAAATAATAAATATAAATGAAAAACAAATATTTTTATTTTTAAATAGATCAAATACAGATAAGATGCATATACAAACTAAATATATGTAAGATACAAATAAGAATCAGATAATACAACTAAAGCCTTATTTCTTAAATCTCTATCTACTTTTACATTAAAATATAAGTAAGTTAAGATGCTGAATGTACCATCTCAAAGAAAAATGGCATGTATGTATAATTATCAACGTTAAAACGTTTGGCAAAAAATATTAAAAAAAAACAGTTTACATTTAAACTTTTTTATTTTCCTTTTAAAATTTTCTAATTGGATCATTTTGTTGCCTGCATTAAAAACCTTACCAAAATTGATAAGCGTCGGTTCAATATTGAATTATAATAATTAAACTAACGAATTATTATTATTGAATATATCTCAATCTAATTATATGATGATAAAAGAATAATTCTTATTTGACTTACTCTCAAATTGATTAATTAATATAAACTAGTGCAATTGAGATGCTAACATTTGCATATTAAAACGCTCATCTAAAAGTTAAAATGTTAATTAAAAAAACAATTTTTTTAAACAACCAATCATAGATTTTTTTTCCTTTTTTAATGGAGCTTATTTGTAGCTTACTGTATTTCATCTATATCGGTTTAAAATCTAATTAGACTATCAAAACGTGAGTGCATTGTGGATTGCTCAACTTAATTTATGAACGGACTAAACTTGAGTTAAAAATAAAATGGTTCATGAGTTGGTTCTTTTAAAATTGGTTCATGAGTTGGTTCAATTAAAATTGTGAGTAACCATCTTGTAAGTTATATATAATAATTAAAAAGCGAGTTTCTCTAATATTATACATATAATCTTCATTCATTTGTTTTTATATATATTTATTTTACCTGTTAACTTATCTCATATTTTATGGCTACATACAAGTCAAATGCAACAAGATAACTTGTTATAAATTACTTGAGCTTAGCTCTTTTAGAGTTTCATTTCTAAACCAACCAAGCTTGAGCTTAAAATAAAACTTAATTAGCTAAATGAATCAAGTTTTCATAAGTTCCATTTAACTCTAAGTCAACAATTTTCTAAAGAATAAATGTTAAATTTATTACTTAAACTTTGTACAAAAATTCAATTTAGTACATAAACTTTAAAGTGGTCAATTTGATATCCTATCAAACTTTTTATAGTTATTTTTACTATCTCCATAACAAATTTTTCTTTATTTGTAGAGAATGTATCATAATTAAATTTTTGTACAATATTCAATTACTAAATCTAACATTTTCCCATTGGTAAACAAGACAAGGTTAAGCCATTAAAAACTTGTTTTAGCTTGACTTGTATACAGCCCTAAAATCTAGTATTTAAAAAACCATCGAATCAATTCCTTATCTATTTCTATTTGAAATTTGATGTTTAGGCAATTATCTCTTAGCATCTTATATAAAAGTTGGAACCAAAAGTTCACATGTTTTTAAAGAAAAAGGTTTTAAATTATTTTTCATTTAACATAAAATAATATAAAAGGTAAATAAATCTAATTTATAGGTATATTATTTATTTTTTCAATAGGTATATATGATTTCACATTTATATATATATATATATATTTTGCAAAATCCAGTTCTTAAAAGGCTCCATGATGATCTGCAGGTGGAGGAGGGTCCACTGCATTTTTGTTAGGTAAATTATTAAGACATATGGATAAATGGAAAAGTGTGGCAATGCCTAAATATAGGAAATATTTGGAAATAATCTTAGTTGTCCTGCATTTTATTACCTTACTCTTTTTTTTTTTTTTTTCAATTGAAGTGGGGGACAGGAATCGCGCGTCCAAACAGTCGCGTGGGACATACTAATAAATAGTAATAACTAATAATACTAAAAAAACACAACGACACCTAAACCAATCAAGACGACGAGATGATAGCAAAATCCAAATTTACTTCCGACGTCAATGACCTGCCCAAAAATTCTCACCTGCCTATGCCATCAAACGCCCCGCGGGCGCGTGGGACTTAGGAAACACATATCCTTTTTTTTCTTTTTTCCTTTCTTTCTTATTTAATTTTTTTATATTTTCCAAAACATGCGAATTTGTGTTTATGCCATGAACCTGTCCTTTTTTTCTTTTAGCTCTGTGGAATTGAGCTCGTACTTTGTTGAGCAAGGAATGGACATATGCCAAACATTTAATACCAAGTTATGAGAAATTAATTTTTTTTATCTTTTTATTTACAAGATTTTTTTTTCATTTTTAAGGTAAGATCAAATAATATAATACCTGTTGTTCGAATTATTTATAATCTAATATTAGCTTAAGGATTTTGTTATACTAATTAGTATTAATATCACAAATGATATCTAAACTTTAAAAAAACATGTAATTAGGGATAAAATTTGAAACCGACAAATTTATATCTAAATGAATTTTTCATGCATGCTAACAATCCTCAATCAAGTTTTTTAGGTATTGAATTGATCAATTTTAAAATTTAGGTATTTAATTGATTATTTTCAAAGTTTAGATAGCTAATTGCTATTTTACAAAGTTTTTATACTATTTGTGACATATCCCTTTAAAATACTACTAGCAAACTTTCTCATAAAACTCGAGCATTGCTTTTTCATATTGTAGCTTAATTTATAATAGCATCATATTTGACGTTTCTAAATTCATTGTAAGGAGAGGGAAAAAAATGAGGGGCATATTTAAACAATTGTAGACATATAAACTTAATAGAATTGGAATAAAATTGGAACTTCCATCATCTGGTTATGGTATGGTCCAGCCCATGATTTATCATTAATTTGATTGCAAAAATTTAATATATATTTTTTAATGATTCTATCACAATTATAGTATATCTTTAAATTGTTTAATGATCTCTACTTCCATTAAAAAGAATTACTAAACCCCATACTTGCCAAAGTTTCCAAAGCCTATTTATGTTTGCTGTTATTTATTAAATTACACAGACACCAATAAAATCTTTAAAATGATTGGACTATTTTATCTTCTTTAAATATGTTATGAGACTATCCTGAGAGTATCATAATTTGCTAAGTTCTGGTAAGTGATTGAACATATCCATAACTCATTTAATGTATAGAACAGCTAATCTATCTCTTTTTTTTTTTTTTTTCCCTAATTCCTAATGATAAAAAAGTGTCTTGCTTGTATCATTCAGACGCATTCAAATACTCAAATTTTGCCCCCATTTAATGTAGAAAATGCGATTTTAACAAAAAAAATAGTAATTAATTTCATCACAATCCTAATTTATTAATTATTTAGTATAGAAAGGGTAGAATAATTCTGATATGTAATAGTATCATATGTCTTTAAATTCTGATAATGTAAAATTAAATTATTATGAAAACTTTGATGAAGTAAAAGATAAAAGTTGTTATATACTAATTAAAGATGGAGTTTTGAGTAATTATTTATGTACATTCCAGAGGACAATTTAAAAAAGGAGTTTAAACTCCAATATGAAAAACCACTTAGAAAATTATCCATTCATATCCTGTTCATCATATTCATGTGTGCAAATGATGGCCACTTCTCTCTTTATAAATTGACTTGTCAATTATTAAATTAATGATTTAAGATAAAGGGACAGCTTGCAAAGGTGGGTCAATATACTGTATGATCTAAAACCCTATTGTAAATTAATAAATATGGAAAAAAAAAAAAGGAAACAAGTAATGAATTCGGATTAAGCTGATTTTTTTTTCCTATCTGGATTTGGTGGGAACTAATATTTACATCCATGTCCCTTCTAATTGTACATCATATTGTATGAAAAATATTTTAAATTATAATTGATTGATCTATTATTAGTATTATTATTATTATTATTATATGTAATCTTGAAAATATGAATTAATTAAGTGAAAAATAGTAGGAGTTAATAACTTTTACATGATAATATAAAATGACACAATTTTATCCATTCATAAAACAAAAAGTTATATAATACTTTTAAATTATATAGCATTTCATATAAAACAACGGAATAACCATCAAATTATATTAATAGCTACTAAATGGACTAGCTTTTGTTTGAGTAAAAAAAAAATTTGCAAGTGCTAAATTTTCACATTTAGCATAGATGATCATACAATATTCAAAACAATTTATTATATTGTTAATATCTTAATTATTATATATATTTCCAGTAACTTTCATTACTTATATATATTTTTTCTATTAATATGTTAATTTGTAATATTTTAGCTAAATCTACTACTATTTTTCTATGAAACACATAACATTTAAAAAATAACTAAAAGTACAAGCTGGTTGAGGATATAATTCAGCATAGGAAAATTATGTCCCAAGTAACGGACGCGTGCTGCGAATATTCAGTAGATTTGAAATTGTGGTTTGAGATCCGGCCTTATCAATCGTCGTGGTCATATCACCTTACGCAATGATAAGTCATCAGCTTATTGTGATAGTTAGACTTACTTATCACTGAATGGTCAGTAGAAAAAGAACGACTTATGTACAATGCTTTGAAGATAGCGAGTCTCTCTCTCTCCTTTTCTTTCTATTCTCTAATGCCTTTATCTTCTCTCTCTTCTTACACACACAAAAACCCTAGAATCCTAGGAGTATGTGTACGTGTTGTTAATATGAGGTTAATTTGATTTGATTATAAATCTTGTATTTTTTTTTTTTTGGTTGTTGTTGTATGTTTGAGCTTGATAGAGTTTACAAGTAATAGGATGTTTTTAAGTTTAAGTTGGAGAGAGAGATTTATATTGTATGTTTAGGGATAAAGTTTGAAAAATTATTTTCATTTTTTAATTTTTTTCTTTTTATTTTTTTTTTTTGGGTTCCGGGTGAGAGCTTTGGATTGGTATTTCGGATCGGGTTTGGAATTCGGATTTTTGGTGGGAAGCAAAACTATGTCGTCCTTGAGCAGAGAGTTGGTTTTTCTTATACTTCAATTTTTGGAGGAAGAGAAGTTTAAAGAGTCTGTTCACAAGTATGGCTCTTCTTTTCTTGTAATATTATTTTATTTCCTCATTTCGAAAAATCTTTAGTTCTTTTTGGTTTGAATTTAAGATTTTTAGACTTAAATTTTTTTTTTAAGATTTTATCTGTGGAATGATAATGAATTGAGTATTTTTAGATTTTAGCTAGTTATGCTAGAATGAGCTGGTAGTTTAATTTGTTATGATATAAGCTAGTACAGATGGCTCGGTGGTTGGTTGAATTAATTGTTAAATTTATATGCTTATGTGGTTTAATTTGAGTGTGTTATGATCGTTTATTTATTTATTGGAGACTTGAAAATGAAAATTTACAGCATGATTGTCCCATGAATGGAATGGGAATGGAAATGGTGTCCTATTCCTTCGAAATGAAATAGACAAGTAATAGTTGTTGCTTGTCTATCAATAGACAGCTAACGTGATAGAAATGATTGGATTGCTCATGTCATTAGCCCCCTAAACCCTAGCTATGATATTAAATTGATACCAACTGAAAACTTAGCCATCAACCATTCATTTCAAACGGAGTTAGCTGTTTCTAAAATCTAAGTGTCTCCTGTTAAAAGAAAAATATGGGAAGATGAAGAAATCATGAGTTCTAGGTTCCATTTTTGTGTCTTATGGTCTTAGGTTCGTCGGCGGTGCTGGTGTAGACTCGTTGGTGGTGATGGTCTGGGTGTGCACTTATGGTAGTTTGCGTTGATGGGTACGCCACTAGTGGTTGTGGCCCATCTGGGTTTACCATACAGGTTAGGGTGAGGTGGTGGTTCCTTTAAGTGTTGATTATTATGTGAGAAGGGTGGAACTGAAAGGGTCCATGAGTAGTTAATAGCTATTCATGGAGGTATGATATGAATTGTTATTTGTTATTTTACATAACAGGGATTTCGAATTAAATTGCTATTAGGTGCTTAAAATGCAAGTAAAGGCATTAATAGCCATGCCACAAGGAATGTTGGAGAATGGAACAGACAATCCTTCCAAGTGAGCATGACATTGGAGAATGGAGATAAAAGTAAAGGAAGTGTAGGTTTGGATTATTCATTTGTTTGTTATTTTGCTTCTTAGTTGAAGCTCAGTTCAGTTTTGACTAATGAAATTAGTGTATGATTGACCCATTCTATTCTTCTTGGCTCTGTTTATCAGTAAAGAAATAGTCATAGGTATCACCTCACAAATTGGTGTATATGTGGACAGAATAATGAACGCATGGTGATGATGTTGAAGCAAAAAGGGCTTTCATATTTCTTTTCCTGTGGTGGGGTTTAAATATTACTTCAATTTGCTGATGGTGAGGTTTTTGCGTATCGGGGTCCTTGAATCATTTGTCTGGTTTGATACGGTTTTTTTTCCCCCCCCTGTCCATATTGGTGTCAGGAATGTGAGAATTTGTATCAGCAAGACATGGGAAAAAGAAGTATGTTTATTTAATATTATATACATGTTTTTCCCTAGTTTTAACTTGATAAAATCAAAGTGAGTGAGGCAAGTTAGTAGACTTTGACTGCTTGGTTCATTAGTGGTGCCGGCTTTTGGCAAAGGGTGGATTTTGTAGTGTTTGTAGGTAGTGCCTTCTGATAGATGTGTGCAAATTTAGCAAGTAAATATTAGTATTTGAGTATAAAGAAAATAATGCATGCATGACGATGACGTGGGAGTGAGGATACGAGTGTTTTGAGTGTAATTTGAATACTACATGCATGGTGACAATGCATGCATGATGACGTTGCTGGAGCGGAAAGGGTTGCAGTTACTTTTTTGTATAGAGGGTTTCACAAGTTTACTCTATTGTGCTGACTGCTAGGTTTCAGTTATCAAGGGTTTGAGTTATTGGTCCTAACAATTAAATGTTAATGTCATCATTCAACTTTTCTCCTTGCGTATCTTTGCCATATACTATCATGTTGTTAATTAATATGTAATGTTATGATCATGTGGTTTTATCTTAGACTGGAGAAAGAATCAGGGTTTTTCTTCAACATGAAATACTTTGAGGAAAAGGTTCAGGCTGGAGAATGGGAAGAAGTTGAGAAGTACTTGTCTGGTTTTACCAAAGTTGATGATAACCGATACTCAATGAAAATTTTCTTTGAAATTAGGAAACAAAAGTATCTTGAAGCACTTGACCGGTATATTATACTTATAGCAGTTTCTTAAATTTATTTTTCAGCCGTCTGTTGAAATATGTCATCTTTGACTTATTCCATCTTCTATACTGTTGTGTAGGCAAGACAAGGCAAAGGCAGTGGAGATACTAGTGGGTGATTTGAAAGTATTCTCAACTTTTAATGAGGAACTGTATAAGGAAATTACCCAACTTCTAACTCTTGGCAATTTCAGGTATGTTATGTCCTTAAGGAAACATGACCAGCATATGCTCAAAGACAATGTGATTTTAATAAACTAATGTTCATGTTTTACTGCTTTTATGGCCTTACTACATCATTTCTTTGAAAGAAATCATTCAAAAGCATACTCTTACTTTTAAACTGTATTTCTTAACACGATTCATTTCCGTATTGACAGGGAGAATGAGCAACTTTCCAAGTATGGAGACACAAAAACAGCACGGAACATTATGTTGATTGAGTTAAAGAAACTTATAGAAGCAAATCCCCTGTTTCGCGATAAATTAGTTTTTCCTACTTTAAAGTCTTCAAGACTGAGGACTTTAATAAATCAAAGGTAAATATAGCCACAAAAAAAAAAAAAAAAAAAAAATCAAAGGTAAATATGAAAGAACATGATTGCTGGTGCCTGGTGGCATTGCTTTTATCTAATTAATTGCAAAACAAAGTATTACATTTGCAAAGATGAGGGTGTAGTATCCTTGAGTTGTAATATAATCTTAAAAAAAACAAAACATGAAGATCTTTCATTTCATTGGATTTTTATTCCCAAATATTAGTGTTAGGAGAGATGCCATGGTTGCATTGATAAACATTGATCCTTAAAGTATTCTTTGTATCTCTATCCACGTACATCTGTACATTTCAATATCATCAAATGGGTGTTTATCCCGTGAAGATTTTGAAGATAAATTTCAAATTTCTCCAGGTATAACAGTGTGAAATATTAGGCTTTGAGTGGCAAGATGACTCATTACTAGATAATGTCATCATGTTCCGCAACTTGCTTATTATTATTGACTTGTTGAAAACTACCAACAAGATTGCTGTCCTTCGACTTTTGATGGATACAGAGAATTTGGACTGACTAAAAGGCTAAATTTCACAAGACAATAAGTTCAACATATCTGGATTACCTCTAGTTTTTTGATTAAATGTTTGAAGTTATTCTACTTTTTTCAATTATTGTGAAGGAAGATTTTAGTGGTGGGAAATATGTAGAGCTTGAGCCAGTAGAGATGTTGACCTGTTTCCCACCCTGTCTTAATTTTCTCTTTCCAGAATATGTTTAATTAATTATGTCTCTGTCAATTCGATCAGAACTTATCTCTTTCTTGGTAAGTGATTTTTAATGACATTGTCAAAAACGTTTCTACATTTAGGTGATAAAAATACCTTTTGATGACTGTATTATTGCATCTTATATTGTGCTTCATAACTTCCACCTCACATTTGTCATTCTTTTGGTATGGTGCACACTCCATTCTGTTTACTGGGATATGTGGTATTGTGCAGTTTGAATTGGCAGCATCAGTTGTGTAAGAACCCAAGGCCAAACCCAGATATTAAGACCCTATTTACTGACCATACTTGTTCACCTCCCAATGGTCCTCTTGCTCCCCTGTTAACCTTCCAGTTGCTGCAGTTGCAAAGCCTGCTGCTTATCCATCACTGGGAGCTCATGGGTATGATTTATTGTCTTTTTCTCTTTTCTAGTTTATGTTAGGCTGGATTTGGCAGAGTTATGCTGATATGGATATTCTATTTCATTTTTAGCCCTTTCCACCTGCTGCAGCAGCAGCTGCTGGTGCCAATGCATTAGCAGGTTGGATGGCTAATGCCTCTTCTTCATCAGTTCAAGCAGCTGTTGTGACTGCATCTTCTATACCAATGCCACCTAATCAAGGTTAGTGCCATAGTCTCCATTTGTCCCATTAAAGCTTGGATAGGTGCATGGTTCTAGAATATTTGCATAATTGGAGATGGAAAGGCAATGTATTTGGGTTATAAAGCAGCTAACATGGGTTTCTTGGGTTGGATTGCTAGTTGGTGTTTTGGAGGTCAACTCTGAGCCATAATATTCTACTTTTATCTCATTTTATATATATATTTAGTTATTTATGAGGAGTGTTATTTAAATATGAAGTTTTACCTCTATTTTAACTTGAATTTATACAGGAATCTCAGTGCAATAAGGCGCCCTTGTTTATAAATAACAAACTTTTAGATCTATAGATGTTTATTATACTATAGTATTCATGATGGTCAAATGTTACCATAATAATTGAAAGGGGCTGTGCTAACTGATGGTGAGAAGTGACTTTAGCAGTGTCATTGATGGGTATTGAAAGAGAGTATTCTAATATAGTCTAAATGTTAAGATGGATGCTATTGTCTCATTTCTAGTAGAAGATTTTCCTGTGTCTTTTGGGTTATTGGCGTTATCATTTGTGTAAAATTGTTTCTTATTGACTCATATATGTTCCACTCTTAAACCTTGAGAATTGTATCCTATTAAAAGAAGGTACCCTCTAGGTGCATGGGACCAACAAAAGACACCTTTCAAGCCTTATTCGCACTACGTGGGGTTGGCTATTATGCTTTATCATGAACCATATCTTTATTAATTTGTAAATATCTTGTTTCATCTTCTATTGTTTCTCCATATCTTATATTGGTTCATCCAAGTGTAATCCCTTCAAAGAAATCTTTTAAAGATGGTGATCCTGCAATGACGTCAAAGATCTTTCCGAGCTTTGTTATTCATAACAGCATTTTTCGCTTGTTCCAAATTCTAGATTTGACATATTGCCAGATCCAGAAATGATTATCTAGATGCTAACATGGATGCGTACTTCTATTGCAAAGACACCTTTTTTTTTTTTTTTTCAAATTGCAAAGCCATTTATAAATGGGAAGTTATGGAGAATGAATTGGTAAATAAATAGAAAAAATATGGAATAATCTCTGCAATACTTTTCCTTTTCGCTTCACTTTCCTTTCCAATCAGTTTAGATGATGAACATTGGCAATTTAGATTGAGGCTAATAAATATGGCATTGGAAATATTTTTGGATGATATATGAAGTGGCAATTTCATTACTGGCACAAAGTTTGCAGCTTCTTAAAGATGGGAAAATCTCGAGCAACCTATCATCTAATGCCAGCTGCAATAAACACCTTTTTGACAAAAAATCCTTTTACAGCCTAATACCTAGGCGACAAGAGTCCTCTATATACCTCTTTATACTGTGTCCGCCATCACCTCTATAGAACCAAGAATACATAGGTCATTCTCATCCAAATCCTTTATGAATAGATCTAGCCTTGGCTTCATGCCTGAAGGCAACAGCATTTGAGAACCAGCCATCAATGCTGTAGATCCTTATCTCGGGTTTTAGTTTTGCTGGGCTTTACAGTTTGGAGTTAGATGACAAAGAACACAGCCAACAGCAACACCAAAAGAGAAAGTAATCCAGTTACATTCAAGCAGCTTTTGTGTAAGTAGAAACTGTCTCTACTTCATATTGACAATCCTTATCGACACTGAGGTTACCACCTTATTCTATGTCAACAACTCTTTTGACTTTCATTTTTGGAAAGAAGGACTTCTCACATTCACAACTCCGTACATATCCTTGAATCGGGGATATCTAAATTGAAGACCAATCCTAATTATTACCAACATTTTAGCGAATCCTATGTTTTCTTTGTTTGTATCTTTGTTCAAGCAAATTACATTTGAAATCTTTAGAGATGACGTTATTTTAAACTTATGGTCGCCAATCAAAAATTGACTATGGACAATTTACTTCTCTAATATGTAATTTACCTGGTATTTTAATATTTGCTCTGATTAGATTCACAGGAACAATTATCGTCATTATGCATCCATAGATTTCCGTGGATTTGGTACAAGTACGATCTTCTAGAATGGATTTTGATTTCTTTTCATGTGTCTTGGTTCTGAGGATGGTATGTGAATTGAATAAACCATCACATAACAGCTAAGATATAGAATTCTTTTTATAGAAAAAAAGTTAGACATTATGAGATCAATTAATATTTTGTAGTCATTTTACTGACTATCTACTTACGCCAGAGAGCATAAATATGTTTGTATACAAACTTAAAATATAGGTTTTAAAATGGTATGTGTTCATCAAACTGTTGCATCCTATAAAGCATAGATTTTTAGGATTCTTTTCCTTTTGAAAAGTATATAATATGCAAATCTAAACTCCTTAAGCCAACATTATTAGATGCTTATCTGTATGGTGAAGAGAGGTGTTCATGTTGATGCAGTTATTGAACTACTATCTTGGTTTCTTAATCAAATAATTATATACGTAATGGCATAACATGAAGATTGAAGGGGCAGTATGCGATGGTTAGGCAGCTTCCTCACATTGATCTATCATGCAGGGGATTTTTTAAAATTTATTTATTTATAGAACTCAGATGGCACTTTTAGTGATTGCTATTTAATGTATAAAGAAAACTACCAGAAAACAGTAAGTAATTCAAAACATGTATAGCAACTGTCAGGTCTGAACAGTGAGTTAATGTTTGGCTGGTTTTGTGCTCTAAAAAGAAATATTTTATTTTTCTTCATTATGAAGGATTTTTCCATTTGGCTTAACTATGCTATGTTACCATACTTATCATTGTTATATCTCTTTCCGTTTTAGCAGTTTCTATCTTGAAACGCCCAATAACACCTCCTACAGGCCCTGGCATTGTTGATTTTCACAGTCCTGATCACGAGCAACTAATGAAGAGACTTAGACCTTCTCAATCTGTTGAAGAGGTGATTTTGAATTTCTTTTCTTTTCCATGATTTAGTATATTGAGCCACTTGCCCTTATAATTTTGACAAATGCTCCATGATGATACTGGCTGAGTGCCTATAACTCATGTTTGTGGTTTCTTTCTGCTTCGGTGTTCAGGTTACTTACCCAGGATCGAGGCAGCAACCTTATGGGTCTTCTGATGACCTACCAAGAACTGTTGCTGTTTCCTTACATCAAGGGTCTCCTGTTGTGAGCTTGGAGTTTCATCCCACCCATCCAACTGTGCTTCTTGGTATAAAATTCATTCTGTACTTTTCTCCGTGGAGGTTTTACAGTGCCTAGTTAGTGAATTTGACTTTTTTCCTTCAGGAAACAGTTCATAAAATTATTTAGGTCATACTGGAAAGACTGAATGTTTTACTTGGTTTACGTTGCAGTTGGTTGTGCAAACGGTGATTTATCAATCTGGGAACTTGCCACACGGGAAAGACTGACTTACAAGCCATTTAAAGTATGGGATATGGGCTCTACATCCCTGCAATTCCAGGTTCATTCCTGTTGCCAATGAGTTAAATTATTAGTGAGCTCTAGCTTTTTAAGTTTGTATAGTTGTCCAGAAATGGAAGCGAATTTCAAATTCTACATGGAGAAGTAATCATGATAATTTTGCAGACTACTGGTGCTAGACAGACTCCAATGTCTGTTACCCATGTGGCATGGAGTCCAGATGGAAACTTTCTTGGTAAGTGCATCTTGATTTTGTGAAATACTTAAGTTGTGAGTTTAGATATCTAATTTTTTTGTTTAATCAGGTGCTGCATTTAGCAAGTTCTTAGTTCATCTGTATTCTTGCCATGGATCTAATGATATTCGTCAGCATAAAGAGGTATTTTGGTTCTTTATGGGTACAAAAGTACATTGGAATGTATATTGGCTGCTAATGAGGGTATAATCATATCTATTGTCATATAGATTGAAGCCCATGCTGGTGTTGTAAATGACTTGGCCTTTGCTTATCCAAACAAACAATTGTGTTTTATCACTTGTGGAGAAGATAAGACGATAAAGGTGATAGAATTTATTTCTTTAGTTATTTAAAAGATGGTGATGTTTCTAAACACCATCCAACTAACTAAAAGCAAGGAGCAGGTGTGGGATTTGAATGGACGAAGGCTGTTTACTTTTGAAGGTCACGAAGCACCAGTGTATTCTGTTTGTCCACATCAAAAGGAAAACATACAGGTATCTTTAAGGCTTTTACAACTGCTATTATTGAAAAATTTAAGGTGAACTTAGTTTTTTTATGGATTGTCTTGCTGACTTTTTGCACTTTAGCGGAAATTTGTAATTGGATTTTCTGTGTAAGGATCCACATATGTGAAACTATTTTTATGAGTAGTTGTTCATGTTGTCATCTGTGAACATTTCTATTTTCTATAATTTGTTCCTCTTTGAAAGTTTTTTATATGTCGATATGTTTTTGAGGATGGCAGTTTGTATTCTCAACTGCTATTGATGGGAAAATAAAAGCCTGGCTCTATGACAATGCTGGCTCAAGAGTTGATTATGATGCTCCTGGTCATTGGTGTACAACGATGCTTTATAGTGGCGATGGAAGCAGGTAGGAATATTTGCTTTACATTGAAAGACTAAGATGGTTTCCCTTTCTTTTAAATGAAGATGCCTTCCCATTTTACTCAATAATATATTTTTTTATTCCTTCTGCTACCTTTGTTTTAATCGTTACAGGTTGTTCTCATGTGGAACTAGTAAAGATGGGGAGTCTTTCCTGGTTGAGTGGAATGAAACTGAAGGAGCAATAAAGAGGACGTATATAGGTCTCAGCAAGAAATCAGCTGGTGTTGTGCAGTTTGACACAACACAAAATCACTTCTTGGTTGTTGGTGACGATAGCCAGATAAAATTTTGGGATATGGACAATGTGAACATGCTCATGAGCATGGATGCAGATGGTGGACTTGCAGTAAGCATTAAGATTCTTGATTCACTGTCCTTTCTCTGGAAAATCTTGTTTAGTCCACTAAACTGCATTACTATGTCACTTGATCAGAGTCTTCCTAGAGTTAGATTCAATAAAGAAGGAAATCTTCTTGCTGTTTCGACAGCAGATAACGGAATAAGGATACTGGCAAATACGGCAGGTCTTAGATATCTAAAGGCATATGACACGCCACCTTTAGAAGCATTGAGGAATCCAGCCGAGTCTCCTCCTATTATCAAGGTTAATATCTTTTTTTTTCTTTTTTCTCCCTGGTCATGCGCAGTTATGCTGTGAAATCTATAATCTGCCATAAAATTTGTGTTAGGTCCCTGGTTCACAAGCTGTAGCTAATGTTGCTCCAGTACCTTGTAAGGTGGAAAGGAGCTCACCTGCTAGGCCTTCTCCAATTCTAGTAAATTTTCAGACCTTTCTTTTTGAACAGCTTTCTATATTACTAAGTGCATATCTAAGTAGAATATGGGGCAATAAGCACTGGGTTTGTCCTGTTAATGTGAAAATTGCATGAAAACATTATTTCACTCTGATCTTGATCATTTTTCATTGGGATTATATGCATGTAAAAATATTGATCTAAGTATTGGAAAAAGGATGTTGTCTCGTTTCTCTTGAATCAATCAGCTCATCTTTGAGAAGATTATTGCTATTTGCCTATCCTATAGTGGGAAGAATTAATACCTTCACTTTTCTTTTCCCTTCAATTCAGAATGGAATTGATGCAATGGGAAGAACTGCAGAGAAACCTAGAGCAGTTGAAGAAGCAGCTGATACAACAAAACCATGGCAGTTGGCCGAAATAATTGAGCCTCGCCAATGCCGCTTAGTTACAGTGCCTAATGCTACAGATTGTTCCAGTAAGGTGTGTTGTGTTTTAGTCAAGGGGCTGATACCTTTTATGGTTTATGCACCTTCAATGAATTTAATTCCTTTTATCTAACTACAATTGTTTTATTCAGATTGGTAGACTTCTATATACAAACTCTGGTGTTGGTGTTTTGGCCTTGGGATCAAATGGTATCCAGAAGTTATGGAAATGGTCAAAAACTGAGCAAAACCCTACCGGGAAGGTAGTTATTTTCACCTTTGAATGATTATGTTGTATCATGTTTACGAGCAATTACTTAAGTCAATTTGTGTTTTAAGGCCACAGCCAGTGTTAATCCAAACAGTTGGCAGCCAAGTAGTGGTTTTGTTATGGCTAATGATGTTGCGGGTGTCAACCTGGATGAAGCAATTCCTTGCATAGCACTGTCAAAGAATGATTCATATGTAATGTCAGCTTGTGGTGGGAAGGTTGCGCTGTTTAACATGATGACTTTTAAGGTTTGCTCATACATCCATCATTATATTACAATCTCATGCAATTTATTCAATTAAGATGAGCATTTAATGATGAATTACTTCAATTTGTAGGTAATGACAACTTTCATGTCACCTCCGCCTGCTTCAACATTTCTTGCATTCCATCCTCAAGATAATAACATCATAGCCATTGGAATGGAGGATGCATCGATCCATATTTATAATGTCAGAGTAGATGAGGTAATATATTCCTGTTATTGCATGAGGCTTGGTGGGTTCTCCTCTGTCTCTCTATTGTTACTGGAATTGATTCAAGCTTGTTTTGTAGGTAAAATCCAAATTGAAAGGTCACCAGAAGCAAATAACGGGCTTAGCCTTTTCTACCAACCTTAATGTGTTGTTTCGTCTGGCGCTGATGCTCAAGTAAGTAAAGCAGGTTTAAGTAAGACTAAGCACGTAATGATTATAATGAATCCCAAGATTTCAGAGTAAAATTAAAGTTCAGCAAAGACATGAAGTTGTACAAGTGGGAGGGTTAATCATTCTTTAATTTCTTATTGATTGTTTGGGCCACTTGGTGGGCGAAAAATCAAAAGTGAGATATTTTTTCCGAGTAACAGGTTGTTACAACTGGTCTTTTGCTTTGTGTGACATGCAAATACCATTGTATTATATTTGGACTGATGGCTGTATTTGTATTTTGTTTGTAGCTGTCCTTTTGGAGCATTGATACTTGGGAGAAGAGAAAGTCTTTTATGATCCAAATACCAAGCGGGAAGGCTCCTAATGGCGATACACGTGTGCAGTTCCATGTTGATCAAAAGCACCTGTTGGTTGTTCATGAGACACAGCTGGCAATATATGATGCCTCCAAAATGGAACGTACTAAACTGGTAGGCATTTTATGATAACCGTTGCATTGTTGATATTTAGCTCTTGCTATTTGGATAAGATTTTGGAGCTCTGGATTGTGTATAATCGGCGTTCATGATTTCTTCTCTTTCAGTGGGTCCCACAAGATGAATTGTCTGCACCAATATCTGGTGCAGCATATTCCTGTAACAGCCAGTTGATTTTTGCTACCTTTTGCGATGGAAATATTGGGGTGTTTGATGCGGACAACCTTACGTTAAGATGTCGAATCGCTCCATCATCATACTTGTCCCCAGCACAGCAAAATGGGTATGACAATCAGAACACTCTGCCTTAAACCTTCTTTTATAGGATGAATTTTAGTGCCATCTGCTCTGATACATAAGAAGGAACTACACAAAATAGGTACAAAGAATGATTATTTCCTTGAAACCAACGTTGCCAAGTGCATTTCATCAGCATGTGCACATTGATTTTGCTTCTCACACTACACATGCTTTCAACAATATCTTCAGATATACCATGCATTTTGTGCTTGAACCAAAGAAACTCCTCTTTTGTCCACATACTTTTGCATCCGCCAATGTAGTGTTCCATCACTCAATGTGACTTGTGATTTTGCAGGAACCCTCCTGTATATCCTGTTGTTGTTGCTACTCATCCACAGGAGCCGAATCAATTTGCTCTCGGAATGAAAGATGGATCTATCAAAGTTTTGGAGCCAACAGAATCAGAAGGAAAATGGGGAGCATCTCCACCAGTTGACAATGGAATTCTAGGAGGTAGAACGGCATCATCATCTACCACAAGCAACCATAATCCAGAACAAGTACAGAGATTATAAAAACGTTTATAATAGTTTCATAAACTGAATAACTTGTAGGTTGTTAGGACTCACTTATCATAGGGTAAGTAGGACCAGCAATTTATATAATTAGGTCAATTTTTCGTACTTGTTGATTCATGTATTAGTTCACAGCGTCAAAATTTTCTTTCAAAATTGTTGTATGCCCTGCGACAACCCTCTCGGTTACTTGCTTCATTTCTCAGAGATGTGGTTTTGGGGCATTAACCAGATGGGACCGCGAAGAAATGTCAAATAAATCTTTGAACTTTTCATTATGTTTTGGGCACACTGGTTTTTCTTTTTTGTGCATCTTCTCACGGTTGGCAAATATTTGATAGTTAGGTTTGGCAATGTGAGTATGGACGCGGTGTGAGAATGGGGATTAAAAAGAGCTGAGTCGAGTCGGTTTTAAAGATTTAAGTTTGAACTTGAGTTAAATTTTTTATTAAGCCTGAAATTCAAATTCAAATTTGCTCATTTACAAATTAAGTTTAAGCTAAGCCAAGATATTTATTAGGCTAGTTGAGCTTTTATTGAGCCAAAATGTAAGTTCAAATTTGACTCATTTAGATAATTTTTTTTTCAATTTTTTTTTGTCATACTAAAGATATTTAAGAGCTACTAAACAAATATACATATATAATCAATTAAGGGTAAAATGCAAAAGCATCTCTTAAACTTTGGAGATAGCATGACTTGACTATGTGCTTTTAGATTTCACAAAACTATAAACAATTTATAAATAAGTTTATTTTGTACTTTTCTATAAAAAAAAGAACAAAAATTTTATTGTTCTAAGCATAGTTGTTAAATCGCGATTTTACTAATACACTTCGAGTTTACTTGCAGCTAAAATTGTTTTTTTTTTTTTTAGAATCTTACGATTTTATCCAAGTACACATATAAACTTGGTGAAATGTTACGATTTTAATCAAATTTACCGATTCTACCTATTTGAGTAAAATAAGCTAAAATATAAAAAATACAATTATTGTTTACAAATCTCATCAACTAGTAGGAATTAGATGATGTATCTTCTTGTTGTTGTTTTTATTTGATTTTCAACTCCTCTTCATCTTTTTTCCTTTCTCTCCAAAAACTCCTATTGTACATTTATAGAATTCATTCAAGTCAAGTTATAATTGTAAAATTCATTAGAAAATTTATTTATTTCATTTATTAATTAAGCATTTAATAAGTTGAAATTTTTTATTTTTCTTCAATTTATCACTTATTTCAAACAAAAGACTAGAAAATAAATTAATTTTGACTCTATTTGCTCTTTTTTATATATGTTATATCAAGAATTAAGAGTTATTATGAAAAAAAACTTAATTTCTTCTTTTTTTTTTTTAACATCCATTATGTGTTCTAAGTTTTCTACATGTTCTATAAGCATTTTTACAATTTTCAAAGCTATTTTGCAAGTTTGTAGAAACTTATATTTCATTTCGATACGTTTCAATTCTACTAATCCCTTAGCGATTATACATAAAATCACGAGTTTGATAACCTTGGCTCTAAGTGAGAATATTTACATGTATACTATATTTTAAAAAAAGTTACACAAAACCAAATTATAAAAAAAAAAAAATCACATAAATAGTATCACTATATCGCATAAAAGAGACGCAATATAAATTTTTTTTCTTATACGTGTCTTAGTGGTGCGATACACATATAAGGAGAAAACATGCATTTGTTTAGGGAAGTAGTTGAGAAGATCGAAGGGAGGTTAGGAGACAAGTATGGGATGGATAGTGCTTGGAGTGAGACTGTCGACCGGAGAGAAGAACAGAAGGAGAAATTGGATAACGAACTCAATTCGTAATGTGTATGCGGCATTTTGTTTTTTATTTATTTATGTGTTTGATTACGGATGTTTTGTTTTGTTTTTCACATTACAGCGAGAGAGTTTGGAGAACAAACAAGCATGCATCGCGTAACTTAAATGGGATACAAAGGATATCGCGATTTGGATATGCAATACACAAGTTTTTACAAGTTTGATCGAGTAGGTTGCTGTATTGTGACTTATAGATGCAACACATATATAAATTATGATATCTTCACTTCAACATGTGATATAATGATGTTAATTTGATATTTATTTTTATACAATTTATATTTATATAATTTTTTTAAACAATGATAGACACGTGTTTCACCTGTTATAAGTGTACTTTTTGTATGAATTTGTATGGAAATTGTACAAGATGAGGCAGAATTAGACTGGATTGACTTATTTGCAAATTGTTTATAGTTTTTGGGGTCCAAAAGCACACTTTTGAAGTTTAAAGGGTTAAGTTGAGTCCACCACTAAAGTTTAGGTTATATTTTAGCATTTTCTCCATTAATTAAAATTAGTTTTTGTTATTTTAATTATATATAATATATTATAAATATAATAAATATAAAACTAATAAATTTATTTTTATTCACGAGTTTGTTTGTGAGCTTATTTATAAGTTTATTCATTATTGATCTTACTTTTATAATCAAGACGGGGTGTTGAATTGATTATAACAATAATTTTTATTTATCATGTGTTAGACTCCATCAATTAAAATTATAGATAAAGTAACTTATTTTATGAGTTGATTGGTTAAAAATCTTTTATGTTGGTTCACATGTCAACAAACTAGAATTATTACTACGATAATTGCTTCATCTAAGCTTCCGTACTAAGCTACCCCAATAATAATACATATAGAATCATAAACAATTTTGGTCTGTTTGCATAGTTTGTTTTTATTTGTTTATGAATCTGTATCGAAACGATATGTATAAATTTATTCGATTTGTATTTATATTTTGTCTATATTTGATCTTTTGATAAAAGATGTCAACTTTTTTTGTCTATATCTATTTCTTGATAAACAATTTATTAAAAAAAAGTTTTTGTATATATAAAAAAAAAAGCTAACCATGATTAAATTCCTTCATCATGGCATTGAATTTGAGTATTTGCTCTAATAATGCTTAATAGCTTCTTTGGAGCTTCTACAATCCCGCCGATAGGACCGTCTTGATAACAATCTAACCGTTAAAATAAATATAGTAAATGAAATATTAACTATTTTAAGGATTCAATCACTGTTGCATATGGTATGAACCGTTAGATGTGACGGAACCATAAAATTTACCTTTTTTTCCCCTCAAATTATTAATCATTCATAATATTTATTGGGGGTATTTTTACAAATCACTAATTTTTCTATGGGCTTTTTCCATTAGTAACAACATCATTAATGATTTTCTTTAATTAAGTAATACAACTATTTCATATTTATTCTTAAGTGGTTTTTAACTATTTGTGGTTTTTAGCCAATCAGATACAAGATAATTTCTATCATAAAAAAAAAAAAAAAACACAAATATCAATTAGACAAAAATTTGAATAAACACCATTGTAGAGCCACATACTATAATTATTAAATTCACTTTTCACAAGTATCGTATTTTTTACAAGCACATATATGAAAAATATTATATCACATATAATAAATATGATACTGTAATAGTATTTATATTTTAGTATTTTTTTTAAGTAACATTAGACATAAGTTTCACCAGTGTGTAACAATTCAAGTGTGCTTTTTAGGTATAGTAAGTGGATGTATGAGTCAGCTCATGGTGATACCATTTTATCTCTATCCTCTTTTGTATCATTATCATCATCACTGTTTTAATTTTTGGTTTGTGGAGGGCGGCGGACATTCACAGACAAACTCTCAACCACTCATGTCAAAATGATAGTGAATACAAAGGAAAATGACAAGAAGACGAAGAAGGAAGTTGCCAGTTTCGAGTAAAGACAAGACATGGATGTTCGAATGGAAAGTCAACAAACGTTAAACGTTCCTTCTCCACATGTTCTTGATCTACCCAAACTAAAGATGTCCCTCCTTTTAGGTCCACTAGGACTAGGACTGGGACCATTTGACGCGGCGTCTGGCCTTAAGTTATACGTTAAATTTAATATATGACAAATATCAAATTTGATATATAATTTTTCACTTGATTTGATATTTATCTTTTGAAATTATCAGTTTATTATCTAATCAAATTTTTATAACTATTTTTACATCTCATTAACACTATTTACTCTGCTCCCTAATATAGAAAAAAATAGCTTATTAGTAATAGATAGTATTAGGAGAAGTAGTAAAACTTCAATAATAAGTTATATCTTCCACATCAGCTAACAAAGCATACAATATTAAAAAGATAATAAAAATAGTATGAATAGGTATGATATGGTTTACGGATTCATCACATAAACTGAATCGAAGTGATCAATTATTTAATTTCCTAACCATTCAACATAATAACTAACCAAAAGTTGTACTTAACCAATCATAACCATATATAAACCATTTTGTTTTATAATTACATTAAAAAATTATACAAATTCAATACCAACATTACACAAATTAAAACTTTATATCTACTTCATATTCGAAATTACAACATAACAAGTTGTTGAACACTTTATTGTATATAAACATTTCAATTAATACATGTCCCAAATTACAATAGCTCAATAATCCAAACAATTTCTTGTATTCTTCAATTTACATAAATGTTCCCAAATATTAATTATATTTATATAATATATGCATATATAAGGGTGCAAATGAGTCGAGCTTTTGTCAACTTGGGCTCGACTCATTTATTTTTTAACAGGCCCGGGCCGAGCCGAGCTTTTAACAAGCCTGGAATGTGCAGGCTCGAGCCCGAGCCCGTTAAGGATTTTCGAACCCAAGCTCGTTTAGCGTATGTAATTATATTTTTAATAATATATATAATATTAATTAATATAAATAATTATATATAATATTATATTAATAATATAATATCAATATTATATATATTAAATGAGCATTTAATGGGCCTATTCACGATCTTTAACGAGCCTGTTCCCGAGTCGGCTCATGAGTATGAAGATAAGCTCAAGCCCAACTCGTTTAGCTAAACGAACGGAGCCGAGTCGAGCTGGGCCAAAAATAAGATGAGCTCGAATAACTTGTGATTAACTTAGTTCATCTACAGCCTTGTACATATATATTTTGAATTTGTCAACCAAACTGTTGGTTGTTGTTAGTTATAAATCAAAATCGAAATCGACAACCGAGAAAATTAAACACTCTAACCCTAAACCAAAATTGATGAATTGGTTGACCATATTTTTTTATATCGACATTCATGTTTGCTTTTTTAGATTTCATTGGTTTTTTCATAGCCCTAAAAAAATAGTTACAAAAGGCTAGGTTAAGTATTAGAATTCACCACTTTAAAGTCTAGTTATCAAATTTACTATTTTCTCTTTAATATATGTATGCGTACGTATGTATAATCCTTCCAAACTATCATTAAAAATCCAAAAATATCACAATTTAATAGTTATTATAATGACGATAGTAGCAAGGTTTTAGATTGAGTTTGGAGATAGTAACATTCTCAAACCCATGGAAGGTGTAAAGATATCATTTGAAAGTTAAGGGATCTTTGATATGTGATCAATAGTCTCAAAATGTATTTTTAATTATCCATTTCATTTATAAAGGATAATTAGTATATTGAGGATATTATATTTAGTTATTTTATATTTTTAAAACTGTAGTGTTTGGATAAATTATGGTTCATATTATATTATGTTTTAAATAACCAACTGCAATTAGCACGTTATTTGATTTAAATAAGTTGTAATTAATATACGAATTAATTATAAAATAAAATTAATATAGCAAAGTACAAATAATAATTATTATTTTTTTTATAAAAAAGTTGTAAATCCTGTGGTTAGTTGGTTACTGTGGTGGGAACAATGGCTACAACACCACAGGAGTGTTCATGTAACAATAACATCCACGTTTTCTTTCTTAACAAAGATAAAGGGCTTGTTTATTAGTCGTTTTTTATTTCCCAGTTGATGCATTTATCTATCGTGTATATAATGTGTGTGTGTGGTATGCGTCAGATGGAGGGAGAAGGGAAGTACTGTAAAAAATCTAGAGTTGAACATTTATTAAAGATTTCGTATTAAAACATTAAAATCTAATTAAAAAAAAAGATTCAACAAGAATGAGGTGTCTATTATTATATTAATATAATTATCATAACCGAATAATAATAATAATAATAATAATAATAATAATAATGGTAAATGTTAAATTTGAGAAGTTGTCAATTTATAATACCTAATTAAATTTTTGTGGCTAATTTTACTATTTTCTTAATACTTTTTGTTGACGTAGAATAGACGGTTTTTATTAAATTTTTGCGAGTTCTCTTCAACACTATCTAATACTGAAAAACAGTCTCTTTCATGTTAGTAGACATCATCATGGGTCGGTTCCGAACCGGGAACCGACCTGACCCGTCACCGGCGGTTCCTGAACCGGGAACCGGCCCGGCAATGGCGGGTCTGAACCGATAAAAGACCCGTCGGTTCTGACGGGTCCTTACGGTTCCATCCCTAAAAACCGTATGACCTGGCGGTTTTGGAACCGTCGATTCAAAAACCGGCAGAACCGGCGGTTCTACACCATAGAAATTATAAAAAAAAGTAAGAAAAAAATAAAAGAAAATAATAAAAAATTGTAATTATAAAATAAATATTTAAAACTATTTTTGCATAAATAATAAAAAATTTATTTCCTATTCACAATATTTAATATGTTATTATTAACAACATAAGTAATAATTACATTTGAAATCATATATTGTTAAATTTATGTAGACTTCTAATCAAAGTAGACTTTCTTTCTTAACAATGTGTGATTCATTTTTTGTTATTGAGAATTATTTATATCTTTGAATATTTTATAGTGTCACATTGCTAATATAACAACTAAAAAAGTGCAAGTGATTGTATATAAATAAATACATAATTATAAAATTTCTTTTAACTAATACCATGAACAATTATTGTTAGGCTCAATGTTATTTCAAGTTAAAAATTTATTTTATATTTTTTCTTAGTTAAATTAAGTAAATTATTTAATTGATTTTTTATTTTTTTTCATGGTTCCCGGTTCCTCTAGAGCCGGAACCGAACCGTG
The DNA here is from genome assembly GCA_024138025.1 of Combretum micranthum. Lineage (NCBI taxonomy): Eukaryota > Viridiplantae > Streptophyta > Magnoliopsida > Myrtales > Combretaceae > Combretum > Combretum micranthum. The sequence continues at coordinate 213,432 of JAMXBD010001020.1, forward strand.
AGAACCGGCGGTTCCTAAGAACCGGGAACCGGACCGGCTCCCACGGGTCCGGTTCTGGTTCCACCACTTTTGGAACCGGGAACCGGCGGTTCGGGTCTTGTTCCAGACCCGAACCGGACCGTGACGATGTCTACATGTTAGGAAGTGGAATAAACAGTATCAATGAGTTAATAAAAATACTTTAAAAAAGTTTGATTGAGTATTAAATTGACTATTTTAAAATTCTAATATGAAATTGAATTTTTATATAAAGTTTAGTTATCAAATTTAATATTTTTTCTACTAATAATAATAATAATAATAGGGACAGGAATATTAAGCTTCAATAGGCATCCATTGCTTAGACCGCTTTTTTTTTTTTTTTTTTGGGCCGCATGGCATTGGTAGAGCTGTTTAGCCAGTGTTGCCATTTGCTAAGTCCTCCTCATGACTCTCTCTTACAAAGTCGATCTTCTATGTCATACCTTACCTTAATACCTTAGCTTAATTAGAGTTCTAGCACAATCTTACCAGTCCACAAGCGGCTTTGCAAAATAAAATACTCAGTATAGCTTACCTCAATAAATAAGATTGAAATTAAATAGGATATATTGTAAATATAACATAAAATTAGATATGTCTCATTGATTTTTTTTTATCCACCTCATAATCTTCACGCAATTAAAACATTTAAAAACCATGGAACGTTATAAAATCTCATATTAAAGATATGCTTTACTATAAATAGAACGTTTTAGTATTTTTCATTAATATTTACGTAATTATTTTTATATGATTAAATTATTAACAGCTCAGTAAACAAATAAATATCAACCTAAAACTAATTTAACTGTCATTTTCAGTATTTAGCAATTCGCTTATCAGAGTAACTGGATTGAAGTGGCTGAGGGGGCAGGTTTCTCAAAGGAATGGTCTTTATCTTTAACAACTCGCTTTCGGTTTATTATTTGTTTCCTCTTGAGTCTGTTTGTATCATTGTTGAAAGTACGGTCTTTATCTCTAACTGGTACCCTTAGCAACTCAAAAGGCCTTAAAGTAAAAATAAATAAATGAAAATTACAAACAATGGCTTTAAAATGTAAAACAGCTTTAATTGTTTCTGTATGGCATAATTATAATGGAGCAAGTTGATATTTAAAATGACAACAGGAACTTGGAACCATTAATCCTAGACAAAGAAACCGACTCTGCCAAATGCGCAGCAGCAAGAATCAAATCTATTGCTTTCAACAAGAATTCAGCGCAGGAGACCTGGGAACAAGCCACAGCTCTTGAGCCATCTAGGAATCTGTGTAGCGCGGTTCTGGACAATTGACAGTACACATGCATCTGGCACCTGTGTTGTGCAGCCTGTAATTTTGTCAACATGCAAATATGCAGTTATCCAGAACTATAGCTATAGCTTCATTAATAGAAAGAGAATTATTTCCTTTCTTACTAAATAATGGCCTGAGATTACATAATGATGTTGGACTTGCTCAGGCCTACAACTGATGTTCGCATAAAACTAATTCCTACAACTTATTCAATACACTCAGCCTAATACACTACAACAGAACTAGACATCCAATAGCTCTTAGTTGTGTTTTCCAAAGTTTTGCCTCACCGCACCACTAATCATGAGTTTCTTCACAAAACATCATCAAGGATAGTGGATAACAACATCCCATGGACAAATTCACATCTTTTTGACCTCTCCTCTTGATCCTTGATGGATAATGGAGGGGATTCTGCATTCCTGTCATAATATGGAAAACAGTGATTTGGAATATTTAAAAAAAAAATTGATGATAGACATATCTGAAGTGACGACATGAATATGACAAAGAGGTACAGCGTGATCTGCAACAGCATAACGGCAGGGCAGTGCAAGACTTTCTTGACACAACCCATGTGTTTAGAACAAACACCACAAAACAAAACACAAACGAAAGTAAAGTAAATGCTATGTTTGGTACTTAAATTTTTCCCATTTTTACATTAACTACCTAATATTTAAAGTTTTCGATGTAATACCTATAAACTTTATGAAGTCATTTATAGTTTCTGAATTATGTTGTTAATTGCAGACATAGACAAAATTTAGATAGTTAATTACAAAAATGAATAAAGTTCTGATATCAAATGGTAAAAATTGACAAAATTCAAGTATCAAATTGACATTTTTAAACCTTAGATTATTTGTTGCAAAGAATGGTAAAGTTCGGTATCAAACATGACATTGATCCAAAAAAGTATAAATTTTGCCCAATATTCCTTGAATAACAATTTAAATGTACTTGCTAAATTCCACTGAAATTACCACACAATTTTTTTCCATCAAAATACAATCATCAGTGATTAGAACACAATGGACTTGATAAACTTCCCAGTCAGGCATAATCAGCTAATCCTAGCAGACAGCCCAAATAGAAACAAACAAGAAGCGCATGTAATATGCTGCATATCCAGGAAGCATACATAAAAACAGACTATCTTTTATTGGGAAGGTGAGAGCATATAGCATACCAAGGCCATCCAGCCAAATAGTTTACCATTCTGTCAGGGCATGTACAAGATCACAGATGTATTTAGCAGGTAATGATTTAAAAGACAAACAAATATGAACAAGCCAAGCAGCATGCAACACAACGTAATATTATATATATATACATATATATATATATTTTTTTTTTTTGGGGTGGGTAAAGAAACGTAGAATACGTTCATGGCTACTAACAGAGTTCCTACAAAGATTGTTAGATTTCCTTCCCCAAATAGCCAAGTAGAGCCACAATCCAAAAAAAATGGGTAAATACATCAAAAAGTATTAAACTTTAGGGTAAGTTCTTTTAAGATATCAACGTTTCGAGTGGTTAAAAGAAGTAATTAATGTTTGGGAGTAGTTTATTTAAAGTATCAACATTTCAAATAGTTAAAAGAAAGAATTAACATCTCACAAAATAAGTCATATAAGGAATCCATAATTGACTGGTGAGGAAAATTACGGAAAATTAGTTAAAAACTAATCCAAATGTTAGTATCTTAAATAAATTTTATGAAATACTAATACCTCATTTGACTCATTTTATGAAATGTTAATTCCTCTTTTTAATCATCCAAAACATTGCTACTTTAGATAAATTTATTCCCAAAAATTAATATCTTAAATGAACTTATTTCTAAACGTTAATACCTTCAAATATAATTTCCCCTTTAAAAATCATCTAGCGGATGTAAGGGAGGGGGTGGGTTTTTTTTTTTTTTTTTCCTGTTGGGGTGGGGTGGATAGGGTTGGGAGTGGGGAGAGAGCCCATTATAAATTTTTACTAAGGAAAGGAGATCTGGTATGGATTATACATCAAAATATCGAAATTGAGAGTTACATTATGAGCCAGAACTGCAGGAAAGTCAATGTAGGAAAAAGTAGCAACCCATTTGTTTTAAAATATATGCACAGGATACTACCATAAAATATAATTTACCTTTCAGACACAACTTCATTCATGCGCTTCTTCATTGAGATAGTTTCTGATGGAGCCTGAGATTGAGGACTCTTAAAATCATCAGTCATAGGCAAGATAAATGATGATAGCAGCGGGTCTGGTGCTGCATTTGAAGGGGTAACTATGCACGAAGAACTTCCAAAGAGGGATTGTAGAGCTCCTTCTCTCAACTCCCTCCTCAATAAAGATAGTGTAGAATGAGATCCTCCTTTACGAGACTTCCTCTTGCGTTGCATGTATTTTTATTGTAAAGGAGAACCACCGAATATGATTATATTTTTTGATAAAATAAAACCAAAATTCCATGCTACTGGGGAACAAATCTAAAGGATATTTCAGGTTCAGTAAATGATGACTAAAAAATTTTTTTGATAACACCAAAAGAAATGACCAAAAACTAACATTAAAAATTTTTCTGAGGGCTTCAGAAAAGAATGAAGGTCTAAAATACATTTAAAAAGTTGGTATCTAATCAATGTTTGCTAAATGTTTGCTAGAGAAGGGACATATAAAAGATAATGATACTAAGTGCAGAAACAGCCAAAATGTAACAGTTGCAAATGATATCAAATTCACTATAAGAGATTCTAATGCGATGTTGAGCTTTATGGAAAGTTAGGAGGAAAATTTGGGGATGCTAAAGCAGCTTCAACTTTTAATGATAAAAAAAAAAAAATACCGCTTGATGAAAGGATATCTTGAAAATGTTTCCATGATGTAACGTTATGTGAGCAACCATATCAACCCCTACTCTCATGGCACAAACTGGACACACCTGCAATCAAAGATGCAATCCATGTGAAAAGGCAGCTTTTGCATGCAATTGGTAATTCTAGAATAGATAATGAACTCTGAAACCATGATCAATAATAATGGTAAAAGGTGTGGTTAAAAGACAGAGAATCCTCCCACACACACAAAAAAAAAAAAAAAAGAAAAAATAAAAGGAGGATACAGGCAATGAAGCCTAAGGATAAAAGTAACAAGATCTTCTCCTACATGCCATAATGGACCAATGACAGGCCAGCTTGCCTTCTGAGTCTCAAAACACTAATTCTAGAAGTCAAAGTTCTTCTCTGAAATAACAAGAGTGAATCTTAACAAATTTAATAATCCAAAGCACTTTGATGGTTATGACATCAGCACAAAGTATCTGTAGAATCTTCACTGCCCATAATATCATTGAAAAATATGTGAGCCTATCAACTATGGACAATCATAAGTTTACAATTCTTATTTAAAAAGTCTACTTTGGAGAATAACATTGTCAAATGTATAATAAGCAGCAAGGACTTCCTCCTGCTCAGAAGAACATGAAGCCCACATGCCGTAATTCAGCTGCTAAGAGGAAAAATATGAATGAAAATTTTAATGATTAGTCTGTCAAGTGAGGGCATTTTTCTATTAGCAATTAACTAGTAGGATTACATAGAAATTCACAGGTTAGCGTGCCATATCAATCTCAGCAGCCTTTTCTAAACACTGCTTCTTTTCATGCCATTAAATTTCCAAGCACTTGCTTAAAACTCCTTATAAAATAAGAACACGGTAAGTCATCTGCACTGAAATATGACGGAAGAACGATTTTCTATCCTTTTTCATGGCAAGTCCACAGCATACTAAATTTTGAATAACAACAAAATTGGAACTATCATATCTGCTAGCATGAAGCATAAGAAAGCAGAAAACATAATTAAGAATTGAACATTACCCCATTCTTTGCCTCCACAGGATGCTCATCATCTATGTGACAGCACAAGCCTACAATGTCATAGTACTCTGAACAGAATGGACATGGAAACTCCTCCCTCATATCATCATCTCCATCAAGTTCTTCATATCCCATAACTAGATCTACATCCACACAAACCTAATGGTCAAGGCAGTATCCTAAACAGATTATCTTGGAAGCATAGACAACATGAAATGCGCAACCAAAACAAAAGGTTTTGGGACATTCATAATCACCCAAATCCAAATTTTGAACTGGATTATTTATCAATGATTGATCACGGCTTGCGCAAAAAAATTAATAATACAAAACCAACAAAGATACTGATCTCACTCTACTTATTTCCTGCCCCCATTTCTCACATGAAACTGACCAAGGAAAACATTGAAATTTTAATGAAAAATTTACCACCAACAGCAATAGTTCATCATATTATGAGAAGTGAAGAGTATTAGTTGTAGATCATCTCCTTTATTGAATCACCAAGAAAAAAAGAAAAAAAACAGAAATGGAAGAAAGCACACTTCAAACATTTTCTGCTACAAAAATATCCATATTGCTTACACTTCTTTTCACAGAAGGAAGAAATCTTGCACTCTGCATTTGAAACTCAGTGCAATAATTATTCCACAAATTACGGAAAAGATACAGCATGATTTAAATGATTCACATAAATCCAAATTTGAAATACGTGACCACATAAGAATGAATCAGTTCCAATAGCTCGGTGCCAGCTTCAAGTTTCGGTTTCAGTGCATCAAAACAGAAAATAAGCAAGAGAGATAAGCATACAAATGGACAAATTCCGATTGTGTAATCGAGTGCCCCCAGTGAACTTGCTAAGAAACAAATAAGGGGAGCCTAATTTTCCTACTTTATAAAAATTTCAAATATATACAATCCCTAGACGATGATTCTTAGTGTATTCCATAAATATTACAATCTCAAGAGTGTTCGGGCACTCTCGTATAACACAAATTTTAATTGCACGTTATACATAAATTTGAGATACATAAGACTCTGACAGACAATCGCTATCGCATCGGAGGAACAATTAAGGCAAGTCAATAGGTTAATGTTTCCAATTAAAGACATGTGCAGATCAATTCAATTGCACTATTGCAATCATAATCACTTAGATATTACATCTTTTCAGGTCAAACTCAACAAAAATTCAATTCTCTAAATCAAAAATCAATCAAAAGTGATGTATTGCACAATCGACGGATCGAAATCCAAAAACACGACAAAATCAATATTTATATATATATATATATATATATATATATATCTCAATGCAGCTTTTCCTGATTTTGGACCAAACATAATAACTCAAACGGGTATAATAAGATATTAATACACAAATCAACAATTACGAGCTCTTTTCTTAAATTCACCTAACTGTCACAATCATAAATGTAATGAAACTACAAATTTTAATTATGCAAAATTTAATTAAATAATTAATAAATTAGGGCCGATGATTTGAGCTAACCGGATCGAGATTGAAGAGCGGATTGATATCTTTTTGAAGCGGAAGAAAGACGAGCACTCCATGAATCAGCATCCATAGCTACGATTTATACACAAAAAAAGAAAAAATTAAAAGTTAATTTACTTTTACTTTTTTTACAAAATTGATACAGATCTTCGATTCAGCTGAATCTCAGGTTCGATTTCAAAGGAAATGGATCAAGAATCCCTAGATGTGATCGGTCGATTTGGGATAAATTGGTTTGTGGTCTTTGAGTTTAAGAAAGAGGAACAGAGAGAGAGAGGAAGCCAGAGGGGAGGGAAGAAAAATGGAAGCGAGAGAGTGAGATAATTATTTTTTTTTTTTTTGGATGGAATAATTTTCAATCACCAAAAAGCCTTTTTTCAATTAAATATTTATTTTGTGTGGTCAAGTAGTAGTTGTTTTTATTGTTATTTTTGCTTGTTGGTAATTGAAAGCATTATCAATTCATATTTGCGATTGAAAAATAAAAAATGTATTCAACATTTACTTGGAATATTTGTTTTTATGGGTATAATACATGAATATGAATAATATAAAATAAAATTACATCAATATAAATTATATAATTTTAATTATATAAATATCAACATAAGATTGCATCTAAAACATCCAAATAAATGGAATGTATTAATGTGATTTAAGAATTTCATTACATGGTACATGAAATGTAAATATGTTTGCAATGGTATTTATATAATTAATATTTATGTTAGATTTGTGATAAATTGGTAAACAAAAAAATTCTTATTATTTATATTTGGAAAATGTCCGTAAAAGTTTTTTCTTTTTAACTTATCTAGTGAAAAATATTATCCATAGTCGCCAGTAGGAAACACGTTCATCTTTTAGGAAATAATGTATTATATCTTAATATTTACTTACTTTTTATTTATTTTTTTTTTTTTATACAATCTAGGTCTTAATATTTCTAAAATTTTATAAAATAGGATATATTCCATTACTTACAGTTATTCGTCATTTTTTTTTTTTTTGGATTTGTTAGTTTTTGATCGATTAAGATAATGAAGTAAGATTTTTTAACTTTTTCCTTTGTGTATTCTTTTTTTTTTTTATACTTTCTAGTATACTTTGCAATTAAATATATTTACTATTTTATTTTTCATGCTGTTGTGTAGTTAAATATAATTGATATTAATCTAATTATTATGGCTAATCCAAAACTGATATGTACCATAAAGATAGTTTAATAGAATTTTTTTTTCATGAAATTTTATAATAGTGACTATTAGATGGAATTTTTCTAAACTTTAACTAATATGTTTTTCTCTTTTTTTTTCTCACTTGATATATTTATATTTTATCACACTTTAAATTTAAATTGCCTAATTAATTTAGATGGCTTCAAAGAATGCCCCCATGGCTTGCTTAGCACTGTGACTATTTTAATTTTTATTTTTATTTAGGGGGAAAGGAAAAGTAAAATGCTTTGGTATGCTTATTTGAGCTAGGGGATACGGTCAAAGATAAAATAAATATTTTTCAGTGAGCCGTACGAACAGTGAAAGAGAATCTTAATACGCTCCACCCACCATCGATGATGACTCGTGATCATACATTTATTTACTACTTTATCATCATTGTTTATTTATTTATTTATTTTACACGTTTTATATTCCGTTCCAAATTCCAATTACATGTAACAGGTTACGGAAAATAAAGATTTTAGATTTTAATGGGTCATTCTATATTTTAATAAATTAAATTAAATTAAAATTACTATTCCCTTATGTTGTTAATAAATGTTATATATTAAACAAAATGAAAAACACGTCCAACTTCTCATCTATATTAAAGCTTTTTCTTTTTTTTTTAAATTATTTTTTCAGTATGAGGGAGCTTGAAACCAGTGTATAACACTTTGGTGTTGGTAGAGTAGTGATTGCAGATTAGTATTAATACTATTTAGATTTCAATTGATAATTTAGTTATTTTTTAGCTGTTTTGTAATATTTTTTTCGTTTTCAAACGTATTAGTTTGTTAAAAAATAGACACAATGCAAAAATATAATGTTTGTATACATAAATAGATCAAATAAATTATATACAAATCAGATATATATAACATATAAATAAAAATCAGATATAAATACAGATAAAAATTAAACAATCCATACGAACATGTTACATTTGTTCTAGATTTATAACCTTTTCCAACACTCATTATTTCATCATATTTTAACTTTTAAAAGAGATCTTTCTTGATGAAAATTACTATTTAAAAAACTGAATATTTCAAGATAATCTCATAAAAGATCTATTTATTTAATAATTTCCTACTTTTCTGGTACCCATATACAGGTACATGATTAGTAAATTGTAGCCAATTTGTTAGCATCATCCTTTAATCCACTTAAAGATTAAAATAATAAAGCTAACTGTATATATACATTATTGTGTTTCTTTGGCATACACTTAATCCATTTTGAGTGTTACAATTAATGGTACGTCCCATGTATTAACTACTAGGAATTACCTGACACTTCTTTAACATGGAGATTTTTTTTTTTTTTTTTTACTACTATAAATTTTAATTAGGGATAGCCTATACCGATCATTGATAGACTAATATTTATAGAACTAGAATTATCTTGGAGCGATAGCTCGTCGGACATGATTCTGAGGATTTACGACGAAATAATACACACTTTATATATATATATATATAATTTTTTTTTTCGGCCATCGTTAGGTAATGTCTAATAAAGCATTATTCCTTTCGAGGGATTTATGTTAGTTACTACAAGCTAACAGGTTTTGTTTGACTCGCCTTAATTTGGTTATTTTCATATTTTATTTTTATGTTTTTAAATAAATTATTTATTAAAAAATAAACAAAGATAAAAATTTAATATTTTTACGTATAAAAAAATCAAATAGACTAGGTACAGATAAATATAGATAAGATATAAATAAAAGACATATGAAAATCAAACAATCGATACAAACCTAATAGTTGTTTTCTAATGGTTTACATGTAATATATATTATTCTTATTAGGCTTTTTTCATAAGTACTTGTAAACTTATTTCCTTGTTAAAAAAATTAAATTTATATTAATTTTTTTTAAACATATTTATCTTGCAATTATCCATCATGATAGTTGAGTTTGGAGCATGCTTTGCTAAAATTTCTATTGCATATATATGCATATACATGTATGTATCCAGAAAAATATGGATTTTTGTCACTAATTCTAATTCAGTAGACCTGTAAAATAGGCCTTCGATGCACAATGGGCTTGTAAAATAGAATATGACTAATGAAAGATTGGGCTTAGACCCAACATAGCAACATCGATGTCTATGTTAGCAAGGATGTTGATTTGAGAATTTAATGATGGTAAGAGAAACAGAGTTTAGCGATATTACCATTCTCATAGAGTAAAGGATAGTTATATTCAGCAAATCCCTAAGATCGAGAGCTTTTCGAGATGGGAGAGTGAGTAGTTCGCAACAATTACTATGGATATGAGATGGACACACCAATCCATATTCACAAGTTTCAAGTCCGATTAAGGAAAGTATGCTAAAAGACACTGAATAGAGTGTCAATTGGATACTATAACAGTCCGTCAATACTTTGAGTCAAGGCAAATGGTGTCTTAATAAGGTTTCCAGTAGCTGTTGATATGAATTGGACATTAGCCCCTTAGGTTAACCCGAGCGACTAATAAGCTAGATTTTGCTTAGGAAGTCTATGGTCTATATTAGACCATCAATGGTTTTTTTTTTTTTTTAAGAAATGATTATCGACCAATTTGCAATTGGGATGTAGTGTATTTTATAAAATAGTATCAAGCAATATTTAAATGCCATACCTTTCTACTTTATATCACAATGTTACAAAATGCTATTTTTATTTGAAATTAAAATTAGTTGTTAGAAAAAAAGAATTTATGAGGCATTACCATTCTCAGGAGTGGGGGAGATACTTATAATTGACAGATTCCCATCGATTGAGTACTATGGGATCATGGGCTAGTGGGCACTTGGCGACTATTAATGAATGTGGGATGGACCTATTAATCCATGTTTACATGTGTCAAGTTTGACCAAAGAGAGTATGTCGTGAAGCACTAGATGGAGTGCCAATCGAATTTTGTAAGAGTCATCTTTACTTCGCACTTGGGTAAAAGGCATCTTAACATGTTTTAGGCAATTGACGATATAATCTGGACATTAGCCTCTTAGGTTAACCCAGACGACTAATGAATTAGATTTGAATTGGGAGGTTTGTAGTCTATTTTAGACTTTCAATAGTTTTATTGGAGAAACAATTATCAATTAATACGTAGTTAGGATGTAGTGTGTTTTCATTACATAGTATCAAGCAATATTTAAAATATTGTATCTTACTACTTTATATCATAAAAATTAAAATTGATTTTATCATTATACGCTAATCTATGTAGTCCAATGTACATAATAATAAATTTAGAGAATAAAAATATCATTGAAAATGCTAGAATACGATCAAACTTTAATCCTAAATCTATAGGTCAAGACCTAAGATCAAATAAAAATTGATAGTTTTCTTAAAATATTATTAAGAATCTACCATTAAATAATTAAAAATGCATAATTATGCCAATATCATCTTAGTAGAACTCAAATATAAATAAAATTCTTTTTAATTTAAATAAGCATAAATATCGACCATCCTTCTAAACTTTGTATATATATCATCATCTTATTCTTTAAAATACAATACATGCCCTCTGAAAATATCAATGTGAAGAAATATATTATTGTATTTATAAAGTCGATTCTAATTTACCTTCATTAATGTTAGTTGCTTGAATTAGTTTTTTATCCTACCATTTATTTATTATAGGACTTTTGTTAAATACTGTATTATACTCATTATAAGTTATTCTCGTAGGTTGTTATATGATACTTGACCTACTTGATTCGATAAAAATCTCAATGTCACTTTGGTATATACGAATGAACTTGGAATGAAATCACAGTATAACCGTATGAGGGAATGGATTAGGCATGAAATCATAATTTTAGTTTTTTAGAGAGAATTTGATTCTGTCCTTTAAAAAGGTGGAACCGTGATTCCATTTCTTCATCACAAATGATTATTATTATAATTACCTTTTTATTCTCTCACTCATTTATTATTCATATTAATTACTGAGGATATTTTTTATAAATAACATGCCAATTCTATTCATTTTTCCCATTTCGATGTATTCATGTGTATCAAACATGATATAAGATTTTTGGAACGGTTAGGGGCAACGTCTTGAAACTCTACAGGGTTTTAAGTCTTAAATATAAGAAAAAAGTACGATTTTGTTCCTCAACCTTTGCAAAAACCTTCAAACAAGGACTTTTTAAACACCTAGATTTGACAATTGACACATTTTCATTATCTAAAAATTACTAATTAAAATTTATAGAATAATTAAATTATGATAAATTTAACAAAATAATTAAAAATAACTAAAAATTCATAATATTAATTTAAAACTATAAGAATTAAATAAAAAATAGAAAATTAAGATCTTATTGAAAAATTTCCTCCACCTACCTATGTATAATTTAGAGGGCAAAGAAGTAATTATCGAAGAAAAAATTATGGAGATATCGATTTTAGCGTTTTGTTATGGTTTGTTAGGAGAATGGGTCAACGTAATTCATCAAACTTACTGCATGTTGTCCATGATCGTCCTCTAAGATACCAGGTTAATGCTATTTCATGGTCTCCTGGCTTTGTTTCATTGTTTAAAATCATTCTTATCGTTATATCATTTTATTTCCCACAGTTATCATAGCATTTTAAATTAAGATTATGCTGGATAAAGTTGGTGGTGATCATTTTTATATGCATGAGCATCTTAAAATTTCTATTTTTTGTTTTAGTTTTTACGGTTTCAAATTAATTTTCTGAATTTTTAGTTATCTTTAATTATTTTATTAAATTTATCTCGATTTAATTATTTTATTAATTTTAATTAATAATTTTCAAAGAATGAAAAACATGTCGAGTGTCATAACTTAACAAAAAAAACTAACGGCATTAAAAAAGTTCTCATTTGCAAACTTTTACAAATGTTTTGAGGACTCAAATAGAAAGATAGTAAAACAATGTACTTTTCCTTAGATAGGAAAATATGATCCAACAAAATAACATAATAAAAAATTAAAATAATATTAATTTCCATCCGTAATGCATACTTAATGTTCAAATTCTATATTTTAAAGTACTCTCTCATATTGCCAATGACATTATAACCTAATGGCATTTTCCTGTTCAAATCCCTTTACCCCCATTGTAGTGATAAAAAAAAAAAGTATTCTCTCATTTTTGTCAAGTCAAGTTATTGGTATCAAGTTTGAATTAATTTCTTGTTTAGGACAATAATTGAAATTAATTCCTTAAATAAGGTCAAAATGAAAATAATTATCAATTTACCACACAAAAATAGCGTTTTTATCATAGGATATATAAGTGAACAGTAAATGCATGTATATCGCGTTTTGCGATATATGCATGCATATCATGACTAACGTACAGAGCAATATTCCGATTATTAATCACGATATCTATAAGAGATACTTATATCGTGATTAATAATCACGATATTGCGACTGTAGTCAAACATCAAATCGTGATTCTTTTACGCAATTTTTGTGCAAAATTAAACATCATGTTTCTTAAATGCAATTTTATAACTGAAAATTAGTAATTCATTTCATCCAAGTAGTATATTAATAATTATTTTGTAAAGGAACTTTAGACATATATTTGACTCTACCAAGTTTGAATCTCTCTCCCTCTTTGTAATGACAAAAAAAAAAAGGACTATCTCTCTCTCTCATGGCCATTAATGATTTTTTCTTATATAAATTCTTGTTTAGTTAATGGATATTAAATTTTGTATTTGCGAAAAGTTCTCCTATAGATGGATTAGCTAAATATTTCAAGATATTGGAAATTTACTACCTAGAAATGTGAAGAACCTGATAACTTGTGTCTGGTGGAAAAGTGGTTTCCAAGTACCGCGATGTGATAGTTTTATGGCAGCATCCTCATACTTTAATTCTTTACTTCTATTAATCATATGACAATGCAACAAATTCTATCACACCGTCTTATTGGGATTTATATTACCATGGTTGCAAATGGAATAATACATACGATCCTTGATTATATCAGAACGTCGACAATTAATTTTCCTTTTCTTATTAAAAGTCAAACCGAGGCAAATCTTCTCGACACAAAATTTATTTTCAATTTTTCTGATTATTTCTTGGATAAAAAAGATAAAAATAGAAAAAGCTAAGGAGGACGAGGCGAGTTAGGTTTCGGGTTTGCTAAATTCCTATAAAAGTAGGATACAAGTATAGAAAAAAAAAAAACTTTATCAGTCCATTCACTTGACATTAATAACTATTCCTGACGGTGTTTACTTTAAAGGAATGTCAATTCATAATAAATTGTTATTACATAAAATGATGAATACCAATTCATATCTCTAACCCATGAATAGCTATTATACAATTCATGTCTATTTTTCAACTTCGTTATAAATAACCCTGTCTTGAAAATAACACTTATACAATTATTCTCTCTCTATAATAAATATAGAGGTATTATAGATATTTTAGTTTTTATTCTAATAATTACTTATTTTACTTTTTACACCAAGTAAACATTATAATAGTCATTACAACCCTATTATATTCCCTTTGAATTGGAATTTCATTCATCTCTTATTTTATTCAGTGAAGTGAACGAACAGTATAGGATTGTATAAGAAATTTGAAAATCCTATAAGGTATTAGGGTAGATTCATGATTTATATAATCCATCTCAAGCTTGACCTAGCTATATCTATAATCCAAATAAAGGAATGTAGTTGTGATTCCCTCATTCAGTTTATTTCATTACAATTGAGTCCATTTCGAATAATTCTTACATATCAAATATAAAATAGTGCAATAAGCACAACCCTCCTTTTAGTTTGTTACTAGCTTTTAGTCATAAAAAAAATGTTGTTGCGATAATTGATAACTTTAAAATTCTTATTATAGCGAACTTTTAAAAGTAAAAAGAGACTTTTTCTGCGAATAATTCTAGTCTAAATGAAGAACCAATTTTGAGAAAGATGAACAATCCATTAATGGGGAGAATTCACATGTAGAAAATGCAGTGGTACAGATGAATATTTGATAGAATTTAATTAGTGAGAAAATTGAAAACATGGATTTAGATGCAAAGCCAAACTTTGAATATAGAGTTTAGGTTGAATGCCTAAGGAATACTAAGATATGAGAGTAGGCTATAGGAAAAGTTTGAATTAAAAAGGGCATTGTGGGGGAAATAAATCACCACTTTCTATATTTCATACCAAGAGATATTTAAGTGTATAAGGATCTAATAGCTCACTACTAGTAGAGTGAATAGATCCACATTGAACATCATAGCTAACAAATGAACTACAGTCTATGCTTATGTTCAAGTAAAAACAGTATTATATGACCATGGATTTTGTCAAGATACTTTTGAAAATAATGGCAAAAGATGATGCAATGTGATAATAGTTAATTGATTAATCAAGTTTGCTCACTTTGTACCCTTTAAGATAGATTATATCTCAAAAAAGTTAGCTTAGCTATATATTAAGTAAACCATGAGGTACCAATGATAGTAGTTTTAGATAGAAGCATACAAGTTGTCCATGGATTTTAGAAATACCACACAAGGTCATGAACACCAAGTTACAATTTATCATTACTCTTCATCCTCAAACTGATGATTAAATTGAGAGAACAATTTTTAAATTGGAAACCTATTGGAGGTTTGTGCACTTGATTTTAGTAGTAACAAGGATTAACACCTATCTCAGCATAGTTTGCATACAACAACAATTATTAAATGATCAAAAAGAAAAATGATATCCAATATACTTGGATAATGATACAACCATCAACAAAAGAATTAGTAGACTAAATAATGATATGCGATTTGGAGTTGAGAAATCTAACAAGCGTTTAATGGATTTTGCACTAAATTTATTGATGAAGCTGAAAATGGATTGGAGGACTTGTTGGAGATCAAACCAAAGATAATAACTTTATTTCAGCTCATGTTGAAGAATAATTTTCCAATAAAACGAAGAATCAATAAGGATATAGATTAGAAGAGGCCAATCCAGGAATGGATGGCAACTTAAGTTAGTCTATAGAGATTAAACTAGCATAGAAGAATAGAATTGATCAAAAACCAATCAGTTAAGAGTGGTTGGCCTAGGCCCAACCAATCAAACGTGGTTGATTTTCCAACATCGATTGCCTTTGCTCATGTTCCTAATTTTGTTTCACGCATGCATGGTTTTGCCTAATTTTGGCTAGTTCGCATTTTGGGTTATTTTCGGAATTTTATTTCACTAATTTGTCATGTCCTTTGTCCATGTAACATTTGGAACAAGTTATATTATTTTTAGCCAGATATCTTTTAGTGTCATTACTTTCTTTTTCTAGAGTAAGAGAGGAGTCTATATATAGGTCTAAATATCAACATTGTAAGAACATCTTACGGGATTTTGAAGTAAGGTGGATCCGATTGCAATAGTCATGTGCATGTAATTTTAATGAGCTTAAACATACTAGTGACACATAGAGAGACTATATAGCATAAGCCCTACCATTATAGATGAGAGATAGTATGTTCTTTGGTCTAAGCTCTATTTAATCTTCCCTAAAAGTATTTCAACAGCACTTCTCTTAATTCCCAAATGAGAGCTTTAGGTAATTATAAAGCTTGACTCTTGATACTATCTATCAAATCGTACGAACCATTATCAAGCGATATGAGTCCATGCTTGAATGTGTGTTTTACGCTCACTATTTTTATGTTTTTCAGACAACTATAAAGACACACTTTTAATTAAAATCAATTTAAGTGCAAAAGTTATTACCAAGTGTATTAATCTTGCAAGTATAGGCTAATATGAGTATCTAAGATCGTGATCCACAAGGAATGAAGGTTAGCTCTTGAGCTGTATTAGTACTTTTTATAGCTAGGCAAACTGATAGCGTGGGTTTTCAGACCTTCACAAAGGAAAAAATAAAAGTAAACTACTATACAAAATTTTGTGATTCCCAATACATGAATTTAATTCAGTTTAAAACCAACTGATCAGAAAATTAATTGATGCACAAATTATTAATCGTAAATATGCTGGCAAATCCAAATTGAAAATATGTTTAGTGTTTTGAATCGGTTAAGCAACAAGTAAGAATCCATTTTTTCAAAGCAAATCATTACCTTAGATTACCCAATTAATTTATCTTATTTTTAGAAAAGCAATTAATCGAGACAAATCCCTATTAATTTCCTAAACCCTAATTAAATTAAAATCTATATTTTTGTATGATTCTAAATACAAATTAGACATTTACATATTTGATTAGAAAATATCTTTTCAAATTCAATTCTAATTTAACGTGTATTCCGAAAATAACTTAAAACACATGCTCGGTATAACTTTAATAACTTAAACACAAGTATAAGTTAATTAATAGCAACATCAACCAAAAAATTTATAACATCCACTCAAAAACCTTTATAATTGCATAAGAAACAAGTTTTAGACAATTTTCATAAAATGAAATTGATAAAAAAGAACAGTAATTTAGGGTAATTATTTCATCATTGAAATAATAATTAGATTTGCTATAATAAAATATTTCAATACTTCAATTCTAGGTGTATTTAAATATCAACTACTTAATAACTTACTAACATTAAATTTTTCCAAGCATTTTGAAATTTATTTTCTTTACCACGAGATTGTTAATTAGCTAATGTACATAAAGAACTGAAGTAATAAAAACATTTTTTATTTAAATTAAAAATATTAAATTTTAAAAGCTCCAAAATTATGTTTGTTGATGAAAATTGAAAAAAAAAAAATTATTGCCATCTCGATCAAACCGAGTCGGCAGGCATATACACGTTCCCTCAAACTCCGGCGCAGCTCGCCTGAAAATTAGTAAGAAAATTTATTCTCTGTTCTCCATTTCGCCGGAAACTCTGTCTTTCCCTCCCCTCTTTTTCTCTCATCGGGAATCGCCATGAGAGAACACCTACCGCTTCCCTGATTCATCTTCAGATCCACAGTTCTTTGTTGCTGTATCCATTTATAATTCTGAGTTCAAATCGCCGATTTCGAAATGGCGACGCGTAATCGTACATTAGTGTACAGGAAGTACAGAGATGCATTAAAGAGTGTACGAGCACCAGTCAGTTCGTCATCACCTGGATCGGGCATCACCGGCGCCGGAGGTGGTGGTCCGGTGATTGAAATGGTTAGCTCTTCGCTTTTGAATCAGCAACATCGTTCTTATGCTCCTCTTAGTACGGACGATCCTTCGAGTTCTAGGTATATATCATTCTCTCTCGATGAATAATCATCTATAAATGTGTTCTAACACACACCCACACGTACGTAATCATATGTGTATCTATGTATGTACGCATGAATATATGTAAGTATGTTGGATTATAGCGAGGTAATTATGTAATTATGGCGATTTGGCTATGTTTTAGAAGCATGTTTGCTCCAGTGATAATTTAGGTTTAGGATTATTGATCTTGTTGCAGAATGTAATTGAATGGAAATACTTGGAATTGAAAAGGTTTATGAGTAATTAAAAAGTGTAATTGTGTTCATTTACATGTGTGTGTGTGTATCTGTGTGGTGGCTATACAATTTCAACTTTGTGATTCTGGTTAGAATGAAGAGTTAAATTTGGCTACTTTTGAGTTCTATATCAGCGTAGCCATGGAGATTATTCGAGTGAGATGATTATCAACTCTGTAGTGAAGTGGATGGATCACGCTATTTGTACAATCACGTCACTTTTGGTTTAATGGAATGAAATAAGATAGAAAGAAAAGGAATAGCAATTCCGTCTGACTTATGATTGGAGAAAAATTTCCATTTTGTGAAGAACAGTAGTTTATCTGGTAAACAGAAGGAATAAAAATTTCTTATATATTCTACGTTACATGGAATAAACATTCTTTAATGGAATTTTTTACAAACCAAACAAAAAATAACTATAATGATGATTCCACATCTATAAACTAAAGCTGAGGTTAATGTTGGTCTGTATTTAGTGAGATAACTACCCAGCCTCTTTCGGTTCATTGGTCAACAGTTGGTTGTTCTCGTACATTTTGATGATTGACAAATGAGGTTATGGAAATATGAAAAACAAAAGCATATCAAATTGCAGTTTGTAGTCAGTGGAGGATTGCTGGATATGCTGGAAATTTGAAATTTGTATGTTTGTTTTTTGCCAAACATAGCAAATAGGTGTTTGATATCATAGTCAAGCAGAGAATTTTTGGGTTGTCTGGAAGGATAACCAGCTTATTTATATAACTGCAAATGCTCAGGCTATCATAGGCTTACCTTTAGGAATTCGTACAAAAAATTGTCAGCTAGACTGAGTTTGAAGCCCTGAGGATTGCAAATTGTTAAGACTTGTTACCAATGTCATAAATTTTAAGTGGTCTTGGCTCAGACGTCCACTGAGGCTGTGTCAGTTGGACTTAATGGATGCATTGTTGTTTTAGCATGGTTTATGAGTGCAAAGTAAATTGGTTTGGTTACAGCCAAGATTCTGTCTGGCTTCTTCCTACTGACACAGTAACAAGTTGTGCTAAACTTGATGTATGAATAGATGCACATATGATCAGTTGGTGACCCTTATGCTAAGAATTTATCAGAGATCGACAAACCTGTTTATCCAGTGTTATTGTTCCATTCTAACTGGCTGGTTTCTAGCCGATGATGACTGAAAAATAGGCATTCTGTCTTGCCATAGTCACCATCTAAATTGAGCAATGAAAGTCACCTATACAAAGAAGAGTATGGTAATGACAAGTTCTGTCCTTCAATAGCCAAATATAAGAAAGGGATTGCCTGCCTTGTGATGTTAATGTTCACTGGTTGATGTTTTGGTTTTGGCATATGAGGTTATTGTGTTATTTAAGGGAATATATACCAAAAAATTTCATTGCAAACACAAGGTGTGGACACTAACCCCCCCCCCCCCCCCTTTTCCTATCTACTTCTGGAATTTTATTTCGCCTCAAGTCCTACAACATAGTTGGACATGTATCATTGTAGTAAAGTTTTGCTATAAAACCCTATAGAAGGATTGTTTTCTTTCTGCAGTAAGGGTGCAGTTACTGTGGGTCTACCTCCGGCTTGGGTGGATGTATCTGAAGAAATTGCAGCCAATGTGCAACGGGCACAGACAAAAATGGCTGAATTAGCAAAAGCTCATGCTAAAGCTTTGATGCCATCTTTTGGTGATGGTAAAGAAGATCAACGATTGATTGAGGCTCTCACACAAGAAATAACTAATCTTATAAAAAGATCAGAAAAGAAGTTGCAGAGACTATCTGCAGCAGGGCCTTGATGATTCAAATGTCAGGAAGAATGTGCAGGTATGATTAAGGCCATGGCATGATTTCTATTGGCTGCTGCACTATTTAACTGGAGTAAATATCCAGTCTTTCTTTTAGTGCAAGGGGATTAACTGTAAAAGTTGAACGAAGTGCTGAAAGGTCTCAATGGCAATATGCCTACCCTTTTGAGTATGAAACTGCAATTAACAAATAGTCATTGCATAGCTCCATTATTAGGTACTGGAGTCTCATCCAATTTTGTTCTATGTAGCTAGAGATGATTCATTGTACACTAGAAGTGTGATTAAATTGACTTGGTAGCTGATCTTATGTCATATAAATGCAGCGGTCACTTGCCACTGACCTTCAGAGCCTGTCAGTGGAACTTCGCAGAAAGCAATCAGCATATTTGAAGCGTCTTAGACAGCAAAAAGAGGTGACATAAGTAAATAGTTAGTTTTACTTGGGTTTCTTGTTTTCTTGAATATGGGGTTTACTGTTCTATCTGTTTTATCATAAATCATCATTTATGCAGGGTCAGGATGGAGTAGATTTGGAGATGAATTTAAATGGAAACAGATCAACTATAGAAGATGATGATTTTGGTGACATGGTGGGTGGGATTTTTTTTTTTTTTTTTAAATCCCTTGGGGTATATTTTGCATTATAACTGATAAGTATGTTTACATAATTTGTTATATTATCAGTAGCTAACATGAACAAATCAGCATTAGATTAAATGTAAACTGTTTGATGACATTTAATGAGATGTTAGAAGGTAACTTTGTATTTGCCCTGACTCTTTGCTTATGTATTCGCCATTCAGGGGTTTAATGAGCATCAAATGGCTAAGTTGAAAAAAAGTGAAGCATTCACTGTGGAAAGGGAAAGAGAGATTCAGCAGGCAAGTGGAAGCCTCACCAAAACTTATTCTATGTAATTTTGACATTGTGGTCCTGTTATTGTTTACTATGACTAAAATATGCTTGTTATTATTTTGTAGGTTGTGGAGTCGTGAATGAGCTTGCTCAAATCATGAAAGATTTGTCTGTTCTTGTGATCGATCAGGTGGGTGTAATAATCTTGAAGACTGGTCTTGTTTATCTTTTATATTACAGGAATTCACGAGTTGATTTCTATTTATCCAGGGAACCATTGTGGATAGAATAGATCATAACATCCAAAATGTAGCATCCACAGTCGAGGATGGACTCAAGCAACTGCAGAAGGTCTGATCAGTTTCTCATATTCATACCAATCTCTTTCTGTCCCATGCTTCAATTTGCTCACTAGCATAATTTGAACTCTGATCGATCGGAATTCAATTCGACTGTGCAGGCTGAAAGAACGCAGAAGCAAGGGGGGATGGTTATGTGTGCGACAGTGCTGGTCATTATGTGCTTTGTTATGCTGGTCCTTCTAGTTCTCAAGGAAATAATCTTTTGAACTGGATGTTTTGAGGCCAAAAAAAAAAAAAAAAAAAAAGAAACTGGATGTTTTACTTCAGATTTCTTCAGCAAATTCATTCTTGGGGTCCTTGTCGCACGACTGTACATTCAGAGAGGCATGCGTCGAAGATCCTACACAAATCAAAAGCGACTCGGATGCTTTTTGACTTCCTTAATCTTTCTTTTTCTGATTGTTTCATTTTTTGTCCATTTCATAGGGAAAAAAAAATGCAAAGCCAGATATAGAAAATTGAGAAACAAAGAGGATTGTTAATTGTATCATTACGCCTGGACGACAGTTGTAGAGATGATGATCCATGAGGGGAGTTTTGTGGAATGAATGTGATTTGATTGTTCATTGTTTTTCGTTTTTAAGCTCTGGAAGTTTTGTTTGTTTCGTTACATCTGGGCTGTTCTGGGGAAGACCTTGATGTATCTTTTGTACTAATTTATTTTATGTCGAACGAAATAGAGATAGTATATGCTCAAATGAATCGCATAAATTCCGAGTCACTCTTTCCGCTTTTAAGCCTTTTCGTGGACTGATTTGGTTTATAAAAGATTCTATAATTGAAAAAAAAGTTTATTTTTGGTCAAGAACAAGTTTTTTAAGTTATTATCACTCTTGGTTGACCCATTGGTCTTTATTCTGGTGGAGAAAAAGAGGATGATATCTGTAATAGTCATTTTCTTTTCTTGATTTAATCTATCTTTTTTATGGAGCTGTCATTCTTTTGCTATAAGAAATACGATTCGTGTTTAAAGTATGACTTTCAATTGGGCTTGCTTTCAGTGTTCAGATTTTTAGCTTTTCACGTCAAAATCTGGTAGCTTTTTCTCTTTTCCTTTTTCTAAAGGTCACATACAAACATATATGTATCATTATTTGGAGTATTAATGTACAGTGAGGGTTACATGTCGCGTGTAATATACATGTGGTGTATTACTTCTAATGGTTTTTTAATAGGTAAGTATATGGATCGTAGTTACTTTAAATACCACCCACTGCATTTGTCCATGTATTAGTATATAGCTAGGAGTTACATATTATGTGTACATCTACGTGGCGTGTATTAACTATCAAATATTTTTCATAGTACATCCTCGTAGCATGTATTACCTTCAAAATATTTTTCCTAATATTTGCATTAGCGATGCTTGCAGCATGAAATTCTGCCCATTTGTAAGTTGACAAGTTGCTAAGTTGCTAGTTCATGTTGATTGAGCCAAGAATGATGAGAATTGGATATTAAAGTGGAAGATGGGTCTGTTTGGATTGGCTTTTTTTCGACAGATACACACTTTTTCAAACTTTTTGCTAACAAATTATTTATCAATAAATAAATATAGATAAAAAAAAGTTGACAGTGTAATATATAACGAATGGGCCAATACCAATTTTGACAAACGAGTAAATTGGACCTATTGTGCCCAAGAAGGGTTTTGTAGGATTTTGAAAAGGAAAATTTTTTTTTCCCTAAATGTGTGACCCATTTAGAAATTTTGAATCATTAGGCCAACGCACAAGAGTGTAGTGGGCTAAGGAAAATTTTATTTAAGTACGATTGGGCAAAGGTCGGCCCAAAGAGAGGCCAACCCAAATTATTAGGTCTCAAAGCCAGCGAAAACCCCACCGAATTGGTACGAAACCAAATCAGAAGCCATATCCCACTCCAGTTCAGATACACGAAAAGACTATTAAAGATAATTACAGTATTATAATAATAAAAACTATAATAATCAGCGAGAGTAATAACATATGTACAATATAAATTATAGAGCAAAATATGAATTTTTGCAAAAACCAAATTTAATACCTGAACTTTTGAAAGTTTAATTGTAATACCAATTGAACTTTTCGAACCCACAATTGGTATGTAAACTTTTAAAAGTTTAATTTTGATACCAATTATACTTTTTATGCTTATAATTGGTATTTGAATTAGCACTGCTAATTTGATACCAATTGAACTTTTAAAGGTTGAGTACCAATTATGAGCATGAAAAGTTCAATTGGTATCAAAATTGAACTTTTAAAAGTTCAGGTACCAAATTCAGAACTTACCCTAAGTTATATTATGATATGATATATACCTTATTTTGAGTTGAAGCAAGCTAACTGGCTGGTTCTTAATAAATAGCCCCAAATTAATCCAAAATAGCAACCTAGGTTCAATTTAAGCCCTTAACTTATACTTCAAAAGGTAAGCGTAAAATTTAGTACTTAAATTTTATATAAAACTTCAATTAAGTACCTAAACTATGAAATGATCAATTTAATACCGACTCAAAGTTTTTTGCTATTGATTTTACTATATTTTTAATACCATTTACTTTGTTTGTTGACTTGGAAGAGACATAATATCATTGATTATTACTACTTCTCCAAATATCATTTAGCACCAATAAATTACTTCTTTCATGTTAGAAAATGAAGTAAACAGTGTTATTAAGATAATAAAAATAGTTATGATAAGTTGCTAAGTTTGAATACCTAATTTGACATTTTCTCATTTTAATTATATAAAAAAAAATAAAGCAAGTAATGGACTAAACTGGTCCAATCCATGGCCGTTGAACCCCTAGCCCATGAATTAAACCCAAATTCCTATAAATGGTTTGGTTCCCTATAGCAAAGTAGTGAGTGATTGATAATAATAGCATTATTAAACATATGAGAACATACGCACATATATTTCAAGATTTTAGATCCTAAATTAAATAGGTCCACTATCTTTCGTGCTGAAGGCCTTAGCTAAGCTTACTACACGAATAAATAAAATTTACCTCTTAAAAGAGGCTTGATTTCAAAACACAATAATTTTTTTTAAAGCCCAAAACACTTATCAAGGTTTTCTTCTAATTAAATAAGCATAGTTTAGCTTAGGTATATTTAAGTAAAATTAATACAACCAAATAGAAAACCCTTGTTGGGCTAACTTAAAAAAAAATACAATAGGCCTAATAATTTAGGATCCATATTTTAAATGGGCTTTTATAACGTCATGGATCTTAAATAAAATCAAGGACCTAACTCAATGGAAATTAATATAAAATATAAGTTTGATTAAATGATTATGCCTATTACAATACTAATACTTCACCTTTTTCTTTTTTGAATAAATATCAATTATATCTAGTACTCATATTTATTGCTCAAGAGTTACACTTTATGCAGTGACATGCTTGCTAGGTGCAACATTGAATATACAATGACCAAACTCAAACATAAACCAACTAACAATGTATATTGTTTACTACTTTGTTCTTTTGAGTCAAAGAGTGACACCTTGTGTATAAAGCCTTATCACAATAATTAAGCTATCGATGATGGTTTCACGAGGTAGCTAATAAGGGGAACGACATTTTAACAATAACTCAAATAGAGCAAAGTTATGTTGGATGTAGTTTTGACGAATGTTACTCAATCAAGTTATACAATATAGATGGACTGAGATGACAATGTCTAAATAACAATTGTAAACCTTATATGATGCTATTCTTACTATTTTTTGTTAGATTAGAGATTGGCTATCTCATTTATCCTCAAATACTAGAGCAATAGTATCACACCACAATATTTGCCATCGTCTTGTCCAAAGTTATGAATACTTGATGTTGTTTGTTTCACATCAAATTATATAACTAAACTACTATTTGTTGCATTAGATTAGTTATGCTAGTTCATATTATGTGTCCTTACATCACTTTAAAATGAGTTTTAGCTCACCTCTTTCTTTTTCATGTAACAATTATACTTCTTTTTGTCATTTATATGATGGTTTTTGATACATATTTGATAGCAAGTTCTGATTCAACATTGATTATGCATAAATTCATAGATATTCCTAAGCTCTCCAGGATTTATATTTATATGTAGCTTTTGCATTACTACAATAATAAAAATTCTTTGATAGTGAGAGACTTGTGACACTCGATATTGATACTTAACATGTTTTACCTTTTTAGGACCCACTTAGTCATGTTCATACTTTAGTCACATCCTGAATCCTAGTTCTATTTTGTGGGTGTGAGTAGACATCACCATAGGCCAAACACGGTCTGAACTCATGAGGTCATGAGTCCGATTTAGAGTGCCCTAGACCTACCGAGTCACGAGTCCAATCCAAGGTGACTTGGATATGCCAGGTCATAAGGCCAATCTAGAGTAGCCCGTTAAACCACCTACTTATTCTTTCAAAAAGAAAAATTGTAAAAATAAATTAACTTTAAAATATGAAATAAAGATAGGAAAAAAAAACTTCAAATTAACAATAACAAAGTTGGTGATCCAACTTGACTTGGTGAGTTAATGGGTTGGAGATCTTGAATCGCTCTCAACCCAACAACTCGTCAGTCTTGGACAAGTCATGACCTTTATAGTCTGGCTAAGCCAATTGATCATGCCTGCTGGTATCAGATCAGGCAGGACTAGATCATGGGTTAGATCTTGTTTGTGCTAATTTCTAAGCATAGGTGTCCTTGCTACTTTATACTATTTATAGTCATACATATGTATACAGATGCATAAATGATATAGTTCGCCAGTACATGACATTCATAGTAAATCAAAATAACAATCTTCAAATTTCAATTTTTGAAATCATAATTCAAGAATTTTATGAAGTAAAATTGGATGAAAAACGCATATAGTAATCAAAATCTTACATACTCTATTTAAATAGATTACGAGGAAGATTGTCGTCCCATATAATTTTTACGGGGTGTAACAATCAAAATTCAATAAGTCTTAAGAAACGATAAAATCTATCTAATATTCACAGGAATAAAACTTAAATGATGCTTAAGATCATAATAACACCACCATGCTGCATTTTGAATCATCTGTGTCCATAGAACGAGATCATCCTCCTGTTTTCTCTTTATCCTACTTGAGGATTGGGTAGTTGGATGAAAGATCAAGCTAAGTAGTATTTTAACTCGAGTTTGACTCATTTACTAAATGAATTTAAATTTATCTCAATTTAAAATAAGCAAAGTTATTTGCAAGCAACCCTAGCTCGTTTATAACCTTAATTAAACTAGAATCCACTTCCGATCAAATTAGAGTTCCAAAGATCTAAAGCCGAGACTCATTTTTCTCGCAGGAAACAATACTAACTCACTTCTCTTTGCATGAAACCTATTAATTCATAGGATATCAATTTGTAAACTAAACCTTGCCTACTTATCATGTAAAAAAATATATAAAATGTTTGTAAATGATATGTTGACATTTTTTTTCAAGTAGTTAATTATAAAAAAATAAAAATTATTCAAATATCAACCATGACACCTACTCAAATAATCATCCCCTTGACAACGGATAAAAGATGAATACAAGAGGATCGATTTAATTATATGCTAAACGTGACAAAATTATGTACTAAAATGGAATAAAGACCACCCTGATCTATTCAAATATCATTTCATTTTCAATTATTTTACTTCTTTAACTTTTTAAAGCGATACTCGAGGTAGAAGTTCAACATTAAAATTTGAGTAAGCGGTCTGGATAAAAATGGATTGTTATTGAAATTTTGTTAATGTCTTAAAGAGTAAAAAAGAAATATTAAGGATTCAATTACGTTCATTAATCTTATGGGATTGGTCCGTAAGAAGCCTTTTTTTTTTTTTCAAAATAATGAAAATCAATTTTACATCTTTAGTAAGTCTGCCAATAACATAAATAACTAAAATTTTCCAACTCTATGGCCCACGAAAATGCCTAAATAATAATAATAATAATAATAATAATATAATTCATATATGCTCAAATCTACACTCACTAAGGATCAACAAAATCTCAAAATGTCTTTTAAAAGGACACATTACATCAACATCTTATCAACAATTCCTAAAATCCCACTTTCCATTTTGTATCCTTTGATCAACCTAAACCCTAAAAAAACCCTAACTAACAAAACCCAAAATGTCACACCCTTCCAAAAAAAAAAAAAAAAAAAGTTTTAAACCCTAGAAAAGCCCCTAAGTTAAAATTTTTATGGGTGCTACTTGTCAGACTTCTTCCTTTTCATGCTTTTTCTTTTTTTTTTTTTAATAATCTCCTATTTTATACATTTTACTATACTATATTTCTTTTTTCCTTAAATTATGCAAACACAATACCACAAGACAAGGCCATCAAAGAAACAGCTGCCAACTCTTCTTCACCCATTTTTCTCCTCCTTTGACACCTCTGCTTCTTCACTATTGAATTCTGGAGCAACAAATCTTTCCCTAAAATCACTATTAACTCTCCCAAGTCCTTACCACAACCACAAGCGCCATCACCAACACCACCACTGCCGGTGGTGGCCATCGTGGTGGTGGCGGTGGTAATTTTTTCTCTTTTCCTGTTCAGCTTCATTGACATTGTTGAAATTCTCTTCTTCCGGTACCTGATCCCACATGCATTACATAATGACTGCATTGTAAGAAAAACAAAATCAATTAACAAGTTTATATTATTGAAAAAATAATAATAATATCAATATCTACAAAACTAAAAATTAAAAAAATTAAAAAAAAAGAGAAGAGAACAGGGTATATTATTGTAAGAAAAACAAATTCAATTAACAACTTTATATTATTGAAAAAAAAATAATAACATCAATATCTACAAAAATAAAATTAAAAAAAGGGAAGAGAACAGGGTATATTATTCAGTAATATGGACAAAAATTCATAAGCTCCAAACTGCAGAACATTAAAAATTATATTAAATAAAAGTATAACATGCTGTTTAAAAAGAAAAAAAGAAATTATTATAAACAGGGTATTTTCATTAAATTGGGAACAAAAATTGCTGTCCCTGAATGAGGAACTCAAACTAACTATTCCTAAAATGAAGGGTCAAGGGAAAAAAAAAAAAAATCTGCATAACCCAAAAGTTCTTCTTCTTCTTTTGAAAATATATCCTCAAAAGTATGTCATCGGTGTAGAAGAAAGATGAAACTTCCTTTTATTTCCTTCACACAAACTCGAGCCACTCGTTAACGAGATCCTTAAAAGAAAGAGGAAAAAGAAAATTGGGAGAGGAAAAGCGATTGGATTATGGATAATTACGAACCTTAGGACCAGAAGGACCGCCTCTCCAAAGCGGTGTCTTGGTGGTTCTGCAATCAGCACAGTACTTCATCGTTTTCATATTCGTACTCACATTCTCTCTTCCTATTTCTCCTCCTCTTTCTTCTTCTTCTTCTTCCTGAAAATTAAAAAAAATCTATTAGAAGGAAAAAAATAAACACTATTATCCAAGTAAACAAAAAGCAGAGCCAAAAAAAAAAAAAAAAAAAAACATCAAACAAGCTCAAACATCGCATGAATTAAGGCCAAAACAAAAGAAAAAGATACCATTTTAGTGGTTTCGAGGGAGGTAGTACTAGGTTTAGCAGAAAATATCATGGTGAATATGAAGGAGACTATGAAGAAACAGAAAAACAAAAATTGTGTAAGAGATGGAGAAAGAGACACAGAGAGAGAGAGAGAGAGAGGTTAAGGTTTCGTTTGTTTGGGTGGGTTTTAGTGCTAAAACCCTGCGGGGAAAATTTGAAAAGACGAAAATGACCTCGGATAATATGGGATGAAGGTTGGTGACACGACAGCTGTAAAAAACAACCGTCGGAATGAATCCTGGGGAATTGGGATTGTGAGTGGGGTATCTTCCACGTGTCACCATGCACATGCATTTACGTTATCCAAATCTACTGACAATTTTCTTTTCTTTTAAAAAAAAAAATAAATTTAAGTAAACATCGTAGATAATATTTGTTGAATGTATTTCATCAGAATGGTCGGTATTGCAAAAAAATAAAATCAGTCTAATAAAAAATTAGATGGCTTGGACTCGGTTTATTTAAAATTATAAAGCTTAATCTCTAATTAATTATTTTATCGAGCTTAAAATTTAGATTTAAACTTGATTTATTTAGTTAGATAAATTTTATTTCGAGTTTAAAATTGGTTCGTTGAGAAATCAAGCTCAACCTAAACTTTTATTCAACCTAAAATTCAAATTCAAGCTTGACTTGATTAGCAACTTGAATGTCATTTTTTTTTTCAACCTAAATATAATATATGAGTGTCACTAAATATTTACATATACATATATAGATAAATGGTAAATGTTGTGAATAATTGTTAAATTTTGGCAAAATATGCAATTAAATACTTAAATTTTAAAATTGATCAATTTATTACCTAAAAAAACTTTTTATGTTCACTAACGGCACCTTGTCATATTTATTAAAAACACCACATACGATGATGATATTAGCTAGTTCGACAAAGGTATTGTTGGCTTGGATAAAAAGTTATTTTATATACTAAATTGATCGATTTTAAAATTTAAATACATAATTACATATTTTGCTAAAGTCCAAGAATCATTCATAGCATTAACCCCTAAATAAATATAACTTTTTTGTTTTATTATTTATTTAAATATAATATATCATAAATATAAAACTCATAAATATACTAATGAGGTCATCCATGAGGTTGTTAATGAGATTATTTGCAAGCCTTATACTCAAACCTAGATGAGTCTGTTCATGAGCCTAAATCGAAATCCAAACTTGGCTTGTCTTAAATAAATGATCTTTATTTTAAGTTCAAGCTTCGCTAGTTTGCAATCCTAATTATATAGGCTTACCTTTACTATTTTTTTTAGTATTGACTAAAATGGTAATGATCTATTATTATTGTAGTGGTATGTAAGTACTATTAAGATTGTATATTCTCTCACCGTAAAATGGGGAGATGCATTTCCTATCTAAAAAGAAAATTAAAACTACCTTTTCGAATATTCATTGACCCTTTTATTTTATTTATTTATTTTTGTTTTCATAGTGCTGATGGGTAAATTTAAATTTAGAGCTCTTTAAGCTCGACACAACCTAATTGGAATATGAAACAATGTAATGACCCATTTACTAACCTTTAGAGCATGCTTCGTCGCTAGTGACATGGTTAAGCGGATCAATTTAGTGTTTAGTCTTCTTGAACCCGATTGTCTAGCACGGTATGAGAGCTATTAGACTCGACTAATGTCATTCCACTCTTTACATTCTTGGGAAATGGTTTAGTGGTCTAATATGCAATAATTTAGTAACTTCCACTCGTTCCACTAAATCCATAAACATGGAGCCACTTACCATAGCTGCCAATCACCAATTTCCTATAAATATCATCTTAAGATATCCTCAATGGACAAATTAGTAACATTTAGTGAGCATCCTAATACACTACTTACTCATTATTTCTAGCATCACACTATCTTGACTGTTGAAATGGCCACATCGAGCAAACACCAATGTATACCGATCCATTATTGTTTTATAGGTTCAATTACTAAGCAATCTAGATCTAATCTACTCTACTGACAGGGTTAAGGCACCAACAATGAGTAATCGAAATTATTACAATAATAAAATTTACTTGAATGGCAAAACAATTAAGCCATTATGATAAGGAAAGTAAACGTGGACACACAACTATGTGATGTACCCCTTTTACTTTATATGTTTTGGTTCTTAGTTCGTAAGAATAAAAGCAAGATATTATTCGTATTGATAGATTGGTTTTGTACTTAATTTTAGGGTTAATGTCACTTTTGGTAACTAAATTTTGATAATTATTCAATCAATTGCCTATACTTGCATATGATAAATTTTTGTATCTAATTAAACTTTTCAAGATCATTTATATCATCTATATTAACGCTATATTTAGCTATCCGTCGAATTGACTATTTTAACCAATTATAAATAGTCATATGTCCTAGGTAATTATTTTATGAAAAATATTTTCTTACAATATACAACCCTTTTAATAAATGAATTATGTTGCTTGAGTTTACTATACCTTCCAAGATGTCATCTTCACTATTTAGGCTTTTTTAGACATAGAAAACAACAAGTAGTACTGTTGACCATAAAAAGTTCAATCGAATACTAAAATTAGCAATATCAAAATTCATGTAATTAATTGAATATTAATCAAAGTTTAGGTACAAAATATAACATTATCCCTTCAATTTATATTAGTGCTAAAAATATAAAATGTTAGATAGGCTTATATTTTAGCTGCTTTAATACCTAATATATTTACATTGGTGTCATATTTAGATGTCGGCATGAGTCTGGTCTAACTTGTGAATGGCTCAGCCTGACACTGGCAAGCATGACTTGTTAGCTCCAATTTAGACCTTTGACTCATATGACTCGCC
This sequence comes from Combretum micranthum, assembly GCA_024138025.1. Lineage (NCBI taxonomy): Eukaryota > Viridiplantae > Streptophyta > Magnoliopsida > Myrtales > Combretaceae > Combretum > Combretum micranthum. The sequence goes on from JAMXBD010001020.1 coordinate 245,311, forward strand.
GAAACAAGCTAAGTCAATCCAATATTAAAAAAGAAAGAAAAAAATGAAAAATAGAGACAAAAATCAATATGAAAGAGTAAAAAAATTTCAAATCACTTTCATGTGTGTAATAGCCATGCTTTTATTCCCAATATCATATTATATATATAAGTGATTATAGTTGCTTATTAAAATAAATAAATAACATGTATATATTTGAGTAGTGTAGAATGATTATGTTTGCATTAGTATAATAAATACTTAATGTTAATTTACATATTGATGTTGTATATGAAATGAGTAATATTAGATATATATATATCTCAAATATAGTGTAGCAGATTTTTTTTTAGAAAACCAAAAGCTAAATAAATGCTTTTATTTTACTTAAATTAATAACATTAATTAACTTTAATTAGGAGCTACTTTATGACTTTTGTGGGCTGCCTTAAAAGTCAATTTTGGATAAACATTAAGCTAAAAATACCCTATTTTCGTCCAAAATCATACCACCCCCAAAACAACCTCCCAAACAAACCCAAAACCCATTATTTTCTCTCCCAAAGCCACCCCAACTTCAAGACCAAGATCCACATCCAAATTCTTGCATGTTGGCCACTAAAAGATCATTATAGAGCTTTGAAAACCAAGCCCAAAGATTTGAGGTAAGCATGTGTTCTTGTTTTGAATTTATGCATGTGTGAACTTCTTAATGATAGGGTTGAGCTTGGATTTGTGTTTGATGATTCTTATGTTGTGATTGGTGTATGAGAAGTGTTATGGGGATAGTGAAGTTAGTATATGTCTAGTTATGAGTTTGGAAGTGTTGAGGAATGCATATGGTTAATGACTAAGTGTTGGGTGTAGTGATTTGGAGTTTGAAGTATGATTTGTGGTGGAGAGTTTGATGTTTTGAGTTGGAGTTTATGTTGTTTGAATAATGTAATGAACATATAACAAGCTTTGGGAAACTTGGAATGAGTTTAAGAGAAATTTGGAAGTGTAAATTTAACATGAAAAAAACAGAGGAGTTTAAAGAATTTTCGCAACCTGTCACAGAGTGTACGCCGGCAAAGTACGCTAGCAGTGTTGAAGGGTACGCTGCCGGCGTACATAAGGAATGCCGGTGTTGAAGATGTACTCGGGGACCAGAATCGTCGACCTCTAACGCTGGCAAAATTTTACATTTACGCCGCTGGCGTTGAAGTCCGGCGTTGGTTTCCCTGTTTCGCAGCCTGTTTGTAATTTGGCCATAACTTTTTCATCCGACCTCCGTTTGAGGTGATTCAAGTTACGTTGGAAAGCTTAAAAAGAGATATACAACTTTCATGTTTAAGATTTTACAAATTACAAAAGTATCAGTGCTTAAATTTCAATTCTTTCCAGCCGATACACTTTCCAACAAAGTTTAAAACTTATTGTTGTTTGCTAAAAGTTGTCCAAAGCTTGATAAATGGTCATTTAAGTATTTGTTGAGTATTGTATGATAATATATGATATCTAAATGCTATGTGATTATGTTATAATGATTTATTTGAATTTCTTTGGATGAATATACTTGAGCTTTGATGAATATATATACTTGAACTAAGTGTGAGTTTGTAATTAGTTCTTTTTACAGTGATTGATTCCCTTTCGGTTATTCCCATTGACTCTCGATCTAGTACAGGTACGCAGTAACGTGTTTGTTCTTTGCTTAGGATAGGCATATCTTTAATAAATTTTAATATAGAAAAACTTAAACATTTGTTTGAATTGGATGTCTCTTACGCTATTTAAATCCGTATCTGGCCTAGATGGCATATCGGTATCCGGTTCGGGGAGTAGCACCTTGCTCAGATTGGGGGCACGGTAGATTAGGCGCATAGGCCACCCCTGTCTTTTAATAAGACTTTCCTAAGTGGTACGGCTGGTAACTGATGGGGGAGATGGTATCGGCGTAACGTTTGCTTAAGCTTAGAATGAAATAACATGATTTAGTTCAAATGTTTATGGGAACAGTTGGATTAAGTGATGTTATGGACTAAGATAAGTGAAGTTGTGTAACGGCTGTTAACCCTAGATGAAGTTATTTTCTCTTTTATGGATATATCATTTAGGAGATATAAGTATCCGAGCTGCTTACATCAACCCCCTGAGCGTCGTGATCGTTACTCAGGACCCCCAAATATCCTTATTGTTCGGAGTTTGAATACTCCAGTGATATTTGACTAATTAAATACTATCTAATAAATGAATGATTGTCACATTGCATTATAGTTAAGATCGCGTGAGCCATTACGCTTTGTTTTTGTTACTGTGTACTGGGCCTCTGGCTCATATTTTATTTTTTTCAGGTATGAATGATGAATTCTATACAAGTATGGGATTTGGATCGGATTTTGAGGAGTTCTTAGATGATTGGGAGGAGTAGAGACGACCTTGACGTTGATGGAACCCTTATGTAATAGAATAGTTATATGTACATATATGCTTTGAAAACTTATGTATTAGTTTATAGGGTTTTTGTTATCTTTTGATGTATTTTGTAAATGGCTTGTTTACGAGCCTTGTTTGTAATGTATGTGTGTATGTATGTATATATATGGTTGTATTATATACTATTAGTAATAAAGTTTATTCTTATAAGACATCGACGCAAATAACTATCCAAATTGACCCTGGATTACAACCTTACATATAATACTGCAAATTATATGTGGTTGGGGAACTGGGTTTGCCTATTTTGAATATAAGGGTAAATCCGGGGCCTTACAATGTGATATTATTTTTAACAATACAAGTAATAAATATACTTAAAAGATTGTGAAGTTGGATTTTTATAGACATTTTAGCAAAGTAATTTTTTGTTTCTTTACAATGTCAATTTTTTTTCTCTTTATGAAAGTTGTTTGTAGGATGGCAAAAAAAAAAAAAAGAAAGTTGTTTGTGAGTTGAATATTTGTAATTCTACAATATTTATTTCACAACTACATTTGTATGTGATCATAAATAAATGCACACGTCTAATAAATCTTTCAATAACTGGGTTAACTTACTCTATAAAAGTTACAAATTATATATCAAGTTAAAAAATTGTTCTATTTAATTTTAAATTTAGTTTTTCATTTTGTATTGTTTATTTTTGTTACAATTTTTTTATCATTCAATATTATTTAAAAAAAAAAAAAGAAATACTGTCTGTTCAATGAGCGTAAACCGAACTGTAAATCGATTATGGGCCAGATATGGCACGTGTCAACGTCTGGTTATATATGTTCTCTAGTATATTTCTAATCCTATAAAGTGTGATTAATAAAAAATGCTTTTTCCAAGAGATGAAATCTGATTTCACCAAATATATATATATATATATATGTATATTTGCATATTTTGTAAAACTGTAAGACTCGACTCTCGACTGTACGGATTTAACTTCAATAAGACTGATTCGTCGTCACCGTGAGGTATTAGACAAATAAAGGACGATAAATGCTAATTATGATGTTAATTGTAAGAAAACTTCGGTATCTCGTGGCGGTTTTATAATGACAGATCTTATTACATCATTAAATGATTTAAATCTTTCAAAATTTTAAATATTTTATATTTATCATTTTTATTATAAATTTAACTGTAATATTAGTAGCAAAACTGTCCTACAAAGTACAACGTGATAGCATGGTAGAAGTTTCCTAATTGTAAAAAAAAAAGAATAAAGAAAGTAAAAAGAAAAAGATAAATGGTTAAAAAAATTATTAATATATCATGTATAACATATCTAAGTAATATTTGTGAATGATCTTATAACTTAATTTAGTTTCTTAGTTACTTTTTCCGAAGTAATTAAAAAAAAAGTAAACTTTACTATGTCATCTATGCTGACTATATGCTGTTAATATTTAATTAATATATATTTTAAATTTAAGGCGTTAAAAAATAGGATAACAAAACCGAAGCAATTTATAAAGCTAGCCAAGAAAAACTAAAAATATGGTGTTTTTTTCTTCTCTTTTTAGTAATTTGATTTACAGAATTCTCGATATGAACAATTAATAAATTTATTGTTAGTTAATAAGGGTAAATCACACCACCCATTTTTACGCTTTTAAATTTTTAATTAAATTTACAGGGAAAAAGAAAAAGAAGAATCTGCAAAATCTCAAGCATTACACTGTGTTTGGATGGTCGAAAAGCAATGGAGATGGAAATAAATTATAAGAAAACAAAAGATATAATACATTTGACGGTTTAAGTAAAGAGTGGAAATTGATTGAAAACTAAAATAAAAAGGATGAAAATATTCCTAATTCAAAGTAACTTCTTTTCTTCTAAAACTGAAGAGAAATAAGTAAAAATGGATTGAAGGGGCAGTTACAACATTGTCTCTCATAACCATATTCATCAAATTGAAATTTAGATATTTTTATCCAATAATGACTTAAATTATCTGTTTCTTTAATTAAAAAATTCAATTAACAGAATGGGATGGGAATAAAAAACACATTATTCAATTTCCTTCATATATTATTAAAAATAATATAGATATTATGTTTTATTTCATCTCTATTTTTTTTCTACTTATTTTTACTATTTCTTTTTTCTTTTTCTTTAAAATGAAACATTTCCAAACAGCGTTAGAAAGTTTGGGGGTAGAAAAAGGTAATCCAGAAAGGGGCTAAAAGCTGGAAAGAAGATTTATGGTCAGCCCCAAGACTCGAACCGACAAGCCATTAACCCATACAGTGGGTTTCACAATTTCCAAAGCCCACTAGACATTTATAAGATAAATGTCATGTCTCTGCTTATACATCGAAATAGGTTTTAAATTATACGACAAGGATTTACTAGCAGGCTTCTCAGTCAGATGTCAATCTGCTTCTGCCCTATAAGAATAGCGAGCGATATTTGGATTTCGGACTTCCTTCGCATCAAGCTGTAATAGATAGAAATTATAGTTTTTTTTTATATACGAGTTAATATAGGGTTATGATTGGATTATCTATTTTTTATTTTTATTTTATTTATATTTGATTTGTATATGTAACTTATTTATATTTGATCTATTTTTATTTTGTAAGATTTATTTATGAGTAAAATTATGTATTTTTCATTTATATTTATTTTTTACAAATATTCTAATTGAAATGGATATGAAACACATATCAAATCAATGTCAAAATGAACCAAATGCACCTTGCTCTATTTGTTTTATCTTTTTCTATTTATTTTTGCATCTTATTTTTATTGTCTTTAAACATATATTCATCCAAAAAATAAATACAGATAAAAAACAGATATTTTTGCTCATAAATAGAACAAGCACACATGATACAATTAATTTTTTTCAGTAGGACTAAGATGCAATTATTTAAATACAATAAGAGCAATGTAACTTTTAAGCATTGTTTTATAATGGTATTTTATAACAATTGTAAATGCTAAATTAACCTTATTAGTCCAGACATATTTTTTTTTTAATTATTAAAGCACCACTTTATCTCATTTACACCTTTCCACATATGTAGATGATGTTTAAATAGTCATTGGAATCTGGAAATAGTTGCTAGTTATTTTCAAGAGTCTTAGCGACCTATGGAAATATGTAATCATATTTTAAAAGTTTTTAGGGAGTAATTTAAAATGATATTTTCGATTTATGGATCTATTTGCACTTGATTAAGGGTTTTTCTTTTTTTCCATAAATATATATATATATATATATATTAGAGGGAGGTTAATTTTAATCCACTTAATGGTACTGCAAGAGCTTCAGCACTTGATTAATAGTTTAGCTTGCAGATTTGCAATTTTCTTTGATATATACATCCTTCCAAATGTGTTATTTATGATTTTAATTGATTGTTAAGCAGTGAAAAATATGCAGCTCTTAATTTTCTTAAAATAAAAGGGTAAATAATAAAAATAAAAAAAAATTAAAAATTGCATAACCCTTCTTTTTTAAAAAAGATTTGCACCTAAAATCCCCAAAATAGTCGTAGGACCCACTTACTAAGATGTTGGTTGCCTACGTGGCACTCCTTACCAACGCTTAAAAGAATTAAGAGCGTGATGAAATAATGTGCTTGCGATATTAGCATAAAATCATTACATGGCATTTCATTTTTTTTTTAATTTTTTAGAAATAGGTAATAACACATAAACAGGGGTCTCTTTTGTTTTAGGAATCTATCTATTTAATTACTGATTTTTCAGAAAGTGGGGTCCATGCAATTTTATAATCTTTTAGGATGAGTCCATAATATTTATTCTTATGAAAAATACAGCACACATGGCAACTGACAAGTTTTCATTATTATTATTTTTAGGTAAGAATTTGGATTAAACATATGGACCAATGGCTTACCCTTATAAGATTCGTCAGTTTGAAAATGTTTTAGCTAATTCGTTCAATCATTATTAAGTTAATAATATTGGGGAAAAAGATCATTAATACTATCATGTTTATACTGGTATAAATGATATAAATGATATGAGAAATTATATGGTTTCGTCATTAATTTTGATGAGATCAGTTCTATTACCATCTAACAGCTCATATCAAATTCAACTGTGATTAAATAATTAAAATAATTAATAGTTTAATTATTATATTTATTTCAACGGTTAATTGATTGATTGAATGACTAGAAGCTCATATGTGATAGTGAAAAAGACGGAAAAAAATGAAGGATGATTGGAAATTATAAACTATTAGGTCAAAATTCTTTTTCCTTTTTTGGTCTTGGGAGTCAAATATTTTTGTTACAAAGCAAAATCACTTACAACACCTACGCTTTTGTGGCGTATCTATATTTTCTTTAATTCTATATGTATCCGCTTAAAAACACAATTTATCAGACTTGCACCTGCTAATTTTTGGATGGATCGCCTTAACCTATATCTTACAGTATTTTGTGGGAAATTGTAAAGTAAAATAAGAACAAAGGAATGGATCTAAATAAAGGAATTGATTTATTATTTCGCTTTTCATTTTATTCTTCCTATTCCAATCCATTATATTTCGTACAATTTCTACATATACGGATGGCAAGATTAAGTTCGGTTCACGGATTGAATTGGTACAGTTTGAATTTCAATAATTTAGTTATCATATTATTTTACATATATCTACAAATTAAAGAGAATAATAACTTCTTTGTTGCTTTTTTTTTCACAGCCTCATTTAAAAAATTAGCATACATACTACATGATATGGGCATGTTTACGAAACTAAATCAAACCAAAACCGAAACCAACGATTTCTGATTCTGGTTTTGGAACCACATAACCGCTTTTTTTTTAAAAAAAATAAATGAATGAATTTTAGTTTTTAATATAATAAATTTTAAACTTAAAATAATTATTAGATCTAAAAATGTTAAACTATTTAACCAAATTTTTTTATAAATTTATTTAGAATGCATAATTAATTTTACACAAACACATCTAATATCAATTGTAGTTGGTAATATGAGATTACAAATGACTCTAGAGGTAAAAAGAAAAATTATAATGTAAAAATAGTATCATATTATTAAATAAATGAATTTTGCTTTAGAAGAAGTTTATTTAAACTAATTATATATGATTTTATGTTATATTTATTTATGTTGTTGATAATAACATATTAAATATTATTAATAAGCAATAAATTTTACTATTTATATAAAATAATTTAAATATTAATAATTATATATTTAATATTTTTTATTTTTTTACAATGGAACCGGAGTGAAACCGGTAGTTCTAGGACTACTGATGATGATTTCGATTTGGTTCTCAATTTAAAACCGAATCATGCCTACGTGTACCTACCATAATGTATATAACTTTTTAAGAAGATAAAAAAGCATTAGAGCAACCTCTACTGTAGTCCTACTCTGAGGGCGGAGGTCACATTACTGTTTTTCATTTTTTTTCCCCCTATTTTCCATCAAACTAACTTCACTTAATAGAAGGTAGCCACTTGTCAATCAAGTACTATTTAGAAAAAATGAAGTATTTTTTGTTTGTTTGGTGAATTATGATAGATAAGGGGGCGTAAAAGTTAGAATTATTATGAAGAAAAATAATTTAGAAACAATGGAAATAAAGTATAATAAGTTAATCAAAATAAAATTAATTGTATAGACATCCACACAAGTGAGACTTTTCTTTTTCCTTTTAAGTAAAGTGGTCCTATTCGGCTTGGCTCAGAAGGGGAAAAAAAGCCCACAAATGATAGGAAATCAACCATTCACAATTTCATTTGGTATTTACTGCACTCTAATAATGACCTTAGCTTATGTACTTGCCCTTGGGGCAGTAAGTGAGTTAAACAGCCTAGGCACTTACTTGATTTGGACTTTACGATGGCTTGAATTTAACTCTATTATAAGTTAAAATCGAGTCAAGTTCAAGATCGAACTATAGTATAAGTTTTAAAATATTTGATTTGAATAGTTTGTCGGTTTGTGTGAGTTTTTTTTTTTTTTTTATAAAAGAATTATAAAACTTATGTTTTTTTTTTTTGTAGTTTTTATAGCCTATTTTCACAACATTTTTTTTCTTTTTCTTTCTTACTTTCATATCTAATGATCCACATTTATTATACATTAAAAGCAATAAACTAAGAGACCTATTCTATTGGTAGATACCAAGTTATGTTTTAGTCCAATTGATTTTTTATTAGAATAATCAAGCCTAATTGAACTCAAGATTATTGAGTATCAATTTGAGTTGAATTTGAGCGTTAAAGCACAATAAAGTCTTAGTGGAGCTCCAGCTTTGAATTTTTCATTTAAGTTGAGTTTGTGCTTGATATTCTATTATCCTGTTCGACTCAACTCGACTTGTTTATACTCCTACTTGCATCCTAATGGAGCATAATTATAACATTTTTTCCTATAATTCTCTAATACTTATTTTATAACATATTATCAATTACCAATTTATCTTGTAAATTGTAAAAGATATATAATAACAAAAAAAAAAAAAAGACTAGAAAAAGTCTTCAAAATCATTCTTAACTTTTCATATTCGAGTTTTCAGCATTTTATTGTTATTATTATTTGATGTCTTCACCTTTAAATTTTTCATTACCTTTTTAAAAAGACTTGAAAAAGTTCCTCAGCCATGTTCATCGGTGATTCTACGTCATCTTTAATTATAGATTAACCAAATCGACGAGTGTCTATCTCATTAGTAGGGAAATCAACGATTACAAATTTAATGGAATAATTGAACTAGACTTGGCAGAAGACCATTTTGTCATAATGCCAAAAAATATTAATGTACGAAGGACTCATACTGAGAAGTAGTAAAAAGTGAGTTTTAAAACGTAAAAATTTCGAAGAGAATGACGTGAAAAGGTAAATAACTGCAAGGTGGAAGATGCATTCTTTTTTGTTATTGTTTCCCCCATCTCTGCCGTAAAGATTTCATATTTTCTTGTAAGTAAACTATTGCAGCTCTTTATAGTAGTTGCTAAGGGCAATCAAATATTTTTATTAGTTGAAATATTTCTTACTTTTTCAGTTCTATTCCAAATCCACATGTTCACCAAACAACGTCAAGATCCTAGTTGAGTTTAACTATAAATTAAAATCAAAATGTAAGTTTTAGTTGTAATCCCCTTAATCTTACATAACTCGATTATAATAAATATTATAAATAAAATATAGAATCATAAAGAACCATAATAAAAATATTAGAAATTATTTCAAATTCTTTACGATTTAAATTTTAAGTAAAAACAAATTAGAATAAAAAATCTTATCAATAAGACTTTAAAAATACAGAATATTCGACATAAAGTAAATGAAAGAATAAAGAAAATTGTTTAATATTTAAGAAACTAAGTTTTAATATTCGAAACATATCAATACCTTTAAGTTAAATAATTCTAAGTCTATAGAGACTAAAATTCTAATCTAACTTAGTAACTTATAATTAGTAAAAAGAACCAAGTAACAAATATAAAATAAATATTAAATTTCTAAATCTAATAAAAACTCTAGAATAAATCTATAAATGGTAATGAATTCATGTGTAATTTCAAACCTTATAAATTGATAATAAAGTCAAATTAAGGGCAATATAATTATTAATTTATCAAAATACCACCAAACAAAACTTTTAAACAGATAAAATATAATTTACGATAGCAGGTATAAAAGTTGAAAAGTAAAAGTCTTAAACTAAAAATTGTATGTATACTATAGTATTCAGAATATTTAATATTGATAATATGTAAATTTTTATCCAAAAATATTATCAAATCAGTACTTATCATACGTGTCATTTGAATCCATAAAATTTACTTTTGCACAAGTTTATATTTTTGCCCACTCCTTATATAGTTGTTGGTTATAAATTCATCATCTTCTTTTTATTTTTGTATTTTCATTCATCCCATCTTCCTTACATTTTTTTTTATCTTCTTTTCCGTTTTCTCTTTTCTTCTTTAGGATTCTTCCCTTGTACTTAGCAAACATATACACAATAACACACATACACATATCTTTAATAGAAATTCAATGTATAACATAGTGTTTCAGAATATTTAATACTGATAATATGTGAATTTTCATCTAAAAATATTAACGAATAAGTATTTATCATATGTATCACTTAGACCCACAAAATTGACTTTTTTCACAAGTTCATATTTTTTCCTACTCATTACACAGTTGTTGGTTATAAATTCATCATCTTCTTATTGTTTTTGCATTTCTATTCATCCTATCTTCCTTACATTTTTTTATTCTTTTCACGTTATCTGTTTTCCTTAATTTTTTGAGCCATTTCCTGTACGTGACCAACGAATGCAAAACACTTAAAATAATTGACATATTTATATCCGTTTAGCTTAATAAACTACTCTAAATTTTGATAATTACTTAACTAAACATTATTATAATTTTTTTCATTAATCATTAGCACAAATTTTGTACATATACGATACAATTTGCACCAAATATACAGCCAAGAATGCATAGATTTTCCCCAGCGGAATCTTATCCAACTTGTGCAAATAATTCACTAAAAGAGGTCAATAATTCAACACATCAACCAATCAAAATATAGCCAACTCAAGACCCTCATTTAATGTATCAAAACTCACCTTGGACAAGCACAATCTCGATGGAGATTTATGTGAGAAAAGCTACCATTTTTCTTCTTCTTCTCCATATATATATGATTATATTAAGCCTCATATTGAACAAACCAACAAGGCTCTTTACACACATAAAACCAACCCTAAGCAGCCACACAAATTCTTTAAAAACCAACAACAAAACTCACCCCAAAACACAACTCCAACAAACTCTTATAAAAGAATCAAACTCCATTAAAATATACATTCAAACTTGGAAAAGAAGAACAAGGGAAGTTAATTCATTTTAAGTGGTTTAAATTATTAAAACATGATCTTAAACTATACTTCTATACTTCTAGGGTCGCAACAAGGTTTGGAAGAATGATTACTACCTTCAAATTCATCCCAAAAAGGTAAAATTTACAAAAAGCCTAGTTATACTCTTTAACTTCATACAACTCAAGATTCTATGCATGTTGATAGGTTTTATGATGATATATGAGTTTATATAATATGTATAAACACTTAGGAATGGTTTAGAAACAATTTAGGCGTGGAAAATTATCAAAATCAGATCAAATCATGCGAAAAAGACGATGAACAATCATTTTTCAAAAGAGCATGGGTGGAACACGAGGTCGTGTACACCCCGTGTATCTTTCGACTTCGATTCTGGGTTTGAAACCTACAAGAGCACGGCTGGTACACGGCCGTATACCTAGCCGTGTACCACTTGGAAATCGAAAAAAAATATATAAATTAAATTAAATTAAATCAAATCTAATTTAGTTCTATTATTATTATTATTATTATTATTAAAATTAAAAGTATTGTGTTGTAATTATTATACTCATTATTAGTTATTACTAATCTTATTACTTTATGATGAATATTATTATTATTATTGATATTGATATTACTACTATAAAAACTCATTATTAATATTGATATTATTATTATATTATTCTTATCATTATGATTATATTATTGTTAATGTTGTTCATGTTATTATCATTAATATTATTATTGTTACTACTATTATTATTATCAACAATGATATTATTATTATTATTATTATTATTATTATTATTATTATTATTATTATTGTCATCATCAATGTTAGTATTAGTTATATTGTTAATGATACTATTATTATGATAATTGTTATTATTAATACCAATTATTATTGTTATTATCACTAATAAATACCATTATCATTATAATAAAAAAATACAATTATAAATATTATTATGATACTACCACTATTATGATTATTACTAGTATTATTATATATATGTATTATTATTGTTATTATTGTTATCTTTAAGATTACTACTATTTTAATATAGTTATTATGAAAAATAATATTAGTATTAATAGTGAATTTCTTTATAGTCATTACTAATAATATTACTAACATTATTATCATTATTATTTATATTATTATACTTTCCAAATGAAAATAAGGTATAGCAATTGTAAAATATATATTTTATACATAAGAATGTAAATTTAAATAAGCTAAATTTTTAAATAATGTGATACCTATTCATAACAAGAAAGTTATATGAAGTATATGAAAAGAAACACGACGACACTAAACAATAGTAAATAAATACAAGTGCTATAGTGGGTCAGATAAGGAACAATATTAAAATAGCAATAATAATAGTTATAAAAATATAAGCCTGCTAAATACGAATTTTTCAAATACCCGATAGATAGATATATATATATATATAAATACCTAACAAGATTAAGACAAGCAAAATGAAAATAAATATTAAATAATAATTAATTATCATAGGACCATAAAATGACTAATACAGGTAATAAAAATTAAATTAAATAACAAGATAGGACACTTGGACAATCATAGAAGTTTAGTTGCGTTATTTACATTATGTGAAAAAGTATTTTGTCTTAGTGACAATGAATTAAATAAAACTAATATATCTTAAATAAATTATTCTACTAAGTAAAATCATATTAGATCGATTAAGCTAATTAAAGTAGATTTAGTAATTGAGTTAAGTGATTAGTTTCAATCAACTTGGCTTAGATTAATCTACTAGGTAAAACCATAAAAAGAAAGGAGTACGTAATTTCTAAAATACATCTACTTTAAAATTAGTGTAAATTATAGTGTAAGTTATATCATAATTAATATAGCGAATATGTTGTTTCAAATATGTTATTTTCGAAACTAATAAAAAGATTGAAAGTGTAAATGTTTACAAAATTTTGTGTTCAAAACAGGAGAAGACGAAAAATTTTGAAACGGCCCTATATAGGAGAGTGTATGAATTGAAACGGCCCCGTATGCAAGAGTGTATCACTCTCGGATGGAAAAGTACAATGTCACTAGGTTGAAACAGTCTCCTAAACAGCCCCATATGAGAGGGCATTTCAATTTTGATCTCTCCCGATGTTGTTTTGTAATTTGGTCATAACTTTTTCATCCAATTTTCGATTGAGGTGATTAAAGTTGCATTGGAAAGCTTAAAAAGAGATCCACAATTTTATGTTTTAAGTTTTTACAAATTCAAAAAGCATAAAAGCTTAAATTTTGATTATTTGTAACTGCTACACTTTCCAAAACAAAGCTAAAAAATTGTATTGGTTTGTTAAATGTGTTTTAACTATTAAATAAATCTTTTTAAATTAAAATAAGATAGATAAGTAATATTTGATGTGTTATGTGAGTTAATTGATGTAAGTAAATATGGGTTAAGTAGATTTATAGATTTAACAAATAATTAGATTAAATCTAGAAGTTAGTTATAAAATGAACTTAGTTAACAAACCTAGGTCCAAATTGACTAAATGAACTTGAATGAACTAAAATGGATTAGATTGTTTAACTTTGCTGAACTTGGCTAAGTTTAAGTTAATGTAAGCTCAAATTGATATAGATCTTAGACATATAATAAATTAGTAATTAATCTAAGTCCAACTTAGCTTAATAAACTTTACTAAGCTAAAATGAATTATATTGTATAAGTTTAATAAACTTGACTTAGTAAATAAATCAAATGACTAATTTTAATCAATTTGGCTAAGGTTAAGCTAAAATGGGTTAATAGCTAATAATTAGTTTAGATGAATGAATTAGGATGATCTTTGAATAATATGAGGAATATGTTATTTCAAATGTGTGTTTACTTGGAAAATGAATGTTTTTGGTATATGAATTCTTTGTTAATGCTTTTATAATAAAACACTATAAATAAAGAAAAAAGAAATACTTTGACAAACAAAGGAGAACGGTCCATATTTTAGTAGCAATTTTCGCAACCGCAGTGGGGTTCCTATTTAGTGTCTGATCAAATAGGATTTAATAAAATGAGTTTGAGATGAATGGATAAATAGCTTAAGTTCTTATATGAATTTGATGAAGTAGATGACTAGTTTAGTTTAGTTTCTTATACGAGTTCTTTCCTTAACAGAAGTTGATATCTGATTTATCTCTGGATTATCTTCTGAAATTCCTTTCGAGGCTATCTTTGGATTTCATATTCAAGGTATGCAATAACTTGCGTGGTGATTGTTAGGATAGGTATCTTAAATGGACTAAGAACTTAAACTCGACCTAATAATTGTTTGAATTAGTTATCTATTCCGCTGTTTAAATCCATATCTGGCCTGGTATGAAAGATCGGTATCTGGGTCAAGGAGCAGCACCTTGCTCAGATTGGGGGCATGGTAGTTTAGGCGCTTAGACCACCTTGTCATTCTAATATGACTTTCATAAGTGGTTCAGCGGGTAATCGATGGGGAATTTGGTATTGGTGTAACATTTGCTTAAACTTGGGGGGAAATATCATGGTTTAGTTCAACGTTTATGGAAATGGTGAACTAGATTCATGTTATGGACTGAGTCTAAATAGAGTTGTGTAACGACTAGAAACCCTAGATGAGATTACTTAATCGTTATGGTTAATTTATCTAGGATGGTATGAGTATTCGAGCTACTTATATCAACCTCTTGAGCATCGAGGTTGTTACTCAGTTCCCATGATATCCTTGTTATCCGAAGTTTGAATACTCCCGTATTGATTTGTTTACTTTAAAGAAAGATAATAAATTGTGGATGACGCATTTGCATTAGTTAAGCTCGTGTGCCATATCGCCTGTGATTGTGTTGCTATGTACTGAGCTGCGGCTCATTCCTGTTTATGTTTATCTTTTTACAGGTTGTTGATGAAATTGTTATTGTTGATGATGAAGATGAGTGATGAGATGCTGATTTAATGATGATGTGGAGGCTGTTGATGTTGTTGTTCTTATTATTGTTGTTGTGGTTGATGTGATGATGATTGTCTCAGGCATCGGGCAAATTTGAAGATTTGGGAGATGAGTGAAATGTAATAGGACCGAGATATATTTGTATTTTGTTTCTTCTTTGTTTTGTTTTATAGAGACTGGATTCATCTATAAATTTGTATTTTCATTTAAGAGCTTGTTAGTGCCCATGTTTTGTAAATAAGCTTTTGTAAAGATTTGTTTAAGTGAAAAAATTTCCACTTTTAATAGTGGAATTTTGAAATACTTTTATGTAGAAATGTTTTTATTAAAGTTTATTTTTCTGCTACTAAATCCAGTTGTTGCCAGAATCTAACTAAATGATTTCATAACCTAAAATTGAATAGCAATGTTCAACATAAACACCTTCCTTTAAGACAACCTTACGTATAATTCGTAAGAGTTATACGTAGTTGGGGACTTGGTGTGCTTAATCTGAGAGTTGAGCATGCCGGGTCTTTACAAGATAGAATCGTTATATAATAAAATTGAATAACAATTACAAATAGGAAGACTTTTCTTATAAATTTTATAACTTTGATCATAAGAAAATAATATATATATCTATATATATAACATTTCTAGTTAAATAAGTAGAGAATATACTAGAATTAATAACTAAGAGCTGAAAGAATACCGTCAATGCCGTTATATAAATAACAAAATAAAAATAAATATTTCTTATTTCATTTTCATAGGAAAATAGATCAGTTCTTGGATTTCCAATAGCATATTCTGATAGTTTAGCGAGCACCACAGGTGAGTAACTTTGACCTTATTATATTGTTTGTTCTTATAGTATAACTGCACCTGTAATCATATAATAAACTGACATGCATATGAGATTGGGTATACTGCATGATGTTTGGTGTATGCTTGATTGCCAAAATTATCTTATTATAAGTGATAAGTTTATTATATGATAATTACTGTATAAAGTATGTTGAAATTGTCTGTGAATTATATGATCATCTTAAACTTGACTAAAAACTTTTGATACCATAACAGAAAATGATCATGTATTACACGATTTGCATAAACAGTATTTTAGTAAGTAGCAACCTGCTACGTGATAGTATTTCGGCCCTCTGATAATTCTTGGTTGACCTAGGCTAAAAGCTATTAGATCAACGCGAGGTTATCTTTGAGCTGTCAGTATTATGGGAACTAAATAGTAAACGAATGACGCTACTTATGATATCGTTTTGAAAGGACTAACACTTGGTGGAGTTTTTAAGGCAGAAAACAGGAAATAAGAGATTTAAGATATGGTTAATTTAAAGAGACAATTAAAGTGAGTTTTGTTACATTTTTGTATGCATAGTCTCTCCTAAGTAGGTGGGCCAAAGCATTATGATCCTTCAACCCCGATGAGAAAGCATAAATCTCCCTCCTGCTTTGGATTCTAAATCATCCAAGCTTGTAATGTGCATATGATTGATTGTTACATTGCATATGATTGGTAATTATACTTGTTTGTTATTGTTTGATGTGTAGTTTTGTCAAGTTATCTCACTGAGCCCGTAGTTTGCTCACCCCCCAATGATTTTTGTGCAGGATTAATACTAGCTGGAATTGTAATAAGAATGTGTAAAGAGAGCTTCACCAACAAACTCTATTAGAGATAGAAATATAAGATATGATAAACTTAAAATGTAAATTGGATTATTTTTATAATAATTTAAATAAGACCGATTCTCTACGGCCTTGATAGAACTTGAAAAATCGGATTCCATAGTTGAAATACCATTTATATGATAAACATTGATAAATAAATAGTCTGTACACTCTAACTTACAAAACAATTCTCATATTACGGGTGCACATATCATATGATAGCTTTAGATTAATCTTACTAAGCTTCCTTTTAAAGCGTGACACTAGTATTATTTTAAATAGAAGTAAAATCATTAGAAAAGAAAAAACCTTAAAGAGAGGACAAGCTGGTTTAAGTCAAGTTAATATCAACTTGCTATATATAATTTCAATTCAGCTTGAACTAAAAAAGCCACACTTGACCAAGCAAAATGCAATATTTTCACTTTCAAATTAAGCTTGAGCTCATATATTATAATAGGACATCATAAGCCAACTTAATTGATCCTAGTTATAAATAGGTACTTTGTTATAGAACGAAAGGAAATAAATAATATTATTTTAAAAAATTACAAAAATATCATATTTAGATAAATTAAACGTGTAATAAATGATACCCTATCTTTTGAAAAGATAAAATTATAATAATTATACCATCCTCATCCCTGTAAAAGATGCAGTTGTTACAAGCATGCCAACATCGTCTCTTGACATTTTGTGCCAAGCATGTTTAAGGGATTCATTTAAAATGAATGTACTTAAGAGAGTTTTATGATATCCAGACTATTAAGTATCCAACGCACTTCAAGTGCAATTGTCCACACTTTTATCTCGACAATTCTCTAAATTATTATAATTTATTAGTATGAAGATTAATCATTCATCGAACTTGTCTACTAAAGAAAATCTAAACGATTTCAAACAACCAAAATCATGATAATCTAAATTATATTATCATATTTACGATCTTGGTCTATATTATTATAAGACTGATGACCATGCCATCATATTCTACAGTAATCATTCGGATGGAATAAAAATCTATCGTATGCCTTTCAACGGATACATCAAATCAGCGTACAGGAATAGCGATGAAAAGTGAACTCAATTTTAGATGGTTCCCGAATCCCGACCTTGGTCGTCATACAAGAATCGACACATACATGAATGTAGGGCTGTCTCTTTCGCATGTTTGCAACGCGTGTAAAGCAAGTGTTCACTTGGACGGTTTGTGGGCTTTACTTTAAAAATTCATTTTTACTGCCACTCAAACAGACATATACGTAATTGGCCTACAGAGGAAGGAAAGGAAACCCATGTGCCGCCGATAAAGGTAACATAAGGGCCATATTGTCCAACAGATATTAACTAAATTCGAAACACCAAATTTAAAATTCCTCTCCCCTCCTATTTTTTGTTTCGCTGATTTGACGAGCCCTTTAGAACAGAATATAGTACAAGGATCACAGAAAATTGAAAAGTAAACGATAATACAAACCTTCGCCCAACAAATGACTGCAGACTTACAATCCCACAGATCTTATCTTATCCAACGTTGGACCTTCATTATCATATTATCAACACTGCTATCTGAAACGTATCAAAACCTAACACAAATGGAAATATGATTTCTAATGAATACGATAAAAAATCCATAATTGGTATTTTGTTTTGTTAAAATTAGTATTTTCAACTATTTTGAATATTTGCTAAGATTTTATAGATAGAATTTAAAAATAAACAAAGACAAAACGAAGTGATAGTCATTTCGACTATGACTATTAAAATAATTATTATACTAACTCTACCGAGAATAAATAACCGTTCCATTTTACTATCGTAAAATTAAAGTAACTAAATATATATAAGAAAAATTAAAAGAGAAAAAACAATGCCATCCCAGCACAAAAGTCATTGACAAGTCAATAATAAAAGAGATTAGAAAGAGACATATAAAACAAAAACCTAAAACTTTCTTTTGTTAAAAATCAATCACCCGCAAGATTCCAATTTTTGATCATTGCCCACGACATGCGAATTTCCTAACCTAACCTCCCCCATCATCATTATCATTACCTTAACATCAAATCAAGTCTAACCCTAACCCTAATCCTAACCCAAAATCCAATTGGTGAATTAAGACAGGGAATTTCAAATTATGCATGACCTTTATGGAAACAGATCAGGTACGACCAACTAACATCGAGAAGTGTTGCGCCTGGCTGCACTACCCCTTGACACGTTGACACGTGGTCTCTTCGGAGCCGTATGATCAACGCCGGAGCCGAACCCCGTTCCATCTTCACCGACCATTTCATGGAACATCCTTTGGAGGTCCTCAAAGCTGTCACCCTAAAAAAAATATCCTCACCCAACATCATCGTGAATATCAATCGTCAATAAATCGATTTTTAAGGATTCATTAATAATTGTTATGACGAAAATGCCCCTAATATGTTGTTATGTCATGTCATGTCATAGCTATAAATTACCTCGTCCTTCACGTTGTTCATCATGGAGATCATCTCTTCCATAAAATCACAGAAGTCCTGCTTTCCACGTCATCAGCAATTTCAGGATTTATTAAAAAAGTAAAAAGTAAGAGAATAAATCAATATAAATTTCACGCCATCCACCAAAAGTACAATAAAATAAAAATTGGATATAATTAAAAAAATAAAAAAGAAAAACAAAAGCTTATCCTCAACATCACAACTGTCCTAATTAACGAAACGGTGCTTCGAGAAAACACAGACAAGCAATACGTGTCTAAAAGTTAAAAAACATATATAAATCTAGAAGATCCTTTTTGTTTAAAAAAAAAGGAAAAGAAAAAAAAAGCCTAGGAAAATCATTTGCATTTACCATTCACCGTGAGTCTGATTAGAGGGCCTATTTTTCATTTATATATGTAAATATATTTGATTGATTTACATCTAAATTTTATTTATATTTGATCTTTTTAAAAAACTGTCAATTTTTTTAACCTATATCTATTTGTCAATCAAACAATTTATTAAATTTTTTTTTAAAAATGTTTATATATGAAAAAAAAAAAGAGACCTAGCCAAGACCCACTGGCACGCATGTCTGTCCTCCTGCCATGTCAAACTCATTATCACATAAGCGCATGCGTAGCTTAGCCTAGATTATCCGTTTTTTCCATCCATATTAAATTCATATCTAATATGTATTCAATTTGTATTTTATTACAAGTAAATATATCCGTTTCTCATACATATTTGTTTCTTAACTAAATTCAAAGAAACACTAAACTGACTACATATCCACAAATCAAACATACTAGTCATTTTTTAGATGGTTTCGCTATGACTTCCAAACAAAACCATAAGGAATTTTTTTTTCTTTTATTTCTTTAATCTTGATCCAAGGATTAAAACAGATAGACAATGCACCCCTAAGACGTGTGCTAAAATATAATAAAACCATATAATTAAATTCAGGAATGATAAATTATATAATTTCTTTTTGCATAAGCTAAATATAATAATACGATTAAAGATTAAAATAGAAAATAGTGCAGAATTTTTTTTAAACGGAGATATTAAAGACAATATTTTTATTGGCTTAAATATTAAAATTTTTAGAATCAAATAATTGAATTTTCGCTTGACAAAAGTATTCAATTAATAATTACCTATTCTATTAACTCTACACGAACAGTAAAATTTGCTATTTAAAAAAAAAAAAAAGCTGAATTCTTTTGGTTCTGGTTGATTTTTTATCCCCCGGTAACGGGTAACCCACTTAAAAGTTTAAAACAGAAAACTGAACCTCATTCGGTCCAGTTCATGATTAGTTTCATTGCACGCAGCCGTATGAAGGTATGTGGGGCCCACTTACGATATTTTCCCCCCATCCCACCACAAACCGTACAGTCTGATTGATGGGGGTGAAGATGATCATAGACAAGAATGAGTAATGAGCACAAACAGAATCTTTCCTAATTTAACCCTCCTATAGATATTTTCATGGTCGACATCATTAATCCTTCATATCTCCACCGATCACGTGTATACACAGTAACATCGATTAATCACCAGACCTTAACTACAACGCCGAACGTAAGACATCGTACAAAATTAAACGAAGGTAGAATTGGATTATAAGACTAACCTCATCCTCATCTTCAAGCGAATCGTAGATCCCGGCATCGTACATTGATCTTTTTCCCTTATCAGACAGAACTGTGTCACACAAGCGCCGCAAAGCCAATCACAAAAGCTGTTAATTAACCGTCCAACATATGAAAAATATTAATTACCGGAATACGCTTCCTGAATTTGCTGAAACCGGCGTTTAGCTTCGCGGCAACCTGCTGATTCCTCACGAACTTGTCCGGATGCCACTTCTTCACAATTCAGAACAGAGAACAACAAAAGAAACAGAAAATTGAATTAAAAAAAAATTCCGAATCAAATAGATTCGTTAATTGACAACATATCTCGTTGGTGAAAACATGAACGGAGATATGAACGAAATTTTTTTCCTCCGAGAGAGGAGAGAGAGAGAGAGTGATACCATAGCGAGTTTGCGATAAGCGGAGCGAATATCAGAGAAGGAGGCATCCTTGTGAATTCCAAGAACGGAGTAATAGCAAGATCCACCATTGGATCCTCCTTCTCGATCCATTACTTTCTCTCTCTAAAAGACAAAATTCAAAACAACCTTAAAAGATTCGATCCTTTCAGTCTCTTTTTCTCTCTCTCTCTCTCTCTGATTTTGTGACTGAATCGATCTATCGTCACGAGTACACCATGGTTCGAGATGAGATAGTCTGAGGAGGGGGCAACTGGGGAAACCGAAAAATACGTAGAGCGAAAGGGAGAGAGAAACAGAAGGGTGTTTGGAGGTTAAATGAGGGAGAGAAAGAGAGGAAAGAGAAAATATCTAGTCCAAGTTGGGAGACGGAGCTGAGGGGGAAGGAAAGTTCGAGAGATTTCGGATTTTTTTTTAAAGAGAATAATATGAGAATCTGTCCTACGTGGCATGAGATATTTTAAGAGGGTTAATTGGAAATGACACTGGTGTTGGGATTTATTTACGCTGATTGCCATTGGAGTTAGGCGGAGGCGAGGTTCTATTTGTACAACTTTCGGTTGCGTGTCAACTAACTCTAATGTATAAAAAAAAAAAAAAAAAAACCAGGGCGATAAAAATATCTCCTCCGAGTTGCGATGACCACGTAAAAAGGACGATGAGGATATAAAAAATATCCTTTCTCCATTTGAATAATTGTGAAGCCAACTAGCCAAGGCAAAGCTTTTATAATATATTTTTATTTTTTCAATGGTGCATGCACTTTTCTTAAAAAATAAACTTTGCCGACGATATGTTAAAAGAAAACAATATTTTAGTGAAAAGTTACAAAAAGTATTACTAGATAAAAAATAATCATAAAAATAGATTAATCATGGCCTTTATAGTGAAAAATTCTTCTCTCACCACTACAGGGTGTGTGATAAAATAATATAGATGTCCTTAGATTTTTGTACCTCAATTTTTTTATTTTTCTCAAGTTTAACTTTTCTATTTGAGATGTTATTTTTGCTCCGTGGCACTTATATAATTTTTTGTTAAACTATTATTGTTTTTCTTAACCCATTTCACAAATCCTTTGCGAATAATAATAATAATAATAATTGCAAAAAATATGGAACCTTTAATGATAAGGATTTTGTTAGGAACGTATAATATATTATTCAATTATTATAGGTGTTAATATAAAAAAAGTATTTTAAAGTAATTATAAAAAATTAATATTAACCCTTAATAATTTACATGAATGATTATTTATTTATTTACTATCATAACAACTAGAGCCACTCTGAGATCCTTTTTCAAATTCAAACCTATCAAAATAAAAATAGGTAAATTAAGATAAGGAAACGAAATAAGACTATTAAAAAGTAAAAAATAGATAGAACGAAATAAAAAAATGGGAAGTGATACAAAAAGAAACTCTATTCGATTTTGAATTTCTCATTTCCCGAAAAAATTCCTCTATTATTAACCCATTCTTCATCAAATCATATGGATTGATCTAGTAATGATGGAATTTCTATTTGGCCAAAAAAAAAAAGTAGTTACACCGAGCCTTTATTGAAGCCCTTACTACCAAATCAACTAAATTAATTTTAACATAATTATAAAAAATATTAACCCTTAATAATTTACATGAATGATTATTTATTTATTTTTTGTCATAGCAACTGAGAAATAGAAATTTGAATATGATACCTCTCACTTAAAAAATAAAATATGATACCATTAAATTATAAAACCATTTACATATTAACAAATTATATAAAAGGGTTAATTACAAAAACATGACCTGTGTTTTGAGTAATTTGCAAAGTTATAACCCGTGTTATCTTTTTTAATAATTACGTGATCTGAGTTTTATAAAAAAGTATCAATATTTTTAATTACTATTAGAGAAAATGTGTTAAAGTCTTATAGGTCTAAAAAAATTAATGTAATAAAAAAATAATACTAAATAAATTAAATATTAAAAATTATTCTTTTAAAAATAAGAAAATTGAAAAAATATATAATTAATTTTTATAACCAATAAAATATTGACATGTGTCATTATAAAATTATTAAATAGTATTGACATTTTTTGTATGAAACTTGAGTCACCTAATTGAAAAAAAAAAAAATAGATTAGGACCGAATGGGTACAGGGTGAGTAAGGTATAAAACGTCACACATACCCTATCTTGTAAGGTACAGGGTATTGAATTTCATATCCGGAATCTATCCTATGATTCCTTGTACCCACCATGTACCATATACCTTGTAAAATCTACAAGGTATGGGATACCTTATGGAACTGTAATTTTTTTTTATATATAAAATCTCTATATTTTTTCTTTCTTTTTAAAACATCAAGTATATGGTTTTTGATTTATTGTAACATAATATGTAATACTATCTTATTTGCATACATTCTATATAAACAACATGTAGAAAGAAATTAAAAAATAATTTGTTAATATCACAAATTCTACAATATATAGAATCTATTTATGTGTGAAAGTTGAAACCTACAACAAATACTCATGGAACCTATTTATGTGATATTAAATAAAATTATAAAATTTGCATAAAATTCCAAAATTAAAAATTTGAAACTACTTCTACATATTAATTAGTATTATAATATAAACAATATATCTATATAATTTAGGAGTTCAAGTACGCACATACAATCATAGTTTTTGTAAAATAAAAATAACAACTCATATAGAATAGCACAAAGCCTTCTATAATAAAACTTTTTGAAATGAAGTGTACAAATAATAATCTTAAAAAAATGGTTACAAAGTAAAATTTGAAATATCATTATTTATTATATATTAATATTATTATATAATCTTTAGTATGATAGATACATGATACCCTGGAACTTATATCGTGTATAGTATAGTACAGATTCCAAGGAAGGTATAAGTCTGACTTGTGAAAATAAGTTTCAAAAAATTGATTCTCGTACCTTATCCGATCGAGCAGATCCTGGCGGGTATTCTATATCATAGGATTACCTGCTCACCCTTGTCACAGGTCATGTGTTTGCAAATTGGTCAAAATACAGGTCGTATTTTTATAATTAACCTTATATAAAATTAGTAATGATTAGTGGCATTTGCATATCAACAATTTATATAAAATTAGTAATGCAGTAAAGAAACTCATGGTTGAAAGAAAGATCGCTGCAAAGGAAAAATATATGATTATTGCCATGACTTATTGGGGAAGTATATCTAGCTGTAATAGAAGGAGAAAAGAAGAAGATGAAATATTAATTAACAAATACATAAATATAACTATCCAAAAATGTGTATATATACGAGAGAAATAACTTACAAAAAAGATATTCATACTAGTAGGTGTGCATCTCTATTGCGTGTGCAAAAATTAAAGTAATGTATAGTAAATTTTTAGTATAGCACCATATTTATATTAAAAAAAAATCTATACATATATAGACTAGAGGACAGTGCACTGCAATGTGTGCTAAAAAATAAAAAAATTATTATCACAGATGCTAAAATAATTACAAATTATTAAAAATTATCATTTGTTTATAAGTGATCCAAGCCATCTTAGTAATTGTATTTGGGCCAAGTAAATAAAAACTCTATTTATTTGTACCAGTCTTCATCCTAAGGAATCAATTGCCAATATTGACTGATTTTGCTCATGTTATACGTAAACCTCTAGCAGGCACCATGATACAAATCTTGTGCAAATGGATGTATCTACCTGTCAATTGTTAGCAGCTATGTCCATCCTTATCAATTTATTTGAAAAAGAGACTTACCCTTTGTCCTTATCGAGGAGCACTCCCTTGTAAAGCCCCAGATCAATTCCATAGCATCCATATCTATCTACATTATTAAAGGTAAAACGAGGAATATGGTGTCTTTAGTTTTTTAAGTTTTAAATATGTATCTTATATTGTAAAATTTGAATATTTCTAACAATTGTCCACGTACATATTACAAATCTAAAACTTTATCATAATAAACTACTCAAAAAGTTGAGAATATATTTTTCTTAAAAATAAACACATCCCTAGTAATAATCTGAATCAACTTGTGGGACACAATACTCGAATTATTGTAAGAAGGATGGACATATCTTCTTCGATCTTCACACATTTTGAAGTATCCGATTTTTCCTTAGCTATGGCCATCAAATACTTGGTTGTTAGTTGTTATCAATATGTTGAAAATTTTCTTTCAAACTACTGGAAGATTGTTTGACCACCATTATCAGTGCCATCAATGCAAGCTTTTGTGTACAAATTATTCCCTACAATCAAACTGATGCAAACACCTGTGTTGTGTGATAATATAATAGCATACCATTTGTCATATTTATAAGCTTAAACTTTTATATCAAATAGTTGTGTACTAACCTTAACATTTTGTAGATCTGAGTCTACATCCTAATGAAAATAAGTCAGGCAATGGGCCATGATAGAGAGATAGGGTGCGGTCTACCTTCTCCGCGAACCTGTTTAATGAAGAATGTAGAATAATCAAAACATTTTAACCATGCTAACAACCAGTAATTTATAACAATGAGTTAAAACTACAATGCTCATATAGTGTTGAAAAAGTTATGGAAGTTAAAGACAGCAGTTTTGATGATAGTAATTGGCAATTAGTAATTGCAAATGGAGAGAACCATTCACCACAATGTTCAACAACTATTTTATTGGTACTCGAGTAAATAATTAGTGATAAACAAATACTAGTAACTTTTTAATACATTATGGTTTTTAATAATACTCATGGACCTTCATTACTCTATGTTAGAATATAATTTGTTTTTGCTCATTACTTATTCATACACGCGTGACATATGAGTACCAATAAATCTTTACGTAAGAGTAGTTTTGAACCTGAAAGCACAGGCGAAATTCAGTAAACTTGAGCTGAGCAGAGGAGCTGCTCGTGCTGTGAACTCTTAGACCACTCAAATTTCAACAATACTATTATTGCACCATTAAAGGGGAACCAAGCACCCTTTAGCAGAATTTTACAAAACACTCAGCAACATAAAAGAATGAAAACTCTTTATACAAAACCGATAGCTGTTTACCAACCACACATTGTCTAACTGAATTCAATTCTCTCTCGTTTTGTTCCTTAAAAATTACAGCAACTTTCCTGCTTGTTGTACGACTACAATTCAACCCATATACATGGAAAGTACAAAGTAGCTTCTTTTCAACTTCAATAAAACAAAATTAAACTACCCTTTTATTCCCTCTAAGTAATAAAATCATTAGAAACCAAAATGTATTACACCAATACACGCAAACAACACGAGGGACTAGTGTGTCCTTAGTGACATCACTGTATGTAGAGATATGCTTATCTCATATACATAGGAGTTGCCAAATGATTTAACAAGAAAGTTCCAAATCAAGATACCTGAAAACTACTAACAGATCCTAAAGGTGTAATGATTGAAAAATGCATACAATCAAATCAAGCCAAACCCAAAAACACTGGACAACGTCGTCGTGTCATGTGGGTCAGCATTTGGACATTATTGAACGACAAACTGGACGTGTAACCGAGTAGATAGTGGCAGTACCATGAAGATCACACGAAGTTGCCATCATAATTTCTCTGTAACAGCATTTGTGTTTGCGTACGAAGAAGCATACGCGATAACACCAAGACCATGAATTGAAAATGACTTCCAAATCGTCCAATCCGACGTTTAAAGATGCTTTGGTACCCATATGACAAAAAGATTCATTGGCTGCTCACTTGAGGGCCAAGCAGTGTGTATGACAATCTATATATAATTACGATTGGGTCAACAACAGATCCACAGCACTTGTTAAAAAACACACACACACACACCAAAACAAAGTTAAATGAAAATAATTATCAATCCATCCTAGCTATACCACTTCTATAAGGCGGGATATAATGTTTTGTGCAAGTTTTTATACCGCTTATATCTTACAAGATAGGATATGCATGTGTGTATATTACGTTTACGAGATGGGATAATATGATTGGGATCTATTTCTTTGAATCCGATTAGAAATTACACTACTTACCAGAAGTATTAACCACATAGCACGAAACACTGACCATAAGTACTGATACATTTATCATGATCCTTTATGCTTAATTTTTTTATAATAGAATTTTCCCTGTTTAATCATTGTTCAATATGGGGCTAATATTGTTCTGACCTACCTCCTGGCGTTAAAAATTTCCGAGTAATTGTTCTATCAATCTCCACCAAGCAACAAGAAGCAGACAATCTCAACAATGGCCTCTCCAAATTTTATTTTCGTGGCTACTGCTAACACGCTCTGATCATATTCACAAGGCATATTATTGTATAATTTCTAAATATAGGATTATACAAGTCATTTCACAAAGCGTTGTACTATTACAAATTTGCAATGAGCCAACATCATAAACATTGTTCATGACTCAACATATGCAGTTAACCTAGTGCTAAGAATATAACACTTCCAGGATTCAATAGAAGCCTTAAAAATTGAGAGACATGATATGACCACTTTTTGCTTAGGAAAACACTTTTGATCTTCTTTACATGCAAACAAAATGCCATTACTTGGCCCTCTCATCCCCTTTTTGCTGTCTAAAAAGCCAGGCAAAAACGGATAGATAAGAACAAACAAACTTAATGATTCATATGCATATGGTATATAAAAGAAATGACTCATTGGGTATACATACACGTGTAATGCATAAGTATCAATAAAATTTTGATATACGTGGCAGTGCAATGGATGGTTTCCAAACAATTGCTGCTTGTGATTTGCACGCATATATGTTAAAATTTTATTGATATTTATGCACCATATGTACATAACACGTGGTGTATATATGAAATATAATACCCAATGAATCTTTTCTTGGTAAATGAACACATTGAAGCAGAGACTAATCCTAATGAGAGTATTTATATAAATCTATGTACTGAAGGCTGGCCTGTCACTTGGCAGCTGCCTTTCGCCAGATTGTTGCCCACTTCATAACTGCCCGGAGCTTCCTCCAAGCAACTCTTGGTCTGGAAATTCCAGGATTATGGATATGAAAACCCATAAAAGGAGAATACTGTGCAGAATCCACTCCAGTAGTCGATTCAAGCAAGAGGGTTTGAATTTGAAAATCATGTACTGCGTGATCACTTTGTGCTAATGGACCTTGTGAATTACATGGAGGAGAAAAGGTGTTTCCCATGCTGCCATATCCTGACCAAAGATCCCCAGTTATGAAATTTCCAGGCAGCGGTTGATTATAAAGTTGGATTTGAGGATGATCTTGCAATGTGGTCTTCGTATCTTCTATTTGGAAATTAAGTGCTGCATCATTCCCATATGATATTGTGGGTGAGGAAAGATTCAATCCTGGAGAATGTGGCACCTGACCTGAATTGGATCAACAAAAATATATATCGTATAAGTCAGTACTAACACGAAGAAATGCTAATAAGGATATTCTCCTAAGGTTACAATGATTATATTTGAGAATTCTAAAACTTCATTATAACGATAAAAATAAGCCGATAAGCGTTTTCCATGCAAACGCCACCCTGGTTGCTGTCACATACATCTTGTTGGATTAGCTCAAAATTGTTTTTATGAGTAATGATATATGTTTAAGCAAACAAATTGGTCTCAAACAATGAGCTAGTCTAACCCAGTGAAGACTAACTTTTGATCCCTTACCTTGACTTGCAATAGGTACTCAATTCTTTCAAGACATGAACTGGTTGAGCCAATTGATAGCTCTGTCTGTAAGTTAGTCAGGGTCCATGATGGATCAATCTTTGATGGATCTAGTGGTGATAACTGGCGCAAATCTTTGTATGCTTGCCACTTCAAGTTTTCCACCAAATTCTGCCAACAAATATGGTACAGCATAAATACTTTTGCTGCATATTTCATATTTTTTGTGATTATTATCAGCAATACCAGCCATATCATCGGTTGCCTATAAAGTTACTAATAAGCACAGCATCTTAGCATTAATTTGATAACTTTTTACCATTCTAAAGCTTTTATTATTAGAAACTGCTATAAAAAACTAAGAATATATTTTCCACAAAACAAGCACACTTCCTAAAGCAACTAACGGGACACAATACACGGATGATAGCAAGAAGGGAACACATACCTTCTGCAAACGGTTTAAAGCATCCTTTCTTACATAGCTATGGCCGTCAAATGATGCAGCGACCACTCTGCAGACAGAGTTAAACACCAGAACAACCTTTTGTGTATCTGAACTGTATGCATAGAAATCGCCATCATTTATCACACATTCTTTAGCATGCTGCACAATCATGTCCCATGTTCTACTAGGGGTTGTGCTACCAAGATCTGTGGATGCACACATGTAAATAAGGGTGATGAAAAAGAAGTATGTTTAAGGCTAAAGAACAAATGTTGCTGTTGATAAATAGTAAATACACAACTACCTAATCTAAGAACATAAGTTGCTCTGGTACTTTGATTTAAAATGTGAAATAAGAGTTTAATGCTTAAATTAGAACTTCCTACTCTGATACCGTAATAAATAAGTACATGATATAAAATGTTAAACCTGTAACTTTGAGAGCACTTTCATAGTTATTACATGAAACAGTTTTATGCTGGTTAGATGTACTCACATATCTCAGCAGTGCTGCGTTGATCTCATACAGCCGTAGGAAATCCTTAACAGTCTTAATCCCACCGGCTTGAAGTCGTGCATGCAGGGTACCATCTCTGGATATTTTCTCTAGTCGCCATACCTCATCACCTAGTAAAGGAGGGTGGTGTTTCCTATATCCTGCAAAAAGAATGGACTAGTCATTTTAAAAGCTCCTGTAATTGATTAAATTCATGGTATGAAAGTCAGTAAATGGTCAATAGGAGTCCTAATTGAATTCTAAATCTTTTTCATGGCTCACTTACATCCTAAACACTATCATCAATCGAGTCTTCAATATTTTCAAAAGTCCTCTTAAGTCTTAGATCAATTATATCCTCAAAAGCATTCTCAGAAATATATTTAAGTAATTAAAGTTGTTCTCACTATTTTTCCTGTAACCTTTTCCTAATCCAAGCCAAAAAAACCTTACCTTCTCCACGGTGATCTTTTACGATGAAAGCTTCACTTATGCCTTCTCTTACCCTTAGTCCATTGGTGATGTGTTGCACTACGCAAGCCCCAAGCCTGAACTTCCTATGCCGTATCCAGCTAGAGTTATCAGTGAATACGATGTCACCAAGATGTGCTACTCCTGCCTGTAAATAAAGAAACCTCTCCCGGTCACTAATGGCCTTTTCCCCGCTCTTTGTTTCAGTACTTTAGCCTTGAATTCCTCCTCAGACCAATCTTCCCCTTCATCTGACCCAAAATCGCCATCAACAGCCACAACTTCAATCTTAAGAGAAGATAATGGGCCAATTGTGACTATGGAATTGGTATTACGGTCTACCAGTTCGATCCTTACAGGATTTTTCTGGTCGGATTGTATTTTAGTGCTGGTAGAGATTTCGGGAGGTAATCTGTTAGCGAACCTCAAGTAAAACCCAGCTTTTGGATACTCCTGTCTGCAAAAGAGTTGACAGAAAATGACTGGCTTGGTCATGAAGAATTGATTGATAATTGGTTATCAACTATCATCACCAAAGACATGATCGTTACCATCATTTTCCACTATCAATTATTGCTATAAGCTGTTAATCTGCAATTTCTGGAGATTACTGCCATAATGTTCGACTCTTACTAAGCTTTAATTATAAAATTATCAAGAAAAGCCTGGAAAATTTGCCTCTAAAACAAACACATAAGCATCAACAAGATAGCAATATGAGGTTTTACTGAGGTGTAGTTTTTCATTGTTTTGATCTTTATCTGATTTGTATCTGTTTTGCATCTCAAAACACCTAATCCTAAAATAAGGCCAAAACGATACCAAAACTGTTCTTAAATGACAAATCAAGCTGGTAGCTTCGACAAAGCAGCAATTAGAGACTGTTACAAGATGTTGGTGAGTTACTTTCAAACAAACGGCAGATTATATAAGCTCTTAGTTCAAATCAATTCTTAAAAACAAACAGATGCAAATGCCCTGCACATCCAGTCTGCTCTCTAAGAGAAATAAATAGTGGATATATGTTGAACATAACCTCGGTGATGTGCCATCATGGAGAACAGGACGGTTGATCTCCTCATGGACCTGTTTATTGAAAAATGTGCAATAACTAAAACAATTTAGAATACCAAGTCAAATGTTATTAATTCCAAAATTCTAGTGCTGAAAAGTTTATGAAAGTTGCATCCAGGATAGTTATAAACAGCTATAACTACATATTTCTTGATTATGAACCAACTGAAAATTGACATAATTTTACCGACCTCTTCATTCTTTCTTCCAAGCTAATGGCAGAATCTTCTTATTGTGCATAATTGGGTGGATAATTATAGTGAAAAAAAAAATGAAAGGACAAAAACCAGTGGTTATCCTTGGCAGGAAAAGAAGCATTTATGCATCAAGCATCCATGCACCTAGCATGTAAGTATCAGTAAATTTTCATAAAGTGATGGTATTTCTAAATCTGAAAAACCACATGCCATACAACTAAATTCAGTAAATCTTAAGCAGAAGAACTGCTTCTGTTATGAACTCTTGAACTACTCATGTTTCAAAAATATGCTATTTATCAGCTTCTTAAAGAGGAAACAATTTGACCAAAACTACTATCCGTGGAAGTTCATATTTATACAGAATTGATAAATAACCTACCACTCTACGTAGCATAGGCTCTAAGCCTGCCACAAATTCCTCCAACGACAATCCGTCAAGCACATTTGTGCAGAATCTGCAAATACAAAATCATATATCCAAATTTAGAGACAAAATACAAAAACCCAATAAATGCTACATATAGAAAGAAGGTTATTTTGTGAGTTAACGATGAGATCATTTAATTAATCATTTGACTATTTGAATCTCTCATTGCATTAACTTCTCTAGCCATTTAAACTGTAATAAACTAGAAGGTTCTCGAGAAAGCCAAGACTTACTTAGAGAAGTTCCTCTTATTTGGCTCTTGACCTGGAAGTCCACGATTTTTCTCAAAATTATCATTACCCTCTTGATCAAAAGGTCTCTTAGATGCCATTATAATTACACATTCAAGGAAACAAACACACCCTTTTAACAGAAATTTCACAAAAACACTCCCTACATGAAAAGAATGGAAACTTTTACATTAACTAAATCCAGTAACTTCCAGCCTATTTTATAACTAGAATTTTACCCGTACACAAGGAAAGTACAAAGTAGCTTCCTTTTTCAACTTTAATAAAACAAAAAAATAAAACTGCCTTTAGCATAAAGTTCAGAAAAGTTTATTCTCATCAAGTAAGAAAATCATTAGATGGTGAAATCTATTTCTATAAATTACTGGGATACACGTACAACACTCTGCTCTAGTATGTCTTTGGTGAAAGTTACTATTTATAGAGATAGTAATTATATTCTTAGGAGTTATGAAATGATTTAAATAGTAAAGGAGAGACAAGAAATTTCAGGAAAATTCCAAATCAAGATACTAAGAAACTACCAACAGATCCTAAAGATGTAATGATTGAAAAGTACATACAATCAAATCTAAGCCAAACCCCGGAAAACACAGGACAACGTTGTATGTCATGTGGGTCAGCTTTTGGACATTATTGAGCATACAAACGTGCAACGACTGGACGCGTAAAGTAGATAGTAGCAGCACCATGAAGATTACAAGAAGTTGCCATCATAACTTCCCTGTAACAGCATTTGTGTTTACCTACGAAAAAGAATACGCGACAACACCAAGACCATGAATTGAAATGACTTCCAACTCCTCCAATTCCATATTAAAATATGCTTTGGTAGCCATGCGACCAAAGAGATTCATTGGCTGCTCACTTGGAGGGCCGATTAGCGTGTATGACAACATGCATACGTAATTATGATTGGGCGAGCAACATACTACTGCATTTGAAAGAAAAAGCAAAACAATTCGAAAACTAAAATATAGGTCAAATAAAAATAATTACTAAAATCCCGTACCTATGTCACATCTATAAGATTGGATATAATGTCACACATATCGCATCTATATGAAGTTAGCATGCCATGCTTATATCATATTTACTAGACAAAATATGCGTGTATATTGCATTTACAAGGCGGAATAATATGATTGGGATCTGTTTCTTTGAATCTGATTAGAAATTGCATTACATACCATAAGTATTAACCAAATAGCATGAAACACCGGCCATAAGTACTAATAAATTTATCTAAATCTTTTATGGTTGAATTTTTTTATAATAGAATTTTCCCTGTTTAATCATTGTTCAATATGGGGCTAATATTCTTCTGACTTACCTCCTGGTGATTAAAAAATTTGCGACTAATTGTTCCATCAATCTCGGCCAAGCAACAACAAGCAAACAATCTCGACAAATGGCCTCTCCAAATTTTATTTTCTTGATTGCTGCTGATACTTTCCTAATAAAATTCACAAGGCATATTATGTACAATTTCTCTATATAGGATTATACAAGTCATCACACAAAACGATGTACTATTACAAATTTGCAATGAGCCAACATCATAAACATTGTATATGATTCTACATATACAGTTAACCTAGTGCCTACAATAAAACACTATCAGGATTCCTCAAAAATTGAAATTTACAAGATATGACCACTTTTTGCTTAGGAAAACACTTTTGATCTGTGCTTTACATGCAAACAAAATGCCATTACTTGGCATCCTCATCCCTTTTTTGCTGTCTAAAAAGCCAGGCAAAAAAGGATGGAAAAGAACAAACAAACTTAAACTTGATGATTCATTGGGTATTACATGCATGTGTAATGCATAAGTATCAATAAAATTTTGACGCATGTGGTAGAGTAATGGGTAGTTTCCACCATAAAATTACCACTCGTGATTTATGCTGATATATGTTAAAATTTTATTGATATTTTACACACCATATGAACATAACACATGGTGTGGATGTGGTATAATACCCAATGAATCTTTTCTTGGTAAATGAATTCATTGAAGCTGAGACTAATCCTGATGAGAGTATTTGTATAAATCTATGTGATGAAGGCTGGCCTTTCTTTTGGCAGCTGCCTTTCGCCAGATTGTTGCCCACTTCATAACAGCCCAAAGCTTCCTCCAAGCAACTCTTGGTCTAGAAATTCTAGGACTGTGGATATGAAAACCCATGAAAGGAGGATACTGTGCAGAATCCACTCCAGTAGTCGATTCGAGCAATAAGCCATCTGATGACCATGCATAACTATGAGGATGCATTGATGGGGTTTGAATTTGAAACTCATGTATCGCGTGATCACTTTGTGCAAATGGACCTTGTGAACTACATGGAAGAGAAAGTGTTTTTCCCACGCTGCCATATCCTGACCAAAGGTCCCCAGTTATGAAATTCCCAGGCAGCTGTTGATTATAAAGTTGGATTTGTTGATGATCTTGCAATGTGGAATTGGTATCTTCTATCTGCAAATTAATTGCGGCATCATTCCCATATGATATTGAGGGTGAGGAAAGAGTCAATCCTGGAGAATGTGGCGCCTGACCTGAATTGGATCAACAAAGAAGTACATCCTAGAAGTCAGTACTAACACGAAAAAAATGCTAATAAGGATAGTCTCCTGAGGTTACAATGATTATATTTGAGAATTCTAAAATTTTTATTATAACGATAACAATAAGTCTATAAACGTTTTCCATGGCAGACACCACCCTTAATGTTGTCACATGCATCTTGTTGGATTAGCTCAAAATTTTTGTAGTGAGTAATGATATATGTGTAAGCAAACAAATTGACCTCATACTATGAGCTAGCCAATCAGTGAACACTGACTTTTGATCTCTTACCTTGACTTGCAACTGGGTACTCAATTCTTTCAAGACATGAACTTGTTGAGCCAATTGAGAGCTCCGTCTGTAAGTTAGTCAGGTTCCACAAAGGATCGATTTTTGATGGATCTACTGGTAGTAACTGTAGCAAATTTTTGTAAGCTTGGCTCTTCAAGTTTTCCACCAAATTCTGCCAATAAACAGGGATATAATATGAATGCCTTTGCAGAATATGTCAAATTTTTTGTGATAATTACCAACAAGACCATCCATCGGCCACCATATTTATCTCCTATCATCAGTTGCCTCTAAAGTCTAAAAGTTACAAATAAGCACAATATCTTTGCATTAATTCTGTCCTTTTACAAGTCCAGCTTTTGTCATCAAAAACTACTTCAAAATATTGGGAATAAATTTTCCCCAAAACAAACACTCCTAGCTATCCCCTAAAGCAACTGGTGGGACACAATACACAGATGATTGTAAGGAGGAAAGACATACCTTCTGGAAAAAGGTTAAAGCACCCTGTCTTACATAGTTAAAGCCATCAAATGATGCAGCAGCCACTCTGTAGACGGAGTTAAACACCAGAACAACCTTTTGTGTATCCGAATAGTATGCATAGAACTTGCCATCGTTTATCACACATTCTTTAGCATGTTGCACAATTATGTCCCATGTTCTACTAGGGGTCGTGCTACCAAGTATCTGTAGATGCATACATAAAAATATAGATGATAGTTATGAGTAATTACATGATATAAAATGTTAAAATTATGGCTTTAGAGTGAGTTTTATAGTTATTACTCGAAACAGTTTTATGCTGGTAAAATTGTACTCACATTTCTCAACCGTGCTGCATCAAGCTCATACTGCTGCAGGAAATCCTTAACAGTACTAATCCCTCCGGCTTGAAGCCGTAGGTGCAGGGTACCATCTCTTGATATTTTCTCTAGACGCCATACCTCATCACCTAGTAAAGGAGGGTGGTGTTTCCTATACCCTGCAAAAAGAATGGACTAGTTAATTTTAAAAGCCACAACAACTTGGTACTATAATTGATTAAATTCATCAGCATGAAAGTCAGAAAATGGACATTAGAAGTCCTAATTGAATTCGAAATCTTTTTCATGGCTCACTTACATCCTAAACACCATCATCAATTGAGTCTTCATCATTTTCAAAAGTCCAATTGAGTCCAAAATCAATTATATCCACAAAAGCATTCTCAGAAATATATTTAAGAAATTCAAATTGCTCTCATATTGCTTCCTGTGACCTTTTCCTAATCCAACCCAAAGGAATCTTACCTTCTCCACGGTGATCTTTTACGATGAAAGCTTCACTTATCCCTTCTCTTATCCTTAGTCCATTTGATGCGTTGCACAACGTGAGCCCCTAGCCTGAACTTCCTATTCCGTATCCAGCTAGAGTTATCAGTGAATACGATATCATCAAGATGTGCAACTCCTGCCTGTAAATGAAGAAGCTTCTCCCCAGTCACTAATGGCCTTTTCCCTTCTCTTTGTTTCAGTATTTTAGCCTTGAATTCCTCCTCAGACCAATCTTCCCTTTCGTCTGACCCAAAATCGCCATCAACAGGCACAATTTCAATCTTAAGAGAAGATAATGGACCAATTGTGACTATGGAATTGGTACTACGGTCTACCAGTTCAATCCTTACAGGATTTTTCTGGTCGGATTGTATTCTACTGCTGGTAAAGATTTCTGGAGGTAATCTATTAGCGAATCGCAAGTAAAACCCGACTTTTGGATGTTCCTGTCTGCAAAAGAGTTGAAAAAAAATGACTGGTTTGGTCATGACGAATTGATTAATAGTTGGTTATTAACTACCATCACCAAAACATGACCGTTACTATCGTTTTCCACCAAAAATTTTTGCTGCAAGCCGTTAAATCTGCAAAATCTTGAAAATACTGCAATAATATTTGACTCTTACTAAACTTTAATATAAAAATATCAAGCAAAGCCTGGAAAATTTGCCCCTAAAACAGACACATAGGCTTCAACAAGATAGCAATATGAGGTTTTACTATGGTGTTGTCTTTCATTATTTTAATCTTTATCTGATCTGTATCTGTTTTATATTGTCGAAACACCTAATCCTAAAATAAGGCCAAGACTGTTCTTAAACGACAAATGAAGCAGGTACGTTCGGCAAAACAGCAATTTGAGGTTGTTACTAAGATGCTGGTGGCTTACTTTCAAACAAATCGAAGACTATATAAGCTCTTAGTTGAAATCAATTGTTGAAAACAAACAGATGCAAAAGCCCTGCACACCCTAGTCTGCTCTCGAAGAGAAATAAATAATGGATACATGGTGAACATAACCTTGGCGATGTGCCATCATGGAGAGACAGGGTGCGGTTGACCTCCTCGCGGACCTGTTTAATGAAAAATGTGCTATAACTAAAACAATTTAACTATGCTAACAACCAGTAATTTAGAATAACAAGTCAAGTGCTATAAATTCCAAAATTCCTAGTGCTGAAAAGTTTATGAAAGTTGCATCCAGGATAGTTATCTTCATGCTTTCTTCCATAAAAAAAGCTTAATGGCTGAATCTTCTTATTGTGCTATATAATTGGTTGGAAATTTATAGTTAAAAAACATGATAGAGACAAAAACCAGTGGCTTGCTATGAACTCTTGAACTACCCATGTTTCAAAAATATGCTATTT
This sequence comes from Combretum micranthum, assembly GCA_024138025.1. NCBI lineage: Eukaryota > Viridiplantae > Streptophyta > Magnoliopsida > Myrtales > Combretaceae > Combretum > Combretum micranthum. The sequence goes on from JAMXBD010001020.1 coordinate 283,434, forward strand.
ATCAGCTAGGAAATCAGCAGAACTTCTTAAAGAGGAAACACTTTGACCAAAACTACTATCATGGAAGTTCATATTCATACAGAATTGATAAATAACCTACCACCCGACGTATCACAGGCTCCAGGCCAGCCACAAATTCCTCCAACGACAATCCGCCAAACACATTTTTCCAGAATCTGCAAATACAAAATTATATATCCAAATTTAGAAACAAAATACAAAAACATAAAAGCTATATAAAGAAAAGTCATTCTATGTCTTCTCGATAGGATCATCTACAACTATCTGACTACTGGAATCTCTCCTTGCATTAACTTCTATAGCCATTTAAACTGTAATGAACTAGATGATTCTCAAGAAAGGCAAGACTTACTTAGAGAAGTTCCTCTTATTTGGCTCGTGACCTGGAAGTCCACGATTTTTCTCACCATTATCATTACCCTCTTCATCAAAAGGTCTCTTAGACGCCATTACCATTACACATTCAAGGAAATAGACACACCCTTTTAGCAGAATTTCACAAAACACTAACTACTTGAAAAGAATAGAAACTTTTACATTAACTAAATGCAGTAACTTCCAGCCTATTTTATAACTAGAATTTGACCCCTACACATGGAAAGTACAAAGTAGCTTCTTTTCACCCTTTGGAATAAAGTTCAAGAAAAGTTTATTCTCTCCAAGTAAGAAATTATTCGAAGGTGAAATCTATTTATATAAATTATATGTTACATGGATACACGCACACAATACTCAGCACTAGTATGTCTTTGGTGAAAGTTCACTATTTTAGAGACACTTATCATTTTCTTAGGGGTTGTCGAATGATTTAATAATAAAGAGACGAGAAATTTGCAGGAAAATTCTTAACCAAGAAGATACGGGGTAAGTATTATATTTAGTGTGCTAGCTTATTATTGTAAGCCCAATGTTACAGATGTACCTAAATTTTAGCCAAATGAATAATTAGGTATTTGAATTTTGGAATTAATCATTTTAGTACCTGAATTTTGAAATTGATCAATTTAATACCTAAATTTTTTTTTTCATTCGTTAAGTTTTTTTAGGTACTAAATCGATTAATTTCAAAATTTAGATTTTAAATCTATCAATTTTAAAGTTAAGATATCTAATTACACATTTTATCAAACTTCATATATCATTTATGACATTATCCCTTATTATAATTACTTACATAAAGTTTAGAAGTGTTAACTTATTACTTATAAACTTTTCAAGCTTAATTATAAGAACAAATCGGACAATTAATTGTAAAAATAGATAAAGTTAAGATAATTAATTGAAGAAAAAAATTATAAAGATGAAAAAAACCTCTAGGTATCAAATTGATACTTTTAAACTCAAAGCAATTTATTATAAGAACGGGTAAAGATTGATACCAAATGTGATAATAACTCTTTAAGAATAGTTTCAAATTCAAGTAGTTAATTTAATTTCAAAACTACAGTATCATATCTAAAGATGAGGGTTGTTAAATGAAAATATAGACGTATAAAGATACTAAATTTGATGAATAAAAATTCAAGTAAATACAATATTTGACACTTAAAATATCCAATAATTTTATTTCTACCAACCACAAAGTAAATAATTATTAACGATGATGATGTTAATGATTAATAAGTACAGAGAATCAAATCTAAACCCCCAAAAAAAAACCCTCGAAAACACTGGACGACGTTTTGCGTCAAGTGGGTCAGCTTTTTGGACATTATTGAACGACAAGCATGTTTGGACTGTAGACGCGTAATCGGGGACGCAGTAGCAACTGCCATGAAGACCACAAGAAGTTGCTGTCATAATTTCTATGAAAAAGCATTTCTGTTTACGTACGAACCGGGGAAATGTTGAATTAGGAACCATACACGATAATACCAAGACCATGAACTGAATTGACCTCATGATAATCATAAAAAGTCCAATTCAACCTTTCTAGGTTAAAATATAAAGGGGGAAAAGTGCAAATACTTCGTGTACATTTAAACCCTAAGGTTAAATTAAAAAAAAAATATATATATATATTGTATATGTACTTCACATGACCAATTTTTATGTAAAAGGGGACATGGATTTGGGTTAAGGGATCTCTTTATGGTTTATTCTTCAGCATTTATGTTATGGAATTTGCGATGGTATTTGCTCTTTTGGTAGAGAATGATGAAAGAAGTTTATGCTGCATAAGGGATTTTAACCAGAACAATCTTGAACGTTAGAACCTTGAAGTTTACAATTCATTTTTTTTCTTTTAATTTTATCGAATTTCATGTGGAAAATATGATAGAAGAATAGATAAATGGTTGGTAGTAATTATTTTATGATTGATCTCAGTTGTTTATATACATAATATATATGTAAGGGGCATTTAAAAAGGGGTTGGTCATTTCTAATAGCAAAACATCTCACCATTCCATAGTGGAGCAAATAGGTTGGTTAACCATTATAGTGTAATGGTTCATCACTTATAAACTACTTTAGAGCAAATTAACTTAGTTTATAAGCTGCTTGGCTGTCACTCTCCTAATTCGAGTTGATCAATCGATCAACTCCATATATTCCCAGTTAATCAAAATTATTTCCTAGGATAAATTACATCGAACGTCACAATGTTTAGACGTAAATTCATTTTAAGTCATAATGTTTCAAATGGTTAAAAAGAAGTCACGGCGTTTTGACAAGTGGATTATTTAAGATCACCATAATGACCAATTACTAACGTCGTTATTAAACCCCCCTAAACGCTACGCTAGTAACACATGGATAGTGATGATTTAAAATGTTCCTTTTAAAAGGAAAAAAACAAAAAAGAATAAAGAAAGAAAGTCTGGCCTTGTTTGGAGAAGAAATTATTGGGTGCTTTGAATTCCTTAGGATTGTTTTAAGATCTGGATAATAATCTATTTTTTAGAGATTGAGAAAGAGAAAGAGTAAAAATTTGAAGTTTTTTCTAATTTGGGTCTTTGATTTTGGTAATGTTTTAGGGAAAAGCATTTAAAGGAGTTGTCTTTCTTTTATAGCTTTCGATTTTGGGCGGTTTTAAGGAGACCCAACAGGAATGGTGATTTGGTGGGGTTTTCAAAGAATAATAGGATTGGGCGGAGAGAGTAGGTAAAGGAGAAGGTATGGTAGAGGGGTAGAAGATGAACCTTAAGTGGAGATGATATATTCTTGGGAAAAATTCTAGTCTCCCATCTCTCAATCATCCTTGATAATGATAAATAAAAAGTGAATCCTTTAAAGAAAATGAAATAGTAGAAGAAGAATGAGAGCTTCTTAATTTTTCATGTTCATAATATTTTTTTTTTAATTTCAGACATGTCATTAAATGCAATTCTAGAAGATGAATTATTCTGGAAAGATTGTCCTTTGACATTCCATCTGCTTGAATTTGAAGAAAGATGGGAAAAATTTGAGCTTGAATTGGAGCAGAATTAACTAAACCCTAAAAATGTATGTGTTGTGATGTGGTGTGTGTTTTTGGTAGTTGTGATGTGGGTTCTGTTGAAAATGGGTGGTGGTGTTTTAGTAATGTTGTCAAAACCGAACTGGAGTTTGAGCCAAATAATCTAAGGGGTCAATGGGTCGAACCGATCACGAAAAAGTAAAAATATAAGAGATAATTTAATTATAATAAACAAATATATACAACATCACTCAATTAAATCTATATTTGGATCAAAATCATTAATTAATTATTAAATAAGCAATATCTAATGATTATATTTATAAATTCATGTTTTTTTTCTCGCTCCAGGTCAAGCGATCAGGTCAATCAGTTCAACTCGATTCGACCACCTTGGTTAACCAGTCGATTTGAGTCAGTTTGGTTTAATGCAAATCTAGGTAAATTGAGTGGACTATCCCGCGTTTATCACCAGTTCCAATTGAACCCAGCCAAATCGACCGAGTTGGGTTTGGTAACATTTGTTTTTAGTGTAGCAATTGAGGCGATCGATCTAGTGTGTTAGAGAGAGAAAGGCGGAGAGATATGGTAAAGAAGAGGTTCGGTAGAGAGAGTTCGGAGGGGGGGGGGAGAGAGAGAGAGAGGAAAGCCAAAGGTAGAAGATGAACCTTGAGAGGGAGGCGAAGGAGAGGTCTGAATATTTAAAAGGAACATTTTAAATTATTATTTTAATCAATGTGTCTACTAGGGTGGCACTTAACAAGGTTTAATAACAATGTCAGTTATTGTAACCTTAAATGACCCACTTGTCAAAACTTTGTGATCTTTTTTTAACCAATTGAATCATTATAACCTAAAATAAACTAACTTCCAAATATTTTGACATTCTAGTGTAATTTATCCTTATTTTTTATGTTATAATCCCTAAATCACCTATTTAGATACAAAGTTAACCAGAATTTTGGAATGATGAATTCAAGTAAATAAGTGTTTGAATTTCTATTCTCTTTATTTATTGAAGGAGTTAATTACCACTATAATCAAAAGCGGATGAGTGCAAATAAGTACATAATTACCATGGATAAGTAAAATAGTTCTAGAACTATCAAAACCATTTAAATAACTATTGTTTATGATTGCTCCTATATTAGGAGAAGTACTAAAGTGGAAGTTGCCGAACTAACAGTTGTATTGTCTTACAGGGTAGTGGTTCGGAGTGATACATCATGTAGTTTTTTTCTTTTTGCCATTACAATGGGAAGTATAGAATCAAACATGGTACCTCTCACTTAAGAGATTAGGGGAGATGTCACTAAGCTGCAAAGCCAAAAGCCATTGGATTGACGATGAATCAGTTTAGGTGTTTAACCTTTATATGTAGGTAAATGGGTTACAACCGGCTAGCTAGACAATACAAGTTGATGGTATAGGAAGAAGTGATGATTAAGTAGCAATAAGGGAATATGTAGCCATTGTGAATGGTTATTGTAGACTAGTTGCATTAGTTGCTAATACTTGTAATGATTAACTCATATAGTTTTAATTATCGGACATGAAAACAAGATCAATATAGCAATAAATGATTTATTATATAGGTCACTTTGGCATAGAATTTTGTAATTTTCTTTGTGGATTTACAACTCTAAAAAAATATTGTACATAAATGTTGTGAAAACTAAAAGATTGTATGTGTATATTATGTACTATTATTGCACTCAGAGCTTGTACGTATTCATACTATATTAAAAGTCCATAATGAAACATTTGTAACCCAGTGGATGATACGGTATACTCTAGCTTGTCTTTGGATTTGTCATATATAATTATCTTTATATATGTTCTATTTGAGTTAGATAGTATCTTCTTTTTTTCTTTTCATTTTTCACTATACAATATTAAAAACATTAAAAATGTAAAAAGAGAATATATATATATATATATATGATATTAACATATAATATCCTATGACAAAGTAACAGTCTCTTCACTTGAGGAGAATGGCTATTCGTTCCTTTCCAGTTATTCAAAAATGGTAAGATCTTTGGCACAAGAAAAGGGTTGGATCTGTATCACCAAGACTTGGTTTTGCTTTCTATTTTTTTTTTTTTAAGAATACGAATATGGGTTCTTTTCCTATCCGTATTGAATAGAACATGCAAAGTCAAATCTTCTTCAAGGAAAACCAACTTGATTTGGATCGGTGTTTCAAGTAAATGATATTGGTAATTTCCAATATAAAATAATTCTTTTCTATTTTATTATGTGTTCGTATCTAAATAAAAGAATGAAACAGAAAAATAAATTTGTAATATAATAGTTATTAATTTTATTACATTCATTCAATCTCTCTTGTTCCATATGGTAAAGCCAACGAGGTATAAATGTTAATAAAGCTGTACCGTTTGTTGTGTGCGAAGAAAAAGCTTGATTAACTAATATCGTGAAAACAAAACCTTAACAGAACAAAGAAGACCTGTCAATTTCGAACATGAAAGGGTTTCTAGGTAGCATAGTATAGTGTAGCATGTTGCAATCAATATGGCTTCGAGTCCCTATAAACATGGTGTGTAATAGTAGAATCATTTTTCATCATTGTACGGCATTTCTCCTTATTGATTTGTTGGGTTTAACTACTTTTTTCTATGGACAAATTTTCCATGAAAATTTGAGCTGGACTATGGTCGCTAAGTTCAAAGATTTGATTTTATATCATGTATCCTCGGTCAAAAGATTTAGTATCAATCTGGGTCAAGAGAGGGACATCATTGTCCACACCTGTACTGCCATGCAAGAAACAGTAAAGTCTCTCACTATGACAAGTGCCTCGAAAATACCAAGTGCCCTTATTCTTAAAGTATTCAAAAGTACCAAATAATTTGACCAAGAAAATTTTTTTTCTTCATGAGTGGAAATGCCATGTTGGTAGGATGGAATTCAAATTTTCAGAATGAAGGAGAAGAGAGGAGGGGGAAACGAAATTTCTACCTTTGCTTAATTAAAAAGCATGGAATTTTCAAGGGAATAATTTATAAATGAATCAACTCAACCTTGGTAACCTGAAACAACTTAGGCTTTTTGATTGTCAGTTTTTTATCAGTATCAATTCAATATCGGTATGATATTGGTTTAGTATTGGTTTAGTTTAGTCAATTTATGAGTAAAACTATCAATTTTTCATCGTATCATATCATTATCGGTTCAGTATTTATTTGAACCAAAACGATGTGAAAACGACGAACCAAAAATGCCCTTAATATATAGCATTTTGTATACTAAAGAGCATGATATATGATTCATCTCATTTGTTGTATGCTTTTTCAAAAGCTTTTTTATTCTCCTCCCAAACTCCCTTCATCGGCACAGAGTAGCCAAACTATATGTTAATGGAAGTTTGAAGTTATAATATCTTAACATCTAATGAACTTCGAATTTCTATATAAAATACTGTAATATAATACCGAGATCCAAATAAAGATGATTGACAAAAGCATTAACACATGTATGTAGACTCTCAAATTTTGTGATATAAAACTTTAGCATGCTTTTTAAATAGGCATGAAGTCTTCACTACATCCTTTGTTCTTATTAGCACATCTCACAAGCCACATTTTTTTATCTAACTTATGAACAATATAATCAAGGTTGCAGTATATGGAGCATCTTTAATGTGTGTATTTAAAAATTTATTTTTTCAAACCTCATACTCATTTTAAACTTGTTGCTAAAGCTCCCATTACCATCACACAAGATAAGGTCCTCATGAAATAATGCATATCCATTACCAACATTTGCTACGACAAAAGACACGGGTTCTAAACTTTTAACAAGATCTGTATGTGTTAGAAAATTACAATGTCTTTTTTTTTTTCTACTAATGAATATTGCTTTTGATTTCATCAGCATCATAATGTTTTCCATTTCCAGTTTGTCATAGAGTTTAGAACTAAAAAACAATAGCATATGTAGAGAAATAGATATAGACTCAAATACAGATATATACGTCAAAAAATCAAAAACCTAACTTAAACCCTAATTCATAATGAAATTCCCCAGAAGAAGTAGGAGATAGAGTTAAAGAGGGTTTCACTATCAACCAAAGAGAGGCAACCCTAAAGAGGTCACACATGCAGTCGAACACAAACATTGGAAGCAAAACCCCCTTTCTATCTCATTTTCCTCCAAACTTTCACTTCCTTTATTTTATAGAAAATTGTAATGTCGATTATTTATCCTTGCAAACCATTTGGCTTTTCATGAGTTTGAAACCAATCAAGGTTGTCATCACTATCTTCCCATCACTCTCCTCATCAAAATCTTCAGATGGCTCTGGAAGTTTATCTTTGTTATGGGAAAACCAAGGTTGCTTCTTGCTTATTAAGCAGCAAACATAACTTGAGATCACATATTTGGATTTCATATTGATTGCCACAATTAGGTTTTTGTAAACTTGTGTTAGGCAAAGGCAAGTCATGCAAGATAACGAACCCACCACCTTCCCCATCCAAAACACTTATGTATCAACTTAATAGGACAGGCCTTTGTGTTAATTTGAAGATCCTTTCAAATAAGATCAAAAGACTACTTATCCTTGCTTTTAATATTTTTCCATTATTCCAATCTATAATATTAACATGCATAACAAATTACTATGACTTTAGCAGACACTATCACCAATGAGTCAAACAGTATAATTAACCAGCTAACCCATTATAACAAGTAAAATTCAAAGTATTAATTTACAAAATAATGTCAAACTTTAAAATAGGGACAATATGCAGTATTACACGAAATAGATAGTATTCTAAAACCAATCTCTTAAGCCACAAGAGTAAAATAATCCTTTTCAATTTTCACGAAATCCTTAACAACGTACTCAAAGGATTTGGAAAACATAGACAATGTGACCAAACTTAGAAAATTTGTTTTGGGCAATATTACATCTAAGAAACTACATGAAAACAAGGATAAAATTTTGCAAAATATTTAAATTGCATGCAAAAGACAATATAATACAATGTGCATGTACAATCGGTATCAAGAATTACAAAAAGGGTACTTGTTGAATTCACTACATGAACTTTCTCAAGATGTACAATATTAATTACCCGAAATTTCAATTGATCAATTTAATACCCAATCAAAGTTTTTATACTTGTCAATGTTACCTCAGTTATGCTAGTTAAGTTTGCTTGCCTTATTAGATAGATTAACCAATGGTGATTGAAAACCTATCCCAAGCCTTTGAAATAATATTCCATGTATGTAAAATCGGTTGTGTTGTAAAATAAAGGGAAAATGTCATGCAAAAGAGAAAGGGTAAATATTGCATTTGGCACTTAAATTCTATCAACTTGTGCAATTAACTACGTAAAAGTTTAAATGTGTCAATTAGTACCTACGAACTTTCAAAATTCATTAATTAATCTAGATAAAGTAGTTGATTGTAAAAATAGATAAAGTTTAGGGAGCTAATTATAAGTTTGATAAAATTCATATAGTTAATTGCAAAAGTAAACAAAGTTTAGGTAGTCAATCGACATTTTAAACTTCAAAAATTAATTATATAAATTGCTAAGTTCACGTCACCCAAAGAGGAAGAAAAAACCTAAACATAAAAAGCTACTGGAGTTTACACATAGTAGAATGAAAAAGAGAGTGAAATAGTAGGACTGAGGTTTGAAACTAAACCTCAAATTCAAAACCCTAATCAATAGATGGTACATGTTCCTCATTATGAGGTCTACTCTCTCTAAACACTTGAAGAGCAAGTTGAAACCCTAATTCTTAGCATTATTGTCTAAACCCAAAATTGCAATGGCAATGAAAGCTTAATTGAACGAATCCCCAGACGAATTTCATGTGAGACCCTATAGTGTGTGAAGCACTGTAACACCTCGCATAGCAATTATTCCATGTCCTCTTCTTTAAAGGCAAGACTTTCCTACGCGGCACGTGAACCATTATGGGAATCCAGGATTTCACGAATTTGATTAAGGATTGGGTAGTCCCAAGATTTCTTGTAAACTAAGGTTTTACGTTACCACTCTAGGAGTGATTAGAATTTCCGTCCAATTGGTCGAGGTATTGATTGAGGTGATTACGGTTTTAATTTGGGGCTTAGGATTTCGATTTTCTCAAACCACGGTGATTAGGTTCTCAATTTAAGGTTTCCAAAGCTCTCCTTTCAACACTTTCGAGTTATTTGTTTTCATCTATTTAGAGACTCTAGTTGCTCTATCTAGTTTGTGACTCTCGCTAAGTAAAAGATTTCTTGCTTTTCCTTTATTTTTTTTTTTATTTTACATTTGTATTTTAGACCCATTTCTTGCATTTCTATTAAATTTACGCATGTGGAATGTTTTTTCAAGAGCTTAGGACAAGTATCATTATCTATCCAAGAAAATAAATAGAGTTGACATACATAATAGATATGCAATGGGTGAGCACAAAAATTTTAATTGATATATTAAATTAATTAATTAACACTTTAGATAGCTAATTACACACTTCAAAAAATTTATATAGCGAATTCAACATTCACCCTAATAAAAAATAGGAAAAAGAAAAAAAAATCATATTGGGAATTCAGGTTTTTTCAGAGAAAAAATAATAATAGAATAAATGAGAAAGGAAACTGTACTTTTTAATAAAGTTTTCTTTTGAAACACAATTTCATGTAAGATAATCTAGAATTTTTTCATCGCGTCATGTTCTAAGGATTTTTCCCTAAAAAAACGAATTCTTATTTTTTATTTTCTCTAGCGAGAGTAGATAATTTTAAAGTTATCGAGATTCAGTTTAAAAATAGAATAAAAAAGGATCAGTATTTCCTTCATAAGAAATCGATACATACTTATAGAAAAGAAGAGTTAAAAAGAATTTTGCAGATTGTATATATTTACCGATGGGCAACATGATGTCTATCATAGTCATTGGTAAGCTTGATTAATGTTAATTAATGAGAGGGGGAATAAAACTTTAAACGTATTCCATTACTTATTAATTCAAATTTTATTTGATATTTCAAGCTTTCCAATTTTAGGATAAATCTGGCTATATCCTTTTATATTTTTATGACTGGTTAATATATGTTTACCTTTTCTATCTTTTAAATTGAATATTTGAGATACGTGTAAAATAATACTATTATACACTAATTAGCTATATCAACATTTGATAAAAAATTGAAAACATACTAATTGTTTTTAAGGGAAAAAAATATACATTACATCAGGGTAAATGGTTGGAATAGGCTAATAATTGTCAAAACCTACTTGTATCAACGTTTGAGTATAAATTTATTTAAAAAATCAATGATTCAAATAGTTAAAAAGATGAATTAATATTTTGGGATGCCACTTGTTGGAATCTAATTGAGTTGGATATAGGAACTTGGACTAGAATTGATAAAACTTCTACGGTCCGTAAATGGGACTGTCCAGTTAATCATCTAATTATTAAAATAAATATACTAATTAAAATATTAACTATTTTAATAGTTTAATCACGGTTGGATATGAGAGAGCCTTTGGATAGTGAAGGGACCATAGAATTCCCCATAATTGATATGGCAGAGAGCCTGCGAAATAGAAATTCGATTAGGGATACGTCGGGTATGGAACAACATGATCATTCTGATGTTTAAATTAGCCACTGTGATCTAATAAGCCATTAAATTGGAGGTGTATAATGAGTTGAGTACAACATTACCATTCCCATGGAGGGAAGAGCATTATATATAAGTGATAGATTTGATAATTGAGAGCGTCATGGGATCATGAATAAGTAGGTGACTGGATGGTTGGCAGCGATTATGAAGGATGTAGGGTAGGCCCACTATTCTACAATTGTGCGTGCCAAGTCTGACCGAGTGATAAGTGCCAATAGGTGTAGAATGTAGGGTTAACTAGGTGCTGAGGGCAGCAATTAGGTGCAAAATTGGAGTAATGGACACACAGGTAAGGCCTTATGCTACTGCTAACATGGTTAAGTCTTAGGCCCAATTGAGCTTTCCAATCTTTTCATGGGTTAAATTTGGCTCGTGTGACTCTTATTCTAAATCATACCATCAATAAAGTGTAAATTTATTTATGGAGTCAATACTTCAAGTGGTCAAAATGGGGATTCTTTGTTTTTGAAGGTAAGCCAAATAAGGTATCATAATTAACAAATGGAGAAAATGAAGGAAATTTAATTAAAACCTAATCTATATGTTTGTACCTTAAATAAACTTTGTGACACATTGATAACTCATTTTATTTACTTTACAAAACGTTGATTTATCTTTTTAACCACTCAGAATATTAATATCTTAAATGAATTTACACCCAAGTAAGTCGAGATTACTCGCTAACTACTCGAGTTCGGCTAGATGATAACTCGAATTCGACTCAACTGCAATTGAGCCTAGTTCAAGTTCAAGCAACTCGAATAGTTATCAAGTTCAAGTTCAAGTTTTAAAATACTCAACTCGAGTCACTCGCAAGTTTATTTGTGTAATTTTTATAAAATTAATTATAAAACTTTTGTTTTTCCTATTTTCAAAACTTGATTCCATTTTTTTTTTTTTTTTTTTCCTTTTCTTTTTTTCCCTTCATATTTATTATATTTAATACCAAATCAAATAAATATTTATTCCATTTCCCAATCCCAATTCATTTTTTAGTCTTATCGAATTTTATATGAACAATCAAGTCTAACCAAGTCAAGCTTGAGCTTATCAAGTTTTGATTTTAGTCAAGTTTAGACTTGAGAATTAAAGCTCAATCAAGTTTCGAATTTTCATTTGATTGGAGTTTGAGCTTGTCATTGTATTGTCTTTACCCAATTTGTTTAGGCCCCATCCAAACATTGCTAATTTTTGGTCTAGTTTACCCATTTGCATTATTTTTCTTATAAATATGATATTATTACTTACCTCCATCCAAAATTATAATATTCACATTGTAATTAGTACCACTATCACAAGTTTTGATGATAATATCAAAAAAATAATAGAATACAATAAAAATTAATCACTATGCCAACTTAAGCCTGGATAATTTGAGATTCATCCGGTTAGATAATTGCGTGCCAACCTAAATTAGAGAATTAGTGAGATATGGTTAAAGATAAATGTTAATTACAAAAACTCTACAAAACTTTACTATGTTTTAGTTTGGTTTATTTAAAAAAACATGACTTGTGTTGTTTTTTTTAAATAAATAAGTGACTTGAGTTTTATGTAAAAGTATTAGTATTATAAAATACTATTAGAGAAATATATGTTAATGTTTTGTTGGTCTAATAATATTAATAAATAAAATTAAATAATATACTAAAGATACTTTTAAAATCCAAAAAATTTAAAAAAATGCGAAATAATTTTTCCAGAATGGTAAAATACTAATGTGTAGCCATCAAATATTATTAAATAATATTGAATTTTTTACATTAAACCCAATCACCTGTTTGTCAAAAAAATTAATATAAATCATGTATTTATAAATAGACCAAAACACATATAAAGTTTTTGTATTTAACCCTAAAATTAGATTATATTTTTTAATTCAAGGTATATGCATTAGTGATGCAATACAATTTAAATATTTAGTATCCCACAAATGTTTGAAAACTCACTAGATAGCTAAAATTTGCAGCCTGGAATAATATTTATAATATAGCTTGAAACAGGCTTTTGGGTAAAAGTGAAAAAATAAAAAGTTCCACTTCGTACTTCACCTTATCACCGTAAGTTTTAAAAATTTACAACCACAACCGACTCCGCAAAGTTGAGCAGCTGCCCTATCCCGCTGCCGCTGGACCATAATGCAATATCTCAAATACCAACCCCCGAGTAAATGGGGCATGGAGGAGAGTGGAGCAATTTTATTATAGATTTGCAAATATAAGTGTCTTTTTTTCTTTTTTCTTTTTTCTTTTTCTCCATTTGCTGTTACAACTACTGGGGGATGGAAAATTGAATTTGGTTCAGATCAGTATTTATGCCACTAAATTGTAATGGTTTTAGCAATATAAATGCTCCATTCAAAAGATAGAAAATTAAGTAAATATAAAATAAACATAAAATGAGCATATTTACACTTTACTCATTTGATATCATACTTCATATGCAACTAACCCAATACAAAATGTAACTCATTGTTGATATTGTGAGTTTTATTTGTATTATTAAAGTGAAAAGCATCACTTTTGATGTCTTGCATCTTTATAAAATTTATTTTAGTTTAATGTTACAAATAGCCTTGTATATTAAAAGAAATATTTGAATTCGATTAAGACCACAAAATATTTCCAATAATTTATTTCAAATAACACAAGCATAACCATTGCACTATGCAACCACATATGATATTATTCTTATAATATTTTATATGTGTTATGTTAAAATTGTGTGGTAAAAACATGAATTCAAGTGCTTTATTGTCGGGTTTATTTACCAAGTGGTGCTATTTTTTGGATTTTAAAAATATATATTTTTTTCTTTACCCAAAAGTTTGTTGGGAAAAGGAAATTAAAGTTGCAAAAATCATAACTTTTAGGAAGAGCATCCCGTAAATACCTTGAAGTATAATAGCTAAAATTGTCTTTATCTTGGCCAAACAAAATTTGTAGCAACTATTGCACTTCTTAGTTGTCTCAAAAACAAAGTTACACTAATTTTACCTTTAATTATAATTCAAATACAATCTCTACAATACTCAGCATATATCCCATACTTCATAATATATATATATATATATATATATCAGTCCCTCGCTTCATGGACAAACACCAAGGTCTACAAACTTCACCCTAGGTATTTTAATCCCTTAATTTACAAGAAAAACATCAAGCTAAAATTTATTATAACAACATATCAAAAAAACATTAGCATAAACTATGAAAATGTTAATATGATTAGTCTTAGTATTTTTTAAAGTGTGATATTCAAAATAGTAAAATCCTTTACAAATCACTACATTGATAAAAGCATGTATATGACAAACTACTGATGTTGCCTGCTTCTTCTCCTAATACTACATTGTCTAACCTAGTTATGTCTCCGGGTATAGCAGTAGATGAGTATATAATTGGGTTAGTTGTATGTCATCCCAACTCTCACCATGTAGACTGTAGTGTAGAGTCAAATGCATTAATAGTGGATTCAATCTGATCTAGGTAAAGCCCTTACCCATGTCACATGCAGGAGCTGGTAAATGGCTTCTTCTTTGTGGAGCTAGTGTCTATAAAGGTGCTCTAAAACTCTCACCCGGAGGCATCTTATACGAATTGAAACATGGCATTAAGGGTTCCGGATCTTCAAACCGATGATCGGGCAAATGCTAACTTGTTACCTCTAGTATCCTGATATGCATGCCTACAAGCTTGCCTCCTACCCTGGCCTTCTCCTGTAGCCTATGGCACCTTCTTTAAGACAGTTGAGGTGGTAGAGAGTCCTTTCTATCATCAACTAGACTTGTAGGGTATGCTAAGTTGTCTAAATTGATACATATGAAGCGATCCGCCACTTAATCAACCTGCAACACCTTTGATACGATGTTCGCATGCTTCAAACAAGACAACCTATGGATGAAGCCATGACATTACTCAATTAATAATAAATTAGGAAGTGATTATACATGGGAAAGAATGATTGTAAGGATTAACTCACTACTTACCATGTACACTAACATAGCCCTAATACAACCATCATACCGCCGAATGATTTGAGTGTACCACGACATAAACCCTGGTGCCACTCCAACGGTGCTTGTTCCACAATCTCCAACTGAATTAATGCATCTTAGCAAGCTACCCACTTCTCTTACCAAGTGGCATGATAGATCACTTAGTTGGTATCAACCTAACCGCACAGTTCTAACCAATGCAGCATTTTCCTATGTCCATGGGCTTTGGTATACATTGCAGTCCTTTGAATTGTCTAATCACATAGTCGGGTTTATAAAGCTTCACGATATGGAAGGATATAAGCGGAATACATGCAAGCCAGCTATTGCTACTTATTGATAATAAATAGTTAGTGTTGCTATATTAGCATAGGTGTACGAGCACTAAACAACTAGTGGACAATACGATCATCAAACATGGAACAGTAGAATAAAGATTATACTATAAATGTAAATTGATGCATTATATGAGCACCTAATTAGAGGCCTAAGGTTAAAGGTGTCTTGATACTAAATCAACACATGCATCGGTTATGCCATCACATCCCAATTGATACTCCATTTGCAAATCAAAGGTCTACCCTCACTCATACCTATCAATTGTCGGTGAAGGGGGTGTTGTATGTGGAAAGTGCTTGCACGCCCAAACTTATAAGCGCACCAAAAGGGCCATTAATCTTTAAAGCATCCACATAGGTAGCTAAAATAGCTAATGGTATCATTAAGATAAGCATGACACACCTCGTGCGTAACGCCTAGTTGCTTATATGTCCACTAAAAGGGGAAGGACATTAGGTAAACTAGATTATGCCACTTCTTGGTAAAGATCATCCCAATTGTGTACCTTTGGATGTGAAATGACCTAGATATAAATTCTATTTAGATTTCATGTGTTTAGTTAATTATTTTAAATTGTTGAATTGAATGAACATGGTTGTGTTGCTAGTATTCTAATATATATATATTATTATTTTGCATGTATACAGTGAAATTAATATCTTTGTTTTATATATTAATGTGTGTGTGTAATAAAATTTTTAATTATGTCCTTTGTACATTAAGGTGTTAGTTAAGTTAGTATTCATGCTTAGTTAAGCCCAAATGAGGTTCAAATTAAAGCCAAATGCATCCTAAATTTATATATACTTTAAGGGGCAATTTTGGAATATGTTTAATGCCTAATTATGCTTAATTGAACTACTTTTTGGGGGCAGCTCACTTTTATACGAATTTTTGCTTCTTCTTTCTTTCCTTTCTTCTTCCTCTTTCAATTCCATTCCAAGCTCAAGTCAAGGTCAATATCAAGTTTAAAAATCAAAGTTATCCTTAAGACAAGGTGTATATATATATTTGTACTTGAATTGATTTAGTTATGATGATTGTTTTGTTTGTTTTCTTTCATGAAGTGATTACATGAATTCTTCATTGGAATGAGTTTAATGTTGATCAAATTGTTTGTTCATGCTTGGGATGAGTTATGAATGTGTTATATGAGTGTGTGAGTTTGTGCATGCATGGTTGAAGTAATATGAAGTGTTGGGAGGATGTGAAGAGCAATTGTGTAGGGAAATTTAGAATGGATTGAAGTGGAGTTTGAAGTGTTTAATTGTGTTGATTTCATGATTTGAGTTGCTAGGATTGAGTAGTATAGATAGGAGTGAGTATATAAAGTTAGAAGTGTAGTTGAGGAAGGTTTAAAGTGTATTAGGATAGAATTTTACAAAGTGGAAAAACAGGGGATTTTAGATTTTTCGTTTAAGCCTGTTTTTAGAACGTACGCCGGCACCTGGGAATTCAACGCTGCTGGCTTAGAGGCAGCGTTGGATTCAGAATTCTTAAGGCTGGATGAAAGCCGCCGGCTTTCGCTGGAAAAGTCAGCCGGCGTTCATTCTGTCATATTGTACGCTGGCAGCGGAAATCAAGGCCGCCGGCGTATGTGTCAAAGCTGGCCACGTATCTGGGTAAGCGGACGGCTTAGACCTCTCTGGACGTTTTTGAAAATTTTGGTTTTGGATTCTACGCCGGCTCAAGGTCGCCGCACGTAGTATGTAAAGGCTGACGGCGTATCCTTGAACATTGCCAGCGCTGGCAGTGTTGATTTTCAGAGAATTGAGCACCGGCTCAAAGCCGCCGGCTTTGGTTGCCGGCCTATCACCTGTGCTTTTGAATTTTAAAAACTTTTTCTAAAATTTTTCGAAGTTTGTTATTTGAGCAATTGAGTATTTATTAAGTGATTTGCGATATAATAGGACCTTTAAATGCTTATTTATGACTTTGTATTCAATTATTTGGATTTCTTTGATTAATTGTGATATATGGATATAATATGTATATAATTGTGAGAATGAAATCTATAATTGTTGATTTATTGATTATTGTGATATTTCTATTTCAGTTAAAGATTCTTCGGTTAGTTCATCACCGAGAGATCCTAGTTATATACTAACGGGTTCAGGTACGCAATAACTTGTTTGATGTTTGTTAGGACTAGGCATTCCTAATTTGACCTAATTTGGTTCGGCTTAATATTTGAATGAATTGGATGTCTATTTCGCTATTTAATCTGGTCCGAGGAGCAGCAAACCTGTCATGATGCAATGACATGTTAGTTAGGCGCTTAACCAAGTCATGATGCAATGACTTTACCATGATGCAATGGTACGCTATGATGCAATAGCGATTCTTTTGGTTAAGTGGGTAGCCGATAGGGGGGAATAGTATCTAAGTAACGTTTGCTTAAACTTAGAGGGAAATACCATGATTTAGTTCAAAGTTTATGGGAACTTGTGAACTAGGCTCATGTTATGGACTGAGTTTAAGTAGAGTCGGGCAACGGCTTTTAAACCCTAAATGAAGCTATTTTCTTCATGAAATAGATATAGGAGATATAAGTATTCGGACTGCTTATATCAACCCCCTGAGCAGCTGCTATTACTCAGGATCCTTGAATTCCCGAAGCATGACCGGGGTTTGAATACCCTCTTGTTGATTTGTGAATGAAAATGTAATAAAGATAACCACTTGTTATATGATACATTACATCGAATTGATGATATGTTGTGCATTAGTTATTGTGTACTGGGCCTCTGGCTCACTTTTGCTGCTTTGCAGGTATTGGAGACGAGTTATATGATGACTTGGGCTATGGGTCCGATTTCGAGAGATTTCTGGATGAGTGGGACGAATAGGATCTGTTACCCTGGACTTTTGGAAGGCTTTTTGCTAAGGAAAAAGTTATGTATAGAAGGCTTGTTAGTTAAGCCAATTTCTTGTTGTAATGACCTTAAGATCCTTTAGGATTCTCATGTTTTGAGAAAACATGTAAATTTTTGTAGTGTCATGTATTGGCACTAAACGATGTTTATATGATGTAAATGTATGTATAGATTGCTTTTGTTAGCAATTTTGTTTTGTTTAAAAGTTCTTTACAAAGTTTAGTGATTTTGATCAAACAATTTTCATAAACTGTTAGTTTTAGGACAACCTTACATATAATGTGAAAACGTTATATGTGGTTGGGGATTCGGTACTCTAAGTCTCGGGATTTAGGGGAACGGTCTTTACAGGATGATCTTATCATTTGCATCCTTTAGTATATATAAGGATGCAAATGGATGGATCATTATAGGGTATCCAACTTACTTGATTCATTTGAAAACCCTATAAGGTGTTTTAGAGTTAGGTCTAGGCACTTCATTAAAACTCTATAAGGTTTAGGGTCAAGTTATGGATCTAACATAAAATCATATAAGGAACCCAACTCAATACAAAAATGCTACGGCTCTTTCATTCTCTCTTTGTCTCCTCCTTCATGGTCATGGACTCATAAGCTCATAAAAGAAAAAGAAAACAGCTCGATATCTAACACTCTTTCTCTCTCTCTCTCGTTTTTATCTCAAGTCTTTGTCCACTCCATTACTCTTTTCTATTTTCTCTTTCACTTTAACAATCGATTCATCTACATCCCTTCTCCCTGGTTTTATATTAATTTTGTTGTGATTTTCTCTTCACATTTTCTAAGATGAGTATAGTAACTTGAAATTAAAGTTCATTTATGTAAGTCGTGTTTAAAGAATTTATTTAAGTCATGTTAGTGAATAGTGATGGAGGAGCTGCTATTAGCTATAACTATATCGAATTTGTTAATGACTATTTCCATTCCTTATAAATATAAGTTAATAAGAAAAAAGAAAAAAAATTAAATTGTTGTTAAGGATTGAGGACATTATATGAGAGTTTCAAATAAAATAACGAAGAAATTAACTTGACTTGTTGCCTCACCATGGAACATTTACTTTAACTTATTATCTCATTACCTCTATTTTCTTATGAAATTTTTTGAATCTGAAAAAGTTTTATGAGAAATAACATTACACATATATCACTTATAATATATTTTGTTGTGTTATTGCAAGAATACAAATAGTTATAATATAAGAGAAAGACAAAAGATTGCGTATGTTGTAACAAGTTGTTATAGGGGTGGATTCATGTAAGCGCAAAACCATATAAGGGTAGGTTTTAGGCATAATAGGAAAAACTTTATAAAGTTTAGGATCAAGTTTAGTAAATTGAGGGCAAGATCACGCTTTATATGATCTGTACCAAACCTATCCCTTTTACATCCTAAGGTAAATCAACAAACTTTTCCTTTAGTCAAAACATTTTGAGGTAGGTGCCTTAAATGTTTTAACTAGCTGGTCCAATACAAAGTATCTGCTCACATACATCTACCCACATGAGATTCATACTCATTGTGACTGCTTGTCCTAATACAGGCAATCCAACTAAATAGGAAATATCTTGCAATGTAACCATGATTTTATATATAGGGAAGTGGAATTTATGCATCTCTAGGCGCCATCTCTCTACTGCAATCATAATAAGATGTAAATCCAACTGAATGAAAGGCAAGTATGCAATATCAATGAATCTTGATTGTTGTAGATAAAGAATAATCTTTTTGCTAACATTGATGGCTCTACTACAATGTTTGCATAGGGTAACCTCTTGCCATCACATGTTATCCTGCATATAAACAAACTAATGAGATGAATGGGATACCTAAATAGGACAAATAACATAAGCATAAGTCATTAAATAAGTAAGTTACATAATCATGCCACACTAGATTTGACCCATGCACTAGTCGACTTCAAAGAATTGAGATATTTGTTGGTTGTGGCTCAATATGCAAAAGAACAAGATTAAGTGGAAATTTAACTAAGCAAGAAAGCAAATACATGGAGTACAGAATCACATGCAAAAAGAAAAAAATGAAACAAACTTTAACACATTAGCTTAGTACCAAGAGGTGGACACTTGTTTAGAGGTATATTCAATTGGCACAATTTCTTCTATTATGGCTCTAGCAGCCACATATAACGTAAGTGTAACCTATACGCGCTTCTCAAATATCCATCTCGTTTTGATAGTGTTGCTCTTATGGCTACTCGCGTGGCTGGACTTGCTTAGTTTTTAGAATCCACACTAGGAAATCAAGTCATGGCTAGTAAGCTTTAGAAGCATAAGGTAGGAAAGAATGCCTATATGCCTACATAAGGTTCTACCACATACATCATTGACTAACAATTATAGTAGCAACCATATACATTTCACTCAAAGATGTCATCGCATGAAAACATGAAATTTTGATGTCTACTACTTTTGGCATGTAAAGTTGCGTACCTTTAGCTCAACCCTATGGTAGTTGTTTCCTTTTTAGCCATACATAGTAGGTCATGGTTTGGTAATGACCTCAAACACTTGCACTTGATGGTAAAAAATGACTACACGTTGAGCATTTGCCAATTTAGATGCAATACGATTCTATTCTTTGCATAATTTATTTGCACCTATTTGTTATATTTAATGGTAAAGTCTAAAGAGAAAATTATGACAAAAAAAAGTCAAAAGAGAAATTACTTTAAATAATAGAAAAACTACACATGAAAATCAATCTCAATGATTGGTTTAACTTGAACTTTTCTTTTCAAAGCAACACCCTCTCAAGAATGTAGCTTAAAGATATTATCAAACAATACACATGGATGCTATAGAGACATTCAAACATTACATCAAATACCTGCTACGCATTCAATATAATCTTAATGGACATTCATATCAGACTACTAAAACAACAATAGAGCATTGTGCTTGTGTATGTTTGGAGTTTAACTTTACAAAAAGTCATAAGTTAAACGTAAATTACAACACAAAAATAGGAGGAGGAATACTTATTTTCAAAGTGACTTGGGTTGGTCGATTTAGCGAATTTTCGTATAGAAATTGAAGAACCATAGAAGAATACGGGGTAAATCCTGTGGGATGATGACATTTGAAGTATAATTAAGTTTGACCGAAATGAAGTTGGGGACATCAAGTTAAGATTTTTCTTTTGAGAGAGTTTTAAGTGAAAAAAAAGGAGAAGAAGTTTGTGTAAATGTATTTTGAAATCGCGATTTATGGATACGGTTTCAAGTGCATTACTTTTAGAATATATTTTTTTTCACATTTTTAATTTCCTTTCCCCAGAGTCTGGGATTGAGGAAAAAAATAAACATTCTTTCAGAAAAAAAAACACAAATCTGTCAAATAAAAAAATAAATCTAGAAATAGGTAAGTTGACCTCCTCTCTTGAAGAGACGAGATCAGTGTAAAATACAGTGACCTCATTTCTTGAAAAGATAAGATCGGCCCTAATAACCTTATTTCTTCATGAAACGATATTAACTTATCTATTTTTAAGTTTATTTTTATCTTGATGGCATTATAATTATTTTATAAAAATTCAATATTATTTTCCTTTTTCCCAAAGTCTGCTATTAGAATAATTAAAAAAATATATTATGTCAAAATCGTCCCGACTGAATTTTTCGATTGCCCATACCGAGCTCCATGGAAACAGACAAACCTGACCATATCCGCATCTCAACCGCCAAAAATATAACTATAAAACGGGCCTATTTCATATGACCTTTTCGGAAATTAAATTAAATTCAGTGGGCACCTCCGCACTGTATCACTGTCTTCCTACTTCTCCTTGTTTTTTTGTTTTTTTGTTTTTTTGGCTTAGGGTTTCAGTGCTTCAGAGGCTCACAGAGAGAAAGAAGAACAGTGCGGGAGTGTTGAGTAAGTCCTCCAACCATATTATCATTCTGAATAATGTGATTACGAAACATGCATTTTTAATTATAGTCATCGTCGTTAACGTTTGATCATAAAATTTCATGTTAATGCGGAGATTATTGTTACTACTCACGATTGTGTTTATTTATGGAGTAATTCCTGAATGAGTTCAGAAGCAAGGGTTCGGAAACATAATAGATGCAATTCATTGATTGATAGCTGTACATATTATGTATATTTCTGTGTTATGTATATTGTGTTGTGTGAGAGGAAGGAAATTGAATTTTTTATTCAGTAATTTGTTTGCTTGCATAATTTGATTGCTTTGTCAAGGCGTTTTTGGGATAGTTTTTACTGTTCATTCAGTTTGTTCCAATAGCAATTTTATTGCAATGTTATTCATTAAAAGGAATTTTTACGGCGATTGGCTGGTTTCGTGATAGCAATTTCATAAGAAATTCGTTGTTTTAAGAAATATTGAATAACTATATCCATTTCTCAAATTAATGAATAATAATTGAATGTTGTAATTGATTTTTCGCCCCACATATACTCTAACTATAATAAAAAATAACAAATCAAAATCCTATTATAATTCTATGATATTACTCAGAAATAGCAATTCTATTATGACTTTATTCTATTTAACGAAGTGAATGAGCAATTAGTATCCATTATAATGTTTTTTTTCTTTTAATTTTATTTTTTACAAGCAATTGTCAAGTGTAGAGATAGAAATTTCAGGAGGGTGTAGAATGGGGTGGTTTTCAGTTTAGCATGGTGGTGGAGGTGATGGTGGGGGCCGTTTGACCATGTTGGTGGTTGTAGGAAATGTTCATGTATAATGAAGCAAATGATTTCTATTCTAAAAGAAGTGGAATCATTTTTTTTTTCACATATGCTTTCTATTGACATTTTCTGCTTCAGTTAATCGTTCATACTCCCGATTACTGCATTTACTTGAGGTTGAACATGGTCAATGTTAAGTTACGAGGAATATTGTGAAATTTAGTTAAAGCAATGCCATTGATAATTTTTTCCAAATAAAACAATACTATCCGAAATATAGTTAATTTGTTAGTTTTAGTTATATTGGCAGCTGCATTTGTGGATGTTTCTCCTGGTTGTATTGTAGGATTATTAATATTTGAAATAGAGGAATTCACATTTCAAATTGTACAACTTTTTGTCGTATGGATAAAAATCATATTCTTTGGATTGAAGTGACTTGTGAGTTCATTTATGTTGAATATGATTTTGCATCCAAGTGATTCGAAAATTTAAACTTATAGATATATCATGGGATTTTATATTTATTACTTTACGCCTCCTCACTATTAGGTTTGAATAGGGGTGAAATAGTATCGCATGGATCCAAACCTTTGATCTCATGCTCTAGTATCATATGTTTAAGAGTTTGGCTCCTCTTCCTTAATCAATTGCAGTTGAATGTGGAGCTGAATTCAGCAATTCACACCACTGCCTCTTGTGACTGCTCACAGATCTTAATTCATCCTCTTATGGAATTTCACGTTTATGATTTAGCTAGATTGCCTATGGGTTTAAAAAGGGGAAAAAAACATTACATTTCCACTTTGAATTTGTAGATGTTGGTGTAATTTTTACATTTGCACTTTAATCCTCCATGTGAAGCGACATTGAGTAAGACTCATGGAACTAGTAAAGTGGCTTTAGGATAAATCACGTAAAATTTTGATGCTGCAACTGACTAATCTAAAGTCATGAGCTGTAATGTGGTTTCATATGTTCTGTTCGAAAGTCCCAATAGCGGCAGTTACAGCAGCATACTCAATGTTTTTCTTTGAAAAATTGCATGTTTTGAATATTTTTTTACACCCTGAAATTTATATGCTTTGCGTCAATTCTGATATTACTATTGAAGCCAATCCTTTTTACTTTCTATTTTTTATTTTATTTTTTTGTCTATCATGTAGTTGTGGAGAGGATGAGATTAAAACATTGCTTTTGCAGTTTTAAATTGCTATTCTCGTACTTTTACTTTATGCAGGATTAAATTTAGCAAATGGGCTTGAAGGAGCATGCTGTTGAGCTGCATGCAGATAAAAGTGATCAAGCATGGACGCTGTCTCTTCATACTCTCTCTAATCTAAAATACACTTCACCAGTTGTATTCTTATACCTTTTGAAAGAATGCTATGCTGCAGGTATGATGCTGCACATTGCTAATACACTTAGCTGGGCCAATCTTTTAGTAGTTGTGCTTATATATGTATGGGGGAAGTACAAAATCAGTCCTTCATGTTTGATTGTTTTTTGTATTTGGTTCTAAATCCTCTTCTTTTCTCTATTTGAGTTTTCAAGGTTTTGAGACTTTCCTATTTGAGCCCTTCTTTTAGCTCCATTTAATATTCCATCAAAGTTTACACATGCCACCTTATTAAATATATAAAAAATAGCTAGAAATATAAAATTAGGAGATAAAAAGAAAAAATTTTGGATAAAAAAAGGAAACCGGTGTGGCCACTCCCCATCCATGGTCAGCCACCACCTGGGGAGGGCTGTGTGGTGATTGGTTTCTCCTTGGCCTTGGGGTAGCCTTACCACTGTAAATAACTGGTGGTCTACTTTACAACATATGATAGAAAACATGTCCAAAGCATTGCAAGATGACATAATGAATTCATGAAGAGGTATTTATATTTCAGAGCAGTCTAGCACGGGAGGGAATACAAAGATCAGATGATTCATAACATTGCATCAGCGAACATAAGCTAATTTTTTGCATGGAGAGGGAATGCTGAGGACAAATTTTATACTTTTCCTTGTAACTACTGATTTAATACATAATTGGGTGCAATTATCTCCTGCCTATTACTTGCTTATCATGCACCTTTATCTTATGAAAATGTTATCCTCAGGTGGAAAAATGCCTTGCATTATATAAATTAAACAACTTGCTATCTGGTTCCTTTATGGCAAATAAAGAGTTATTTTTGGTTGCTGTAATGGTGTTCCTGCTCTCATTAGTCTTTGAATGCAATACTAGGTACTCTGAAGGCAACTAAAAAGTTTGTTGCTCTTCAGCAACAAGTCCAGCGGATATTACATAATTCCCCCCAGCCTGGACCAGCTACCTTCACCATTCACTGTCTCTATGTACTGCCTATATTTGGGCTTTATTCTGAAGGATTCAGTCACTTGATAATTTCTGCTCTTCGGCGCTTTTTAAAAGCTAATCTTGCTGACTGTCTTGAGGCAAAGGACCTAGCTGCCATTTATTTGTCAATATAGTTGAGGGCTTTGTCAACCATGATGAGAGGATAGCTCTTAAAGTGTTGGAAATTTATGATGTCAAATTGATAAACATTGAGAATGCTCTACGCAAGTTACAGGACAATGGTCTTTGTAAATTGAGACGGCATTGGCATTTATTGAGCAATATATTTCCAAGTTGATAGAATCCCAGTCTTATGCAACAGCAGTTGCCCTGATGGAACTCTTTTCCATTCGTCACTTGGGGCACTGTTTTGTATTAACTATGATAGAGGACAAGCAATTCATGGCTGCAGAGAAGTGGGCTACTTTTATGGGCAAGCCAATGTTATGTCTTCTTATTGAGGAGTATGTTAAGAGAAATAAACTAAAATTTGCTTATAAGATCATAAAGAAGAACAATTTGAGGGAAGAATTTGCTGATGTATATCATCAGGGCAAAGAAAGGTACTCATTGCTTCATGGTTTAAGGCATAATAATTTTCTTCGAGGAATGTGTCAAGGCATATTTCTCAATCTACTATAACTTGCCATGAAATGTGTCAAGAATAGTGAGACTGACAGTGTGACTTGCAGCTCATTGAAGATGCTAGCTGAAAAGGGCTGCTGGGATGTTGCTGAGGCTAAGACAAAAGGCGAAAAAAAGTATATTGAATATCTGGTAATTTCTGTTGGCATTTGTAGCCCTAGTTCCTACTTCCCTCTCTTCATGTATTTGGGTTCTGAATTTTCATCTTAAGTGGACACCGAATCTTTTGATATGCCATGATGAAAAGAAGCAATTCTATATGATTTCTTCTGTTTAGTTATCAATATATAATAGATTATATGATGTAACTCAGGATGATTTCATTCCTTTCCTCCTAAGGTTTATTTGGCAATGGAAGCTGGTTACTCAGAAAAGGTTGATGAATTATGTCATAAATACTCCCTGCAGATTTTCAAATGACAAAGGTTTGCATTTTCCTCAAAACCCTTGATTGCTGCATCAGATTGAAAGCTGTTTCTACTGGTTAAATAGCAGTGTGCATGCATGACTAGATATCATAAATATGAGAAGCAGATAGATGTTGTTGTAGGAAGGTTTACAGAGTAATTGGTGAAAGGTTAAGCAACTTATTTAACAATTCTTTTTTGGGATCTTAGTTGTGTTCGTATTGCATTCTTCCTGTGTAAACGAAGTACTTAATTTATCATCCAGAGTGAGATGTGATGAACTGAATTGTGCTCTGTTTGGTCCAAGAACTGTGATTCTGTATTTTTTCTGTGCTAAGTAAGAGGTTCACCTTAGTCAAGTCTGCTAAGATATGTTGGGCCTTGCTTCAAATACTTTAATTTGTGGTTATCCAACCATATATGTAGAGACCTTGGGTTCATCATCTTTAGATTGAGTTTGAAAAGGACATACTTAATGTGGCTGAAAATTCTTATTAATCTTCCATCTGAAAGTATGTATTTAAATTGAGCCATCTTTAGTGACTCACTCCTCAGTTCTGATTTCTCTTACTGTTAATATTGGATTTTGCTATCTTGACATTGATATGCTCAGTGAAAACGGCTGGAAGCCAATTGCAAGGAGATGGTTTTCTTGGGCAGTTTCTCTTGTTTCTGTTCTTTTTATTTCTTTTCAGTTTTGATTGAATGGATTAGCTGCACTTTATCTAACAGTTTCGTCTCTAGCTGGGTAAAGCAGTAATTAACAGTACTTATTGATATTTTACAGAGCTTGATACAACTTTCCTTGATGGCAGTACTATTGGACCTCAAAGAACTGACAGTTGAAAAGATCATTTGGGTTGATGAAATTGAAAGTTTGCTCAGTGCCACAGCCCATATTGAGGAATCTAAAGTTGTTGGTATTGATTGTGAATGGAAACCCAATTATATCAAGGGCAGCAAACCCAACAGAGTAATCCTTCTACCCTTTCCTGGGCATGATTTTCCTCCAGTTACTTTGCATATTGTTTGTTTTTTATGTCCTCTCATGTCTTGGTGACACAAAATTTTAATTGAAAATCATCTTATTGATTGAAAAGTTTCGGTGGTAGATATATATGTTATTTCTTTATTTTTTTTATAAGTAGTAATACTTATCTGTTTAGAACTCTGGATAGATATTGAAGCTCACTTGAAGTGTTAACTAGGATTAAAAAATGACATGGTGAATGGGTTTCCTCTACGAAGTGCTGAATTCAATAGTACGACTAACTCATCTAAAAATTCATGATGATGAAATGAGGATGCTTTTTGAATGAATTTGCTTCAACTTCGACACAAATACTCACATCTTGAATGGACTTTATTATATAGCAATGTGAAAGCTGTACAACAATGGACTATTATTCTTGAGAACCTGAAAGTATTGTTAATTTTTTTCCATGGATGTTATCCTTATACATATGTTTAATTTCATGGTATCATATCTATTTCAGGTTTCCATCATGCAGATAGCTTCCAATGAGACTGTTTTTGTATTGGACCTGATAAAATTATCTGAGGATGCACCAGATGATTTGGATAAGTGCCTTGCTCGCATTCTGCAGTCTACTAGTATTTTAAAACTTGGTAAGTCAGATGCAAGTTGCTCTAGGTGAGATTATGGGTTAGTTCAATCTGAAAACATGTATTTCCTCACTTCTTTCTGCACAGTTGAGAAGTAAAAGATAGCATTAGGTTGTTTTCTATATGTCCTTCTGCACGGACATGAGCTATATTAAAACCCCAAGTGTGCTTTGATGTCTTAGATCTAGATGGTTTTGAAACAATATATTTATGATCTTGGAAAATTAATGTGGGAAGTAATATCCCATTTTACACTCTGTCACTTCTTCATGACCATAATTTCTAAAACTTAAGTTCCAATGTTGGGACTTACTGATAATTCTAATGCTTTCTATATTCTATGTTACTTTTTTAATTCAACTGACCTTATCAATTATCTTATCAGTTATCTCTATTATTAAGTTCAAACATTTCATTTTTTATTTTTTGGTCCATCATTCAAAGTCCATTTATTTTTTAACTTTTAGCTACTTTTTTATTCGAGTCTCAATATTTTTGAATTTTACAAATTGGGACTTCTATCAACTCTAATTGAATTTTCATGTGTTAGCTTTTCATTAATACTTATTAATTAATTTAAGGAAGTTGCAAAAAAATTATGTATACACCAGTCACCTTGACTGGCCACACCAAAGCGAATTAGAAACTAACACATGTGAAACATGTACAAAAAGTTTAATGGAGCTGATGAAAGTTTTATTTTTTTAAAGGTAGAGAAACATTAAAGAATTTAACAGAAGGCAACGGAAAAAAAAAAAGAAAAATAAATAGGTTAATGACTCAATGCTGAGTGTGCCAATGTCTTATTGTGGAAAAAATTCTCAGTGGTTGCCTCTTCTTCTTGCAGGTTATAGTTTTCAGTGTGATATGAAGCAGTTGGCTGACTCATATGAATCGTTTAAATGTTTTAAGCACTATGAAATGTTATTGGATATCCAAAGGCTGTTCAAAGAACGTACTGGTGGTCTTTCTGGCCTAGCAGAGGTGATAAAAATCTCTTTATACAATCAGCTGTCCAATCTCTTTATGCTAACTTCTGTTTGGTTTTAACTGACCCTTCAAACTAAGTTTCCTTACCCCAATACAAAAAAGAAAAGGAAAATGGGTATTTAACTTGAGATGTGACCCTAGTGCATTTCATTGCTAAATTAGAGAATACTGGGAGTTGGCTTAAATAAGACAAGAAGGAATAGCAACTGGGAGCAACGACCATTGCATCAGAAGCAGGTGCCAGTTTAATTTTGTCCACACTGTTTTCAGTTGGATTGATAATATGTCATGAGATAAATGTGCCTGCTTGTTGGACCTTAACATTAACATTGGTCACATGTCTCAGATATCACAGCAAATTCACGTGGTAGTTAAATGGCAATTTTCTTTCTTGTATATCATGATTTAGTCGAGCAATGATATGCTGATTTTTTATATGTTAGGCAAACTGGCCTTGCCTGTTTCTGCAGTCCCTTCCTTCAAGTTTAACTAATGGTTATGCCCTTAAGAAACTTTGGTTCTCACTTCTCGTGGTGAAATGTTTGAGACAAGTTACAATGTAATGGCTGGCAAATGGCCCTGGAATCTACTGATGCAATAGGTTTTCCTCTTTTGCAGCTAGAATATGCAGCTCTTGATGCTGCTGTGCTTCTGCACTTATTTCAACACGTTAGAAAGAATTCGCAGCATCAAGAAGGGACTGGGAGAACTGAATGGAAGTCCTGCATAGTAAGCAAAAATGGAATTTCGCATCTTTTTGCCATGAATTGATTCATGTTCACAATTTCTCTGCTCTACAAAAACTGGCATTCTCTGTTTTCTGTGCTTGCCTCACCTTCCTCTCCTTGCTGCTTTTGTTAGGTATCTAGCACTGCAAAAGCCAAGAAGTCAAAAAGAGATCTTAGAACAGAAAAGCGACCAGTACCTCAGAATGAGAAACCTTAACCTCTCTTACTTTAACGCCAATTCATTTCTTCTCAATGGCCCGTTCTCATTTTGTATATATTTTTAAATCTTTTTATGGAGAGCGCTTCTCGCTTGCCTTTCTAATAATTGTACATGTAGGGAAAGACAAAAAGAAGCGCATCGTTTGTGCGAAACTGTAGTCATGAGATCATCCTTGATTGATCTCTAAATCCCTTTTTTGTCAGAAATGCAGTAGGTATTGTGGAAAGATCTGTTTATAGCTGAAATTTCAAAAATTAGCCGGCCTCTCGCTGCATTGTTATTTGCTTACTAACATGCATATTGGTTCGGTTACTTCAATTTTACTTCAGGAGAAAAGAATGGAGAATCAAGTTTAATACCAATAAACTAGGAATGCTAGGCTTTTGTTTTCCTTTCTTCCTCTAGAAAAATGGGCGGGCATAGTGGGGCAAGATGGTGCAGTACAGGGCTATGAAATAAGTGGAGTAGAAACTAGAAACTGCACTGCATTAAGCTCGATCTCGAGCTTTATGGAGCTTGCCATTTTAATTTTTCAGTTTTACTCGGAAAAGTCGATCGACAAGTTTGAACTCTCATTACTTGAGGTGTTTTTGTTCTAACTAAAGTAATGTTAATGCCTAGATAGATTAGGACTTATCTCGCCCTTAACCTTGATTTGATCTTAAATTAAACTTGTGATAACATTGAGCTACATATTATAAAACTTAAGCTTGAATTCAAGTAGTTTGATATGCTTAACATCCTGTATCTTTCAATGGGGAAATAAAAGAGTGTTTCACCATGTAACTATTTAATGCGTGGGGCACGGATCTATTCTCTGGATCTTAGTTATGAGAAATGAGATATATACGTACAACAAAATAGTGATTGGGGCCTATATTCCACTCAAACATCTGGATTGAGATGAATCATGCTTTGCGTTATGGAGAGATTACAGATAAGATATTTAATTGAATGGTGTTTAACATTGAAGTATTAAATAAGAATGTTCGCATGGAGTTTGTACACGTGTGATATTTTTCATGTACCAAGGTAGATGGTAGATATGGGAAGTATGAAGAGTTTAAGATTCTGCCATGCGCCTTTTTACAAGTCCATGAAGCAGCAGCTTAGGTCACATGGCGAGTTTTCACTGCCATCATGCGCTTGAATTGGAGACATGACAATTACTTTTCTTCTGGAGAGCAGATTTCCAGTGGATGCAAAGGAATTCGCTCTATTCTTAATGCTTATCGGCTAATCTTTACCTTGTGGTATTTATAATTACACACATAAATGTTAGTTGTTTCGCATATTTGATTGAGTATATCAGAAGCACTTTAAATGTGTGCTAGTGTATTTCTTATGCTTTATGGCCTAAACGCAACGACTTGCTTGGTTCAACAGCACATACTTAGACAAATATAATTTGGAGAACCTGCCTGAAACATGTAGCACTTGATTGAAATGGTCTTTTTGGATTGACTTAAATTTATTTATATCTTTTTTGTATTTATTTTTGTATATAATATGTATCTATTTGAAACCTAATATTTAAAAAACCATCTTTTAACATTTGATTTGATTCAATTTCAAACCTAGTGTTTGCATAAATTATATTGATATAAAATGCAACTATACCTTCAAACTATTGATTGAGTGCGAATGCATTTCTAAACTCTTAAAATATGATTTCACTTCCTTCTAATGTTTAAAAATATGCAAATACACCCAAATAGTCGCCCAAAGCCCTAAAAGTGATGTATTTTATTGTATTTTAGTAGAGATTATTGCATGTTAACCATCGTTTTAAAAAAAAAAATTATACAAATATAATTTGGACGAAAATAATTACCTAATTATCAAATTACCATCATTATATCGCATATTGAGCATGCAATATAGAATTTGTACGTGTATTGCAATCAACATGTAATACACATAAAACTATTCAGATGTGTATCACATGTTAGTCATGCAATACACATACAAATCTATATTGTATGATCAATATGCGATATAGCCTGACTTAAATTTTCCATCAAGTACATTGTTATATTGTATCTTGGTGCTGTTAAAATAGTGTATCTTATTTCCAAGATGCGATATAGTGATATTAATTTGGTATTTATTTTTGTTTAAATTGTATTTATATAATTTCTTTTTTTTAGGGATGGTAGACTCTAGTAATGATTATAAGGTTATTTGTATATTACTTATAAAAGTTATAACAAGGCAAAGTCACACTTGAATTGAAAAGTTCAAACAGTGTTATTTCTATCTTACCAAAACTTTAGGGTTATATATATGCAATTATCTTATCGTCTTTTTTCATATTGTATTTTACCATCATAATTAAATAAAAATTTATACAGTTTTTCCCTTTTTTTGGTTAAGCTAATTAATGAAGCAAAAGGTAAGTTTTTAATTTATAAGAAATTATAAAGTTTTTAATTTGTAAAAAAGATATATATATATATATATATATATAACTTTTATATATTCGATATTTTATTTTGTCAAATGCCATTTGAGAACAAAAGACCTAAAACATACAATATGAAAAAGGATGATCAGAAATATCCAAGTCATAACCGCGAAGGTTGGTGGAGAATGGCTAGATTAGCCAATTCTAGAAAGCGAAAAATTCGGCAGCCCTTTCAGTTACATATCCCGACAATCAAAGGTAGCGAAAAGCTGAGGAAGATACTAATTTTTGGATATGCACAGTTCTAATTAACCATAAACAAAGAAATCTCTTTCGTCGATTTATAATATAGAAACCATCTAGGGCTTTAAATAATTGAAGAGGACCCCGCCTATTTCTTAGGCAAATCATGCATAAAACTAGGGCACAGGGTCTTATAATATGTCCATAACCATAACTTATGTTCATGAAGTGTACTATAAATCCTAAAATATAGCTAACATCCTAGGCTTGGGGGAAAAAAAAAAAAACACAAAATTTTTCTAAATCATGTATAAAATTTGTCCACACAAAACTCTAATATGTCCATGCCTCTCTCAACATCACTAATTTCTTTTTCTAATACCTTATTGTCCTAGTTTTGTTTGGATAGAAAATAACCAAACTCAAAAAAACTTCTCCCTCATTTTTACCTCTCTCTTTTCCATTCATTTGGATTGGGAGAGAGAGAGAGAGGAAGAGGGAAAAAAATTGAGCAATGAAGTCATGCTCATCACCATACAAATATTATGGTGGAAAGCGCAAGAATATGGATATTGTGGAGGTAAGGAATCATAGTGGCAATAATAATCGGAATAGTAACGTGAGTCCGAACCAATTGTTTGTGGTTCAATCTCGATCTAAATTTTTGGAACCTCCTCCTATTAGGGATGATCTCTATAAACCGAAGAAGAAAAAGATTGTTTCTTCCTCAAAGACATGGTGGAATGATCCTGAAATGAAAAGGAAAAGAAGGGTAGCTAAGTATAAGCTTTATTCCGCGGAAGGCAAATTGAAGACTTCGATCAAACAAGGGTATCGATGGATCAAGCACAAATGCTCTTTCATTTCTCATCGATTTTAAAAGAGGATCAATTTTTTTTTCCCCTTTTTTATGGCTAAATAATAAATTTACTTTAATTTTTTTCTTTTCCTTGGGGGTGTTAAATTTCCTTCATCATGTTGCGGTTATGTTATGCATTTGTCTCAAAATTTCATAAATAGGATTCGAATATTATTTGTCTACATAAGTTCGGCATCCATTTGTTCATACCTTTTTTTTTTTTTCGAGTTCTCTTTAAGTAAATAATTCTTAGGCCCTTAGGTGTGATTACTGAGTTTTTCATTTGTTCATTTATATATTTGTTTTTTAACTCTTTTTGTGCAGAAGATGTTTGGAATTTATATCAACCTGTGAATGTGCTACAACAAAGATGGCGATACAAATTTTATCTCCATTATTGGTTTCTGAAATCTTAAAGCCAATTGTGATGGTTTGAGTATAAATCAACCATTGTGAATAAACTGAATTCTATTCTATATTCGAGTTCAATTTGAATACAATAATATAGAGCTTAGGTTTAAGTTATTTGATGAATTGGTTGATTCAAATTTAAGTTTTATTTACAAACTCATGAGCCTATAATTAAGTTATAATTAAACTTAGATGTAGTCTAACTTTGAATCGATTTTATAAAATTAATGCATCAACTAAGCTTAGCTCATTAAGTACCAATATGGCTTTATAAGATAATATGCTTAGGGTAAATTACAAAGAGCCTGTCAAAGCATATATAAGGGCGCCTAATAGAAGGATTTGTCACCTTTCTATGGTTCATTGCACAATTAAGAAACCCAAGTACGTATAAGAATGAATATTTTACTCCTTACGGTCTAGGCACTCGTTATCGTTTCATGTTTAGAATTCAGTAGTTTTTATAGTCAAGTTAGGGAAAATTCTACGGTTTTATGGCGATTATAACGGGATTGGTCCGATCACATCATTAATCATTAAATCTATTTTATTCATGATCGAAACAATTTAATTTTTTTTACACTTATTTTTTTAATAAATTGATTAGAATATAATATTAGTGGTAGTACAAAACCTGTTAGAAGTTTTCCAGGTTTAGGATAAACTTCCATATATACTTAGGGCCTGTTTGTTTAGTTTTTCCAAGTAGATACAGACACTTTTTAAAACTTTTTTCTAACAAATTATTTATCAAGAAATAAATATAGATTAAAAAAAAGTTAACAGTTCTCATCAAATGATCAAATAGATCAAATATAGATAAAATATAAATGTAAATCGGACATATTTATATATACCATTTTGAAAAAGATACAGATACAAATGAAAAACAGATCATCCAAACAAATCCTTAATATATTTGTGTATGTGAACTTTATGACTATAGGTTGTGTATTTTTTTTAACTCGAAAATTTAAACCTTACGGTAGCTTTATCAATATAATTAACTGCTAAGACATATTTGGTTTTTTTATTTTCTATTTTTTGGGAGGGGAGGGGGTGTGGGTAAATACTAAACATTGGCTCAATCAAGTACTTACATATCCTAATGCATATTTTCATTATCCACTTGCTTGAAGTGTAAAGCTTGTCATATAAGACACAACATCATGTTTGTTAATAAAATTCGGTTAATGAATTATGGTAAAGTT
Organism: Combretum micranthum; assembly: GCA_024138025.1. Lineage (NCBI taxonomy): Eukaryota > Viridiplantae > Streptophyta > Magnoliopsida > Myrtales > Combretaceae > Combretum > Combretum micranthum. The sequence continues at coordinate 318,538 of JAMXBD010001020.1, forward strand.
ATTGTGAGTTAAATAATACCAAAGTGAAGATTTATGGTTTGGAAAAAAAAGAAAAGAAATCCCAACTGTAGAATGATAAGAAAAACAAACCATACTTTTGAGGATTCCCGGTTGTTTTTAGGAGACTAGTGTTAATATCATTAGGGTAATATATCATTAGTGATAGCTTACATATTATAAAGTGTTCGTACCAAAATTAATTTAGATTCTTTATATTTCCAATTTTTCTAGTGTATTTATTATACTTCTCATATGAAACTCCTCATGGAACCGGTCCAATCACTTAGATCAATTATAATTAAGGGTAAATGTAAAATTTGATATCTGCATATTGTATGAAAATTTAATTTGACACCAAGTTCTGAAGTGATTAATTTAATATTCAATTAATTTTTTTTATTTGTTTTGTTCTTTGATGTGAAAAAAGATAGCGTGTTATTGAACTTTTACTATATCGTTTAGCAAATAGCCAAAAAAAAAAAACTTGATTAAGTATTAAATTGACCAATTCGAAATTCATATTCCAAGTGGAAGTCAAAGAATTTAACGCTTTTCCTATAATTCTGCAACCTTTTAAGGAATTAAACTAAACAAAATTGTTTATATTAATATTTGAATTTAATTAACTCTTTGTATTAATTTAAAATCTACAAACTTTTAAATTATTTATACTATCTGAATTATATGGTTAATCATGAAAGGAGGATAAATCTCTTGTATTTGATTGGAAAAATGGATAGAATTCAACTTGTTAATTACAAAAATGAAAAAAAGTTTAGGTAGCAAATTAATACTTGTAAATTTTAGGTAGACAGCAATTATAAAAATATTGTAAAAATAATTGAAGTTCAAAAACCAGAATTGACACTCAACAAAACCTAAAATTTTTATCCAGTCTATTTATTGTGAAATTCTTTTTTTTAATGTTAAAATAATGTGAAATCCTTGAAATTGAATAAAATAAAATCTTTCAACAAAGAATCCAAAATAACACTATTGATTTGTCACCATCATTTCACTACCTTATTTTTATCGCTCTACCTTTATCACTTACCATTACTTTTACTATTACCACTACCAATACAATATCGACATCAAGCCATTGTCACTGTCACTGCTCCATGCTAGTAAACTATCATAATCATGAGATTTACCATCACTTTTAATTATAATATGAGTAACGATGAAAAATATAGAAATCATTTTAGGAAAAAAAAAATCTTATGCTATATTTAGAGGAAAAGGAAAATAATATTTATATTTTTTAAAAAAATTATAAAAATACCATTGTGATGAAAATAATAATAATTATAAATAAGTTGGAAGTGCTTGGCCTTTCATCTTTTGAAGAAACGAGATCAGACACTTATGATTTCGTCTCTGAGTTCAAGTTGCCTATTTTTGAGATTATTTTTCATTTGATGGGATTTGTATAATATTTTTTGAAAAAAGTAATTATTTTTTTCCTTAATCCCCATATTTAGTACATTAAAGTATTGAACAGTATATAAGAAACTTATACTGTCCCTTTTTTTAGTACATCGCATTACAATGTGAGTTAAAAAAAAAAAGAAACCCTAAAGGGGAGAGGAAAAAGAAAAAAGAAGAGGGATTTGATGGACTTATGCGATAAAAAATTAATAATAATTTAAATAATTCGAGTCTGGATTTCTACCTTAACATTTACCCTCCAGTAGGTGCCGCGGGTTTCAAAAAGCCAAATTAGGGCGGGAAGTGGGCACGAACATACTCACTCAAAAAATTTTAACAATCTTTGATTCTTTCTCTCTCTCTCTCTCTCTCTCTCTCTCGTCATTCTCAATCTCGACAGAAACTTGTAATGGAAGATGATAAGTTGGAGATAGAGAAAGCTCGATTGCTAAGCTTGGCTCTCGAGTTCGGTTTCGATGAAGATTCCGCCACCAGATGCTTAAATCGCCTCATCTCTCTTTACGGTACTTCTTTTCCCCTCATTCCAAACCCTAATTCAAATTTCTCTCTTTTCCATATCATTCACATCTGAAGTTCGTCATCATTGGTTTCGAATTTCTCTATAAAGTTTGCATCTTTTTTCGTATTGAGTTGATTAGTGAGACGTTTACTTGATTGGTTCCGATTGGATTGAAGTGTGTTTGAAAGAAATGGTTGGTTCTAATTAGGATCGTAAACGAGTGAAGTTGGATTATGAATTAAATGGCCTGGTGTCATGAGCTGGAGACTCGAATACTCAAAATTGAGCTTAATTGAGTTAGATTTCGCTTTGAGGTATGATAATACGAGTTAAATTCAGGTATACAAGGATATCGGGCGTAAACGTGTTAAGTTCAAGATTGAGTCGAATAATGTGCAAGGGATTTTGTGTGCATTTCTATAGGGGACCAGCGCTGGATGCAAATAGATACTTCACTATTGAAAAGTAGCTAAAATGTAAGTTTTTAACTTTTCACTTAATGTCCAGAACTGACGCATAAAAGTAATTGATAACGACTCAAGTGGAGGTATATGATTCACATTGTTAATGTCTTTTCTTGAAGTCGTTTGAAGTAGCATAACAGAAGATAATGTTGTCTATTTTAAGGACCAAATCGCTGTTACAATCTTAGCTAGCCATGTTTCCAAGAGTATCATGTTGATGCAAGTACCTGTCATTTGGCTTCTTATCTCTTGGACAACGACATGTTTAGCAGTTTATATAAAAGGTACCTGTGAATTCTTGGTTGTCAGCAGGAGATTCAGTTGCAAGCATGTATGTTTATTGCATTTACAAGGAACCCAGTGATACCCGTTTTGGTAAATGTATAAGAAACTCGTGTTATTCTCTTACAAGGCAGTGAGTGGTGCATCCTATTATTTCTATTATTTGCTTGATTTTGATGTAACTTTTGTTTTCCTTTTGGCTGAGTAAAGGCGATGATGGTCAGGACTTTATCACTGTGGAGCACTGTGGTGATGATTTTTTAGCAGCACTTGCTGAGAGTATTGCAGATACTGAGGAATGGGATGATTTACAAGCTGCAGAATCAGAAGCTTGTGGAGCTTTGACTGGTATATTTGGCAAACAGACCTGCAATGGCCACGAAACAGATAATAAAGATACCTTCAGAGGCAACATATTTGTTATAGAAGATTCACCAGAGCGACCAGCGAATCAGAATTATCTTGATGTGGACTCTTCCAGTGAAGGTGAAGAAGATGTTCTATCTCCAGAGGAAGTGCGTGCACAGTCTTGTTTCACTGACTTGACCAGTAGAGAAGTTATCAGTCAAAACGAAGAATGAGTAAACATCCTCTTGAATCTACGGTAAGCCCAGCAAAGTTCTTAACTATCCTTGCTTCATCTCTGAGCAACTGTTGTTCCTAAAGTGTATGAATTTCATTGAAGGAATGCAAGAACAGTACAATAGGTTCTGTGCCTTCAGTTTCCAACAAAAGGCGCTGCTCGCGTTTGTCAGAATGTGGGGACAAGACTCTGAGTTATGATGAATTGCAGGCTTTGGATGACACAGAATTTGCAAATATTGTCATTTTTGGTAACAAGGCATTTCGTCCTATGCAGCATCAGGCATGCAAAGCATCGGTGGCTAAACGTGACTGCTTTATTTTAATGCCAACAGGGGGTGGGAAAAGCTTATGTTACCAGGTTGGATCAGTTAAAACTTGTTTTCAATAAATTTGTCACTAATATAGTAAAACTCTTTAAAAACCAATGTTCACTTTGTCATTGTAAGGGGGATCAGTAAGGGTACAAATTTTGCCATTAGACTAGGAAGGTATGACTGCTTTCTCTTAGAGGGTTAATTGATGAAAAAAAATTTGCAAAAAATTAAATTCCTTTCCCTGCCACTGAACCTTCCTCTGTTATGGATTTGAGTGAAGCGAGGGGGTTAAGATATTTAAATGGTAATACTTGTGCAAAACAACTTGTTATGGATTTTTTGAATATAACATAGTAGTGAATGGGTTATTGTTCTTCTACTGTCTTTTCTTTAAGCTTTGTAGTTAGCAAAGAGCAAACACATAGTACATAATCTCATCTGCCAATATTTGTACTTGAAAGTAGTCTATTGATGTGATATTTGCAGTTTTGTAATATAGCATGGAATTTCTAGGCAACCCTTTAAGTCCAGTTTATTTGGATCCTTCCTATCTTCTTTGTTTATTGAACTTATTATATAGTATTAGCATGATGATTGGAATTTGATGTCTTCATGAATCGAGACCTTGGTGACTCATATAAAGCAGATGAGAGTTCTTTAGAAACCTCATATAATAATTTGCCATTTTCTGAAATGTAAAGACAAAATGACACTGGTGCTTTTATTTTGTTGATTATGAGCTCTTTTAAAGCAATTTATTACATTAGTAGTCTTACTTTGTTTGCTCGTTCCTTTCCAGCTTCCAGCAACTCTGAAACCAGGAGTTACGGTTGTTATATCTCCCCTACTTTCTCTAATTCAAGATCAGATAGTTACTCTAAATGTCAAGTTCGGAATTCCATCTACCTTCTTGAACTCTCAACAAACTCCATCACAAGCAGCAGCTGTCCTCCAGGAACTGAGGCAAGGGTTTTTTCTTCCTCTAAGATAGTCTCTTTGGAGATGTTATCTTAAATTTTACAAAGATAATTTTATTTTGCTCAAATTTAGCTTGATTTAAAACATATTTGTTTCTCCTTGGTATCGTTTGATACTTTTATTGAATGCATTTTTCTATTGCTCTTCTAGAAAAGATAAACCATCATGCAAGCTGTTGTATGTGACACCTGAAAGGATTGCAGGAAACCCGGCATTTTTTGAGGTGTTAAAGTGCCTGCATAGAAAGGTAGCTTAAAAGCAACTAACAGTCTTTCTAGCAATAGCTTTGCAAGAGAATTTTCGGCTAAGGGTTCTTTGTAATGCATAACAGGGGCTACTTGCAGGTTTTGTAGTTGATGAGGCACACTGTGTGAGGTATGGCTCCCTTTCACAAATTAATGTGAGTGAAAACATTTTTTACATGCTATTGAAGAATATCTGCCTTGGAAATGTTGCTTCTAATGTGTATCATTAACTTTCACTTTCACATTTTCGAGTGAATGACTCACTAAAATAAAGTAAAATTCTCTTATAAATCTAAAACTCTTTGTTTTGGCCCTTTGTTAATAAAATTGAACACATAATCAACGTAACTAAGGAATTACTGACAGTTTTCTTCCCAATGGTCAATAAATGACGAAAAATAAAGAGCTTTCTCAATTCTACCTCAATTAAGGAGAATCAGCTTACATGGCATGCATTTTCTCAGATTGACAAAGACACTAGAAAATTTGATTGCATTTTGTGTATGTAATTTGTACGTCCTCTTAATTAGTGTTGTTTTTGCATCTTCCCCAGTCAATGGGGGCATGATTTTCGTCCAGACTACAGGGGTTTAGGATGTCTCAAGCAAAACTTTCCAGATGTTCCTGTGATGGCCTTGACTGCAACTGCCACTAAGTCAGTGCGCGAGGTAATTAGTAAAAGTGATCCTATGAAATGCTTATTTAGATTATTGCTTCCCTTTTCAGAATTCTCTTTTCATCTTTAACTGCAGGATATCTTAAAAGCCCTTAGGATACCCCATGCTCTTGTTCTTGAAACAAGTTTTGATAGGCCGAACTTGAAGTATGAAGTTATTGCTAAGACAAAAGCCGCTCTGAAGCAGCTGGGGAATCTTATAAAAGACCGCTTCAAGAATGTTTCTGGAATTGTATATTGCCTTTCGAAGAATGAATGTGTTGATGTTGCAAAGTTCCTAAATGATAAATGTAAAATCAAGTCAGTTTATTACCATGCTGGTTTAGCATCCTGGCAAAGAGTAACTGTTCAAAAGAAATGGCATACAGGTGAGGTCCAAGTTGTATGTGCTACAATTGCTTTTGGGATGGGAATCGACAAACCTGATGTTGTAAGTATAGATGTATTTTGCACATATCGGCTGAATCTTTCTATCCCTTCCTTTCTCTGTCAAAATGTTTCTTTTTTGCTAATCCTTACTTTCATGAGCTCTGACATATGACTTGAAGGCTTGATCTCACATTGAGATAATTGTAGATGATCTTTCTTTCATATACAAACAACTTTGTAGCACCTTCTTGATGCATGAAGTAAAAGCTTAGATAAATATACTGAGAAGCTCTTAATGCCATTAATTAGAAATTCACTCGTCGATGATAATTTGAAATGTTCTACCTGGCGTTGCTTATATTTCTCGTAAAAGTGGAACGAAGGAGTATATTCGCCAGTTTCATGACCAACTGCTTGGTTGAAGGATAATTTTCTGCTATTTTGATCCATAAAGAACTGATTTTGATGCGTGTAATTTTACTGAAATATGACTTAAATCAAATTAGTTGCTAATTGTACTTAAATTGTTCTCCGTAAAGATTTGAAACTTGATAATACTAAATCAAGTTTGGAAATTCCCATTGTTCAAAGATTTGAAACTCTCCATATAGGTATAGTGGATACAATTACTTTTTCTATTTTTGACTGATATTCTGATCTTGTAGTTTGGTGCTTATTCAATGAATCTGACTAGTTATACAAGTATTAGTGTGATTGTCCTTAGGTGGAGTTGATAATACTAAGCAGTGTTTTTTTGCATACATTCAGCGTTTTGTTATCCACAACACATTGTCCAAATCAATAGAAAGCTACTATCAAGAATCAGGAAGGGCTGGAAGAGATAATCTGCCTTCTGTATGCATTGTTCTTTATCAGAAAAAGGATTTCAGTCGTGTTGTTTGTATGCTGAGGAGTGGCCAGGATGTAAATCTGAAAGTTTTAAGGCTGCTATGGCTCAAGCTAGGAAAATGCAGCAATATTGTGAACTAAAGGTCAGTACATGTTATCGTGACACTAGCAAGGATACCAGTGTCTCACATCTATAATATTTGGTTCTGCATATATGATTGCAGTAATATTCTGCTTATATTATTTATGATTGTCCAAATCATCATGACAGACAATTTTCTTGCCGGTTCTCATGAGAAAATTCTTCATATCATGACTGGTTGCAGATCATTTATTTATTTATTTTCATGAATATTAATGACAGTTGACTAACTTCAGTTTTGTGAACATTTAGGCTGAGTGCCGTCGACAGACTTTGCTTGCACACTTTGGCGAGTCCTTTAACAGAAACGCCTGTAAATATGGTCCTAATCCTTGTGACAACTGTCTGAGGACTTCATCTTCATGAGGGCATGCATATAGTACATCCACATTTTGAGTCTTCTGATCTTTTATGCACAAATTACTCACCTTCCCAATCAGAACACTAGTTTTTCGGGTTCCGGATCCATGATTTAATTTTCAGTCATGATTCACACCATTGTTCTTTTTGGGGGAGAAGACCTGATAGAATTAATAACTTTTGGTCTGTTGTAACATATCTTTTCCGAGTTACGGACATGTCTCTTTTGTTTCCCCCTAAAATATTTAATCTTTTTCATTCAAAAGACATTGTACTAATGTATTGGTACCGCATAAATTACGTGTTATAGATAAAAGAGATGTATTTCCTAGCATCCTTATTCACGTTTCTATTCTACCAATCAAATAGTTTCCGGCACTTTTAAACGATTATTCCATAAAATGCTTAATCTGAATGATTTATTTACAATTCTTTTTTGCTTGTTCCCCCCCCCCTAATCTCGGAGGAACAGTTATCATTATATGGCTGATGCCGATGCGAGGCCTCAATTAGTGCATATTTTCACGTTGGCACAGACATTAAGCGTGTCAAATAATCACACGCACCAACCGGTTTCATTAGCTTATTTTTGGTCATACTGCCGGCTTGCAGTGAACGACTGGTGGATCAATCATAAACTCGGATCTAAGATCTATAATCCATTTAAGAATATCAAGGAATATTTTTGGAAGTGGCACATGGATTAACTTTGTAGATTTGTTGGCTATTCAACATTTTTAACTTCTTGTTTAAGAGTGGGATTAGATTTATTTTGACTTGGACGTGTGAACTACCTCATAATGCTAGTCACGTGGTACATAAAGTTTCCATTTTATATGTTGCCAATTGCCATTATAAAACTGTGGCTGATAAAAAAAGAAAAGGAGGAAGGCCGGAACTCCAATCTGAGGTTTGATTTTGGTCTTGTTGCATTGCATGCATAAACGGCTTAATTGGTGAATGAGATTTTTATGACTTCTATGCACTTATCTCCATTTCACCTTACATTTTTTCACAACTGCAACTTCCTATAATTTCATTTTGCAATTAGTGTTACTCTAATAGGATTTTTCTTTTTTTTTTTTTAGCCATTACAATGGGAGGGAGATTTGAACCTGAAAGACCGAAAGATATCAATGCCATTGATACTCTAAGAGTAATTTGGTGATACTAAAAATGTGAAAATCATTATTTCATATAAAATGGTGTATCAATTTCTACAATACCCCCCCCCTCCCCCCTCACATTTCGTAAATATTAATATGGACGCTCCCCAAAATTGGGTAAAGGCAAAAAAAAAAGTATTATTTAAAGAAAGAATCCTAAAAATAGGTCAGTAAATACATATATATAATATATATATATGTTGTAGTTGTAAGTATTCTTGTCATTGGGAATAAAGAACTTCTAGCATTCTCTTTAGACTAGGAGTCACCCAAATCGATCGGAAAATTGTAAGATTATCGACTTGTCAAAATAAAAATTGTATAAATATAGATTATATAAAATAACTATGAAAATATTAACAAAATTACAATTTGTATTTACACATAAATTGCATGTCGTATACATGATTTATGTACGTTCACATAAATCACATGTTATATATGTGATTTTCTATTGGAATACATTACTAAATTGTATCTTATTCAAGTAACTTATTTGTGCGATTTTACTTTGGTCATTATGTAAATAAAATTATTTTTTAGATGATTTTTTTCTAGGGTTGGTAAACATATATTCATTACATTACAATGAAAAATCTCTTATAAATGACGTATCAATATATAATGCTTTTAAAATTGTGTCCTTAAAACACTATTTTAAGTGATTTGTTTTTCTCTTTTTTTCCTTTTGACTAACCCGGATTTTGGGTTTTTAAAAAAATATTTATTTCCTTAACCCAAAAATTATAATATTGAAAATATAAGCTAATAATTCCAAAAAGGTATCGAGATAATTCGAAAATCATGATTCACCTTCCCAGTGGACAGCTACGTTTTAATTTTAACATATCATTAAATTATGTGGAGCCACAAATTCGTGTAAGACTTAATGCTCCAAAATGTTATTTAAGATATATATTTAAGTGTAACCAACTATATATATATTTGGTTTTTTTTCTTTATGCCATTATAACCAAAATAGAGGATTCGAATCAAATATATATTTAAGATATATTATTTATCCTATAGACCATTTCTATACTTTTATATAAAGTGAATTTGAAATATTGGTCCTAAGTAATATGACATTGGACAAGATATTAAAGTGGAGTGGCAAGTGAAGAACCATAAAAGAAGCCATTGCCTTTTAGAATTATAAGCTTAATCAACTCAATAAATTGAGTCCTTCGTAGTCTATCATACTTCTACAATTTCATAATGTCTCATAAACATTTACTTTTTTTTTTTGTTTTAATCGAGTGGGGAAATCTTGCTTCTCTATGATTCAACTTATTGGTTTTGGCACCAATAATTATGTGAATAGTATACTCATTTTCTTTTAACACATTACTCATTCTTCTATGCTACTAAATGCCACTTTTCTTAATGGCTCTACTCCACCTATCAATGGATTGACATTGTGATCTAAGTCAAATTTGCATGCAGAATTTAGTATGGAAAAACAATTAACCAACAATGGTTGAATTTGTTTTTGGTGTTTTTGTATTACTAGATTTTTATGATTACCAAATCCATGAAAAGTTGAGTTGATATGCAAAGTAATGCAAAGGTGACACAATCTACATGCTCTACTTAGTGTGAACTACAAAATATCCTTAGTTTTTTTTTTTTTTTTTTTCCAAATACAAAACATCCTTAATTTACCATATTTGTTGAATCTAGCTTGAATAATAGTTACAATCGTAATATGATCCCACATCACAAATTGTGTCATTAAAGAGAAAATCAAATCACTAGGCTATAATGTCATTGATACTTTAAGAGTAATTTGGTGGTACTGAAAACGTGAAAATCATTATTTCATATAAAATGGTGTATCAGTTTCTACAATTTTACCCCCCTCATTTCGTAAATATTAATATGGACACTCCCCAAAATTGGGTAAAGGGAAAAAAAAGTATTATTTAAAAAAAGAATCCTAAAAATAGGTCAGTAAATATATATATATATATATATATATATGTTGTAGTTGTAAGTATTGTTGTCATTGGGAATAAACAACTTCTAGCATTCTCCGGGAAAATTGTCAGATTATCGACTTGTCAAAATAAAAATTATATAAATATAGACTATATAAATAACTATGAAAATATTGACAAAATTACATTTTGTATTTACACATAAATTGCATATCGTACACATGATTTATGTACTTCCACATAAATCACATGTTATATATGTGATTTTCTATTGGAGTACATTACTAAATCACATCTTATTCAGGTGACTTATTTGTTAAAGATAAAATCGTATAAAGTAGATGCGATTTTACTTTGATCATTATGTAAATAAAATTATTTTTTAGATGATTTTTTTCTAGGGTTGGTAAACATATATTCATTACATCACAATGAAAAAATCTCTTATAAATGACGTATCAATATTATAATGCTTTTGAAATTGTGTCCTTAAAACACTATTTTAAGTGATTTGTTTTTCTCTTTTTTTTTCTTTTGACTAACCCGGATTTTGGGTTTTAAAAATATTATTTATTTCCTTAACCCAAAAATTATAATATTGAAAATATAAGCTAATAATACCAAAAAGGTATGGAGATAATTCGAAAATCATGATTCAACTTCCCAGTGGACAGCTACGTTTTAATTTTAACATATCATTAAATTATGTGGAGCCACAAATTCGTTTAAGACTTAATGCTCCAAAATGTTATTTTATTTTATTTTTGGATTGAGAAGTTGAGGTTGGCAAATTTAAAGTATTATATATGAAGTGTTTTCTTTTTCCACTATTTTCACCTCTTTGTATGTAAAACGTGACGTGATTGCTTAATCCTTTGGTTTTGATTTTTCTTACAATTCATGAAACAAGTTGCCAATGTCAGTCAATGCTTCAAAGATCAAGGTTGTTGACAAGATTTCCAAAATCTGGAGCAAGAGTCACGACAATTGGTGTGGAAAATCACTTTGGTTGGTTTTAGAAGTTAAAATCATGTCTTGATTTCTGGTAAGAAGACAAATTTGTTCGTCTAATGAAGACATTTTTGGTGTCTGGTATGATAATGATGGTTTTAGAAGCATTCAAATCAAGTTTTGAGAGTTTTGTTAATTGACAACCATTTGTACTCTAAAAGCCAAAGAACTCGGAGAAGATTATGGTGATATATTCCCTAGAGAAAGCTAGCTGGTGTGTTTCTCAAACATCCAATTTTAAAAACTCCTTGGATGGGTTTAATGATTTTTTAAATCCCATCCATTTTTTTTTTCGAATTTTTAATATATATTTCATGTTTTACCTTTTTAAATATACATATTTTATATTATATAAGACAGCATGGATTCGAAAAGAAAGAGATGAGGATAGAGAAACTTTATCTTACTTTTGTCTATATATTAAAAAATGATCGAAATTGCTCAACTTTTACTTATTTCATATGAGTCTTAAATTCATCGGTATGTAATTGATTTAGATACAGATGGGATGTATGATAAAGTGAAAAATCATCGGAGATAATAGTATTTTCATAGAGCAAATGAGTCCAATAGAAAAGGATAGTTTTGGTAAAAGGAAGATTACAATTTTATACTAAAATTGATGAAGGAAGGATCCTGTTGATTTGATTGCTCCACCTGTTTGTAACAGAAAGATGAGGTTGTACAAATGCCAAAGGGTGACATTATTGCATCAGGAATCTGCAAAAAAAATGGTCCCTCTTTTTTTATCCTTGAGAAAAGTTTCTTAAGAGATGATGCCTAGGTTGTATTTTAGCTGGAATACTTACATTAAAAGACCCACCATCACCAAGGGGTCTCCACTATAGAGAGGGGGCAGAGAGAGAGAGAGAGATTGTGCTGTGTAGCCTGTGTTTGTTATGGTCCCAGAGGCATATGTGATTTAGGTCCACTTGTGTTAACATTTTGCTGGTACAACAAGTTTACCACTGGTGTAACCATGTTTTGATTACACTTGAGTACAAGGGTTGGATCATGATGCCATCCGGCAGGCCATGTGTGTAGCTATGTGTCCTCTGCATCTTGCTTGCCAAAAAGGTTCATAAGGTCTTCAAATATCCAACATGGAGGAGGAGTGGAAATTCAACAACCAAATCCTAAACTCTCATTCTCTCTCTCTCTTTTCTTTTTCCAATTTTAAGAAAAATAATTATCTAATCACTTTATAGGAATATCATATGGCTATTTCTTACGATGGATGCTTGAGACCCATCCCTAAATTTTTTTTTTCTTTCCCATAAAATAGCTAAGGTTAACATGATGGCAAGCCATTGGCAATGGATTGCAAGGCTCACTTGTGATAGTTGATTTCATTTCATATCTCAAATTATTATTGAAAAAGATTCAAGAAACAATCATTGCTTTTTGTTGGTTTTTGTAAAAAATAAAACTAAAAAAAAAGTAAGCAGATTAGTCAAATAACCCAGTTAAAGTGGTTGATCACCATCCACTATCGCAATCACTATTATTTTTCAAGATGAGGTTGGGCCTTGATGCTTGCTTCTTTGTTACTTTTCTTGTGGAATTGGCAAAATTCTAAGTAAAATTGAGAATGATGATGAGAGAATCATTGGTGAGGATTCCAATATGTCTTATCATTCACAAATAGTACTTGGTCAAATAAGTGCTTGGAAAGAGCATGTTAACTTATATCTCAAATTGGATTTTGTTTTTATTTACCTGAGGAAAGTGTATTTAAATCATAGTACAATGTACATTGGATATGCCTTATGAGGAAGAGGCTACCACATGTTAAATATATGAGTGGACCTTCTTTTGTTTTTGTGAACTAAGTGTAACCAACTTTATATATATATATATATTGGTTTTTTTCTTTTTATGCCATTATAACCAAAATAGAGGATTCGAATCAAATATATATTTAAGATATATTATTTATCCTATAGGCCATTTCTATACTTTTATATAAAGTGAATTTGAAATATTGGTCCTAAGTAATATGGCATTGGACAAGATAATAAAGTGGAGTGGCAAGTGAAGAACCAGAAAAGAAGCCATTGCCTTTTACAATTATAAGCTTAATCAACTCAATAAATTGAGGCCTTCGTAGTATATCATACTTCTACAATTTCATAATGTCTCATAACCATTTACTTTTTTTTTGTTTTAATCGAGTGGGGAAATCTTGCTTCTCTATGATTCAACTTATTGGTTTTGGCACCTATAATTATGTGAATAGTTTACTTATTTTCTTTTAACACATTACTCATTCTTCTATGCTCCTAAATGCCACTTTTCTTAATGGCTCCACTCCACCTATCAATGGATTGACATTGTGATCTAAGTCGAATTTGTATGCAGAATTTAGTGTGGAAAAAACAATTAACCAACAATGGTTAAATTTGTTTTTGGTGTTTTTGTATTGCTAGATTTTTATGGGAATAAAGGCACGAGCAGTGCCCATATTTTTAGATTTTGGCAATTTGGTACCCAAGTTTTATTTTAGGTAAAAAAATGCTTATTTTTTCAAAATCAAGGCATTTTAGTGCCTCCGTACACTTAAAATTGGACACTTTAGTACTTGAAATATTATCATTTTGAAAGTATGGGCACTTTTTTGCCAAAAATTAAATATTGGACACTAAATTGTCAAAATGTGACAGTATAAGTACTTCTCGTGCCTTTATCCCATTTTTATGATTATCAAATCTATGAAAAGTTGAGTTGATATGCAAAGTAATGCAAAGGTGACACAATCTATTTGCTCTACTTCATGTGAACTAAAAAACATCCTTAGTTTTTTTTTTTATTTTATTTTTGCCTGAATACAAAACATCCTTAGTTTGCAATATTTGTTGAATCTAGCTTGAGTAATAGTTACAATCGTAATATGATCCCACATCACAAATTGTGTCATTAGAGAGAAGTTAAACAAAACCCTAGCTTTAGCATAAATTTGGTGTTCACGAGTTTGGTTTGAGCTACTATCACTTTATTAGCAAATGTTATATTTGGTATTTAAATTTTGTCAATATGTGTAGCTAACAACTTGAAATAATTTTTATTTTATTTATTATATATAGATGAGGTAGTTTATTAAAAAAATTTGATAAAGTTACAAATTTTGGGAAGACCCAACTAATTGATTGCAAAATGCATAAAACATTGATATTTTTAAATTTCAAGTAGTTAATCGCACAGATTGATAAGTTCATATACTAAATACAACATTTATACAACTTTTTAAATACTTGTCTAAATTCTTTAGCCACTTGACATTATGAGAAAATCTCTATGACCTTAATTTATCATGAATCTATCTAAGATAATATCTCTCCATCTCAACATCTCAAACTAATTCTTACATGGATTCATCATGACAAGCTGAATAGTTTTGATTGGCTTCCAAGAGTAACTCATATTTGATTTAATCTCTCAATTGCTATAGATATATGAGTTACTTATACTTAACTAATTGCCTAGGATATATGACAAGTTGTAGACATTTCGACATCCCAAATTACTTCTTATATGGATGCACCTTGACAAGCTTAATTATAACAAATCAATTGATTGAACTCCCAAAATTAATCTCAAAATTAAGAGGAGAAATGTTATCTCTATTTGGGATAGATGTTTTACTTCTTCATATAACTAATTAATAATTGAGGTAAAAAGTAGGGTTAGGATTAATTAATAATGGTAAGTAGAGGAATGGTATTGAATTTACCTCTTTAAATACAGTTGCACATAGGATTGAGTTAGGGTGTGTAGCATGATTTCAATATAATACCTAGCATGATAGGACTGCAGTGTTGATTGGCGACTGCTGACAAAAAGTATGCATTAAATGGAATTAATTAAAAATGATATAAATAATTATATAAATTTTAAAAAATAAAATCAAGGGATTTTCATGGTAGAATATTATAAACCAAACTCATGGTAGACTAACCACATGGCAGTCAATAATAGCAGTCTTTACCAATGTAACGACCCACTCCCCTTCACATGAAAACTCCCTCCCTCTCTTTCGGTCCCCTCTCAACTTTCAACAGCAACATCGGCGTTTCTTCTTGTTTTCTTCTCCTTTTACTTTTTACACCCTTGGCCCCCTAAAAAAAATAATAATAATTAAAAAAGAAAGAAAGCAAGAGCACTTATAACAGAAATAGCTCTAAATTTTGTGTAAACAATTAATGGATTTTTTAAACTTTTAAAATGTTGAACATGGCATGTAGATGGAAAGGTTGATAGTTAGAATTATTATTTACTAGCAGGTATTTTAGAGCACTAATATCTATGTGTATATTTTTAAGTAAGATATAAATTAAAAAATATATTTTATTTTTAGACATTTAACAAGAAAAGATAAATATCACATTTGTGCTTGAATTTTATTTATTTTCTCAATTAATTAACTATTAAAGTTAAAAGTGCTAGTTTGGTATTTGGATTTTTTTTTTAATTTACTATTGAATTGAATATATGAATTTTATTCATTTTTGAAACTTAAGTATATGAATTTACTTTTTTGTACAGAATTTATAGTAGTAAATTAATATTTTTAATTAGGCCCAAAAAATAACATTTTTAAATTAATTAATTATTAAAATAGATAAAAAAATTATTAAGGAACAGAACATTTATAAAAAAAAAAAAAAGAAATCATGATTCTCATCCCCAAACCGGCAAACAACTACAAGTTACATGTTGAATTATTGAATTGACCCATCTTTCTCTTTCTTCTCCTTTACTCGTTTTGAAATAAATGCTCTCACTTATTTTACTGCCCATTTCTTTTCATCTCTTAAATACTGTCTCTTGACTCTTTCTCTTTCTCTTTCTCTTTCTACATTATTGCAATTCAATTTTTTTAAAAAACCAAGACAAGATAGGTTCTATTATGAATTGTGACCACAACCCATTATTTCTCTTCCATTTTTATAAATTACCCACATCTCAGAATCCACATTAGTGCTGCAAGTTCAGATCTTTTGGTTGCACAGCAATGTGCTTATGGTTGAGTTGACCAAACAAGCTTCTAAGTGGAATTGGGTCAACTAATGACTCTGCAGAACCAGAAATCAAGGTAATTAATGACTAAAGTTCATGCCTTTTTTTCTTTTTTGGTTGTTAATAATGTACCCATTATAGGTGTTGTCTGTGTAGTTGTGTGTTGGCAAGACAAAGCAGATCTTTTGTATTATAAAGTTTGGAACTTTATGGGAATTTGTGCTCGTGATATCTGTTTTATGTTCGCATAAAATGGAGGTTATGTATCCCATTTTGATAAATATGATTTTGGAGTATGAATCCATTTTGAGATAAGATTCTTTTATTGTGAAGTTTGGAAATTTATGGAATTTTCGTTCATAATCTTTGTGACATGCTCTTATTAAATGAAGGCCACGAATCTTATTTTGGTAAGTATAGTTTGGAGTCTGATTCCATTTTGAGATAAGATTGTTTTATCAATGCACATTTTGCTCCTAGCTAGATGAACATTTGGTAGTTTTCTTCTTGGTCATTTAGATTCTTCTTTGTTAAATTGAGAATTTGGGATATAGTGGTTTGTCTATTATTTAAATTGTTGTATTTATCAAATGCTAGTGACATCATCTTTGGAAATCATTTATGAAACAATGTATACATGAGAGGTTCATTAAAAGAGTTGATCTAACCAATTGTATGTTATAAATGTGGATGGAGAAAAGTGGAAATTCGCTATGTCCGTCAACATTAATTTTCTCTTGGCTTGTGCCCGCAACTAATTGAAAGTATTTTACTGTTTTTGTTGACCAGTATTGCAAGAATAATATGCTGAGAGTTTTCTAGTTATTTGAAATTGGTAAGTGGGGATATGGAGGTTGAGAAGCGGGGTTCAAAGGGAGGTTTCCGTAGTTTATTTGACTGGAATAGCAAGTCCAGGAAGAAGCTTTTCTCAAACAACTCCGACATACCTGGTACAGTTTTCATTAATTTCTACCTAATCTTCAAGTTAAATTAAGTTTGAGGCGCCTTTTAGTGTTGCAATTTTCTGGTTTTCGCGTGTAGATGGAATGAAACAAGGAAAGGAAAATGTGGAGGTTTCGACTAAGCCAAGGCTGATGGTAGTTATTTAACTTTTAAGTCTTGCTGTGTATTTGTTTTTGCTCTTTTCACTCCTTCTGGACCAATAAAATTTCTGATTTGTGTGCTCTTGCATGGCAGAATTCGGTTGATAATTATGAAGTGAGCTCAAATAATAATGAGAGCAGTGATTGGAACTATGCCTCTTCAGTGACCAGTGATGAAGGATATGGAAGTAGAGCCCCTGGGGTGGTGGCAAGGCTCATGGGTCTTGATTCATTGCCCGTTCCCTGTGCTCCCGATCCTTGTGTCAACTCATTTTCTGAGTGCGATTGCCCTAGAAATTTTCATTATGATACTAGTGCTCCAACATTGAAGAGCATATACAGTGCTGCAAGTAGTCTCAATCCTTCAATTGAAGGGAATAGCTATCCATATAAGATGCAAAATCGACCAGTTGAAAAATTTCAAAGAGATCTGTTGCCTCCTAAATCAGCAAAACATATTTCTGTTAGTACCAATAAGCTGTTATCTCCCTTTAAAGGTCCTGGATTTGTTCCATCAAAGGATGCTGCACATATAATGGAGGCAGCTGCTAAAATCATTGAAGCACAGCCTCAGGCTGTAATAAGAGGTAAAGGACCATTGGTTGTTTCACCACCAGTTCCATCAAAGTTGTGGGATTTGAAATTGAAAATGGAAGGTGGTCGTGCACCGAAGCCTCCACAACCCAAAGAACGCCCAGCTGTTAAATCTATTAAAGAGGTAAAGTCAGCCAGGAATTTGGTGCAGTTGGGAAAAGATGGTTCCAATAGTTGGAAAACTAAGGGAAGATCATCCTTGATAGCAGATCAAGCAAAAGTTAATGTTCAAAAAGGGGGAAGAAAAGGTCTGGTTAGCAACAGAGATCTTGCACATGATAAAGAAAGAAGTGAGGGTAACTTGAATCGGATATCTAATTTCCAGCCAAGTTCGCAGAAGAGTACCCAAATGAGAAGCTTGGGGAACAGGAGGAATGATGTGCTCAAACAAAATACTCAGAAGCCGAATTTAACTGATGGACGAAGCTCAGTATCAAATGTTGGTATCAACGAGTTAGCTAGACGAACTCGGTACACCAATGGTACCACTGGGCCAAGTAAGAATGCAAACAAGGCTTCAGGAAATATTAGATTGAGGTCCTCACGGATGGCATCAATGAAATCAACAAGGGACCTTTCTTCATCTAGCTCAAAGACTTCCAGTGGAAAGAAAGGCCCTGCAAGTGCTGAATTTTCTTCAAAGCGAGCTATTGCTACTAATGTTCTAATAAGTAATGACAGTAGGTACACAAAAAGCCATACTGATGCTGATGCACATGTGGATTGGGGTCTAAATAGTAGTCGGAAGGGCATGGATGTAATTTCATTTACTTTTACATCCCCAATTAAAAGAAACCTTTCTGACGCCCAATCATCAAGCAATGTTACGGGGACCGATGATGGTAGAAGTAGTACTTGTGGGCATTATGATACACGTGGCAAAGACCTGATATTCTCATCACCTTCTGGGAGTACAATCGGTGGAAATTCTTTAAATTTTCTCTTGGAGCAAAAGCTTAGAGAATTAACAGACCGTATTGAATCCTCTAGTTTTGAAAGTTTCCAAGAAGATAGATCATTTAGTTCTCCATCAAGTGTGCAGGGTTTACTATCCATGCTCGATTCAGTAAGCTCCAATTCAAGGGAAAATGAGAACAGCTTACAGATAGGCCTAGATAAAGACTCTCCCCATAGCCTGCTTGAATTTGATCGGTCTTTAGTGGCTGGCTCAACAATAAGCACGAAGCAGATGCACCAGGTTTTTTTCTTGTTTTTTTCCTTCTCCTGGAAAATATGGTCATTGTCCTGCATTTCAGGCACCA
This sequence comes from Combretum micranthum, assembly GCA_024138025.1. Classification (NCBI taxonomy): domain Eukaryota; kingdom Viridiplantae; phylum Streptophyta; class Magnoliopsida; order Myrtales; family Combretaceae; genus Combretum; species Combretum micranthum. The sequence continues at coordinate 337,845 of JAMXBD010001020.1, forward strand.
TTTTCATCACTGCATTAGGATTTTGTTTTTGAAAGACTCGTAAAACTCATGAAGTTCTTAACAAAAAGCAGTTTGGATAGGTTTCTACCTGTAGATCTTTTGAAATTGCTCAAGAAAATCCAGTGGTTTGCCCTGTGTCTAATTCCTTCTGGCTCCATATCCGATGTGTGTCAGAACTCAGAAGAGTCAACTCAACCCCTGACCTTCCCTTACATTGTCTGCTTAGGACAGACCAGGTTAAAGCAAAAGGTGCTTTAAAAACAATGAGGAAATTATTCTCTATTGAATCCATGAAAATTGTAATGCATGATGATCCTCTGTATCAAGTATATTAATCTTTGAAAAAAGAATTATCACTTCAGCATCTTATATATTGCCCATTTATAGTTAGAACATTACCCTTCTATATGTTTTATGCTAATCAATTCTCAACATAGCCTCTATCTTTGGAGGTATGTTCCTTGGCATATTAGACGCTTGAGGAATGTTCTATGTAAAAGGTTCCTGTATCTTCTACATTCTGTCAGCCAAAGAAAGGAAAGTGCTGTCTGTTCCTTTCTGCAAATACTTGTAGATGCAATTCTTTTAAACCCATTATTCATTTCACTGTTCCAATGGGGGCAAAAGCATCTTGTAGACTTTTCAGTGCATACATTTGCTTGAAGTGATGGTCCCCATAGAAATATAGATTCAGCATCTTAAATGCTATTGCGAAATCAGCTATCTCATGCATTTAAGTTGCAGCTTCTTTATATGTGCTCTATGTGACGTCTTTCAGTTTCAATATTAAGCAAACAATGTACTGATGTTAACACTTACTTTTTTCTCAAGCATAATTGCTAATGCATTTAAGGCATGTTGCAGCAGGTTCAAGCCTCAGAGGCAAGGAAAGACTGTGGCCACCACGGCATTAGCAAAGGATCCTTAAAAGAGCTGAACTACCAGAATCCAAGCCCAGATTCAATACTTGAACCTTTATTCTGTAATAGAAACTGCCAGGACGGCATGAGCACTCAACAATGTAAGTGGGCACCCATTCTCCCTCACTTGATGCTTGTATGTGAGAATATTTGTGTGCTCTTGCATGTGGATTTGGTGATGTTGCTAAAATACTACTCCAGAAATTATTTTGTTGGCTGATGGCCAAAAAGCTCAGGAGGCCGATGCAATGATATATATTTTTGCCATATTTTCAGGTATTTTTTTGGTCTGTAAGGTCAAACATGCTGACATTTTGCAAACCATGGCATTTCGGTTAATTTTATGTTACATATAAATAGATGAGTTCAATTTTCTTTCATTTATTTATTTATTTTTTTTAGAGAAAAACTATGTTTGGGGAGATTGGTGTTTTCAGTTCAAATAAAACTTTAAATGCAATCTATAAGTTGAGAAGAGAAGAATGTCCTACCTATGAGCTCTCATGTTCTCAAACCGTCAAAGGGTGTGGGTGGGCTGTAGATATTTCAGGGAGTTGGGTCTTCTATTGGACTCAACACCTCATACAAACTTCCAAGTTGATAAGGATGCTATATCTATGAGCACCTACTATGTCAATGCCTGCATCTTCTCAGTTTTATTTTCTTCACTGCATGCTTTCTTTTAAAGTGATATGATTGAATATTATAATCTTCATTTACAGGTGATGAGGAAAACTCATATGCTCCATCTCCTGAAGTCTCAGATTGTCTCTCTGCAACTGAATTTCCAATGTGTGAAGATGATTCTGAAGTGACATGCTCAATCTCTTCTTCATTTATGACAGATGCAGAAGAAAAGCACGTCATTGAAGCATCATTAGGTCCTATATATTCCACTCAATCAGACAACTGGGAACTAGAGTATTTGAGGGAATTAATTCAAAATGAGAGGTTGAATCTGGAAGATTGTGCATTTAGGGACAAGATTATAAGACTGACTCTCTTTGATGAGATGGAGAATCGGGTTTACAGACTAAGTGAAGACAATGACTACTCCAAATTGAAGCGGAAGCTTTTATTTGACTGCATGAATGAAATCTTGGAACTAAGATGTGGTGGCCTCTCTGTTGGTAACGACAAAGCATGGACTGCATATGCCGTAATGGTTCAAAGGAAAAGATGGCTTGCGGATGAAGTCTATAAAGAGATTTCGCAATTGAAGTGCGTGGGTGATATGATGGTGGATGAACTTGTGGATGGGGATATGAGCACTCAACATGGTAAATGGATCGATTTTACAAATGAAATGTTTGAGGAAGGTGTAGAGATCGGGAATGAGATACTAACTTCTTTAGTTGATGAATTAATAGCTGACTATTGATGTTAATAATCCAAAATTACCGTGCCACTAAAGTGGAATGAAGGATATTATGGATTGCAGAGTAGATTCTGTATTACAATTCCCTTTTCTTAATTGTAAACAAGAAGGGTAAGTTAAAATTACAGAATCATGATGCTGCTCTAAAGAACTCTTTCTTATACCTCATTTTTGGATGTATTCTGTTATCACATAGATTCAGGAATTCTTCCAGGAATCATGCACAGAACAAGCATTCATCTGAGCTAAGCCATAGCTATGAGGCATGGATTGTGAAAATGATGCTGGTTTTGTTCTGGCTGCAAGAAGCACCTGCTGTAGCCCTAAAGGTGAGAAATCTATTGTTGAACTTCCAGGTCCATAACACTATTTCCTTAGCTCAACGTTTCAGTTGCAGCAAGAGATGAGCCATTAGATATGGCAGTCCTGTTAGTTTTTTTCATTGCAAATTTTGCATATTATATGTACGAGTTTATAACTCATACATCATAGTTAAGGCAATCATTTATCTCTCAGTAGGGTGCCACTGAAACTTATTTTCATAGGATGTTCCAGAAAGCATGTCGAGACATGGAATTTGGTTTTTGGGGCATTCGGATTTATTTATGTATATACTTATCAAGGTTAGATAATAGCCGTTTGATTAAATAGATTTAGATTATCCGTTTATGAAGACCTCTTGTATACAAAAAGGCTTCTCCTCTTGTTCGTAAAGCTAAAGCATCTACGTATCCAAGTTCCTTGTGTGCTAGTGCTTGAGTGTCCTTAGAAAGAAGGATTGACATAATTTCTTGGTGGTGACCTTTCAGTCGTAAATGGAGGAAAAGAATGTTTCAAAATTTGCTGCTAGGCACAAAGGTTCCTCAATGACTCCGCTTATGGTCAAGGTGTCAATGGCTTAAGGAAGGTCCATGGAGTGGAGCACTATAAAGGTTAGGGCGCTGAGGGTGGGACAAGCCACGTTTGATATTTTGGATTAAGTTCAAACCACTAACAATAGTCTTGGTAGGTATAGGGTTAAATATAGACATGATTCAGTTTCGAATCGGATTTGTTGCCGGTGGTTCCACAACCAGAATTGGATCAGTTGATCTATTTTACAACCGGCTAAGGTACCATTGGTTTTTCAGTTCCTAGATTGTTCATGGCCTAGAACAAGGTGGAACCAGCAGTTTTAACTGGATAAAAAATAACTTCAAATTATATATAATTATAATTATTAATGTTATATTATTTCATATGAATAATAAAATTTATTACCTATTTATAATATTTAATATTTTATTAATAATATAAATAAATATAACTTAAAATTATATATAATTTAGTTTATATAAAATTCTCTTAAAAGCAAAATTCATTCCTTAATAACGAAATACTATTTTTTGTATTGTAATTTTCACGTTATCCTTAAAAATATTTTGTAATCTTATATTATTAACTATAATTGATGTAAGTTATATTTATATATATAAATAAATATGTATTCTAAATAATTTTTTTTTAATTTTTGTTAAATAATTTAACATTTTTAGACTAAATAATTAATTATTTTGAGTTTAAAGGATTGTAATAGTGGCAGTGGCTTGTCTGAGACGAGAGTTGGAGATCTTGAAGGCCTAGGTTCACCAGCGATTTAAGGTTAGGTGTAGGTTGGCTTAGGTTGAGCATGTGGCCAAAGTTGACTCCCAAGGTTTAACAACTCATGGAGGAATAAGAATCAAGCGAAATTGATAACTTAGACAATCACAATCTTTTATGGCCAGGTTTGTAAGGGTGAAGGACTCCATCGTCGGTCCTCAAACGTTAAACTCCTGTACCTTAAAAAAAAAAAGAAAAAAAAAAGGGTTCTTTGGCAAGGACGTCATAAAAATTGACATATTTTTTTATTTTTTTATTTTATTTTTTATACTTTGAAAGTATGTTGTGTAAAATTTTTATTTTATGATCACTTAAATAATATAAACAAAAATTAAGGAATTTCTTTAAATACTTTGAAGATAAAGTTGAAAGTTTCTTCAAATGGAGAGTTGCTTAAGATATTGATAGGACATCTAATAATTTTAAATGAAATTCTTAGCATTACAAATGCTCTTAGGAGTATGGAGAGATACTTCGATGTGGCTGGTAGTAGAAAAGGCATCAAGGATCAAGATAATCGATAGCTTTGCCCTAGGATGGGCAAAAAACTGATTGAAACATTAACTAAGACAAATAGGATAGAATTGTATATTGCTTTCTTTCAATTCGTTCATTTTATGTTTGATTCTAGCATAAATATATTTGGTTTGTGGTTAGATTAGCTACTCAAATCAAATCAAATCAAATCAAACAAGTAGTATAAAATAAATATATATATATTTCAATATTGAAAAATATACCCAACGACTAGACAAATAGAAGTTAAACATTAATGTAAATTGAATTGATAATAAATTTGTAGTTGGAAGAGTTTGTAAATAATTTTACTTTGGTTTGCATTTGAATTTTAGGTTACAATAATTCTAGTAGAATTCCACACTAGTGGCTATATCGATTCATATATTTCCTTATACATCTTCTTAACCTTGACAGTTATTAACTACTTTATTCTTAAACAGTTAGGTGTAAACAAGGAACCAGATTGGACTGTGCTTACTCTTAGCTCTCATGCTCTTGGGTGATGCATTAAATAGGACATTAAAAAAGGTTTAAGTCTCATCTAAGAGCTAAATTTTGCTCCAATAATTCTGAGAGGAAGGGTTAAGTTAGATAGTAGGCGGTTGGAGCATAAAGGACTATGAGAGTTTTAGGGGCATTTTACTAAAACATCCTAACATAAATTAATGGTAACGCTAGGATTCCATTATATATGGGTCGCAAGGTTGGCCTCAATACAATAATAGCAGCGAGGAGTTTAAGACCTTAGCCCAAGTTATGGTTATTTATAGCTGAAGGTCTAATAGAATTCAAATTAACCAAATATTTGAATAACAAGGAAGAAAGGGGAGGCCAGCGAACTAGGCAATTAAGCCTAACGCTATTTTTGGTGGAGGTGGGCAGACGGGCCAAACCTAGCCTGCTTTAACCTCTTTTTTATAATGTATATTTTTTTATGTTAATTTGTTCGGAAGTTGAAACATTTAAGTATTTATAGATTATGTATAAATCAACAATTAATTTTATTGCTATTTTAATTACTTATATAAACAAACTTTTAAAATAATTTGTTATATATTATATTAGGTTTAAACCAATATATACTTAAAAAGAATATTATAATACATATATTATATGTATCAATCCATCCTCCTCCACAACATGTCATAAATGATCACTCCTATATTATTATATTTTTTTTTCTTACTTTGAAAATTTGGTTGGTTCTTAGACTTTTTTTTTCCAATTTTGATCCATAGGCCAGCTCGGCCCATCACAGGCTAACTTGTGGGTAAATAGGTAAAATAAAATTTGCTCACTTTTAAACGAGCCATAACCTATTCGTCTAGCTCTAATGTTTGGTATGAAGGAAAGAAAATAGAGGAAAAATATTTGTTTGGATCAAAAGGAAATAGAAAGGAGTGATTTTGAATGGAAAGTACATTGGGCATTTTAATGGAAAAAAAAAAAAACAAAGTTGGGCATTTATTTAAACTTGCCAAAATATCGAATGTCCTTAAAATTTCAAATTTTTCATTTTAATGCAAAAGGTATCGAAGTCATTTTGAACAATTTCCTTTCAAATTCTACCAATATTAGTGAGAATTTTTTGTGGGGCTTACGGAAAAATTTGCACCAAAAATTTCTTTCTTTCACTTTCCCTTCTTTATCTAAACAAAAAAATGAATCATCTCCTCTTTATTTCCTCTCCTCCCCCTTCGTTTTCTTCAATTTGATCATAGTGTAAGGAATGCTATGTCTAAGCCAAAAGCAAAATGAGGGGACCTACACTTGAAAGGGTATTATGAATAGGGGTATACCAACCAAGAGACCTCTCCACTTCCACTTAATAGTCATAAGACTAGGGTTTGTTTAGTACGGAACTAATTAGCATGTCTTGGCAAAGGAGGAAGAAAAAGGACATAAGAAGGAACCAAAGTTGGAACTTCAAATTAGTTAGGATCTGTTCAAAGTAGGTCACTACAAAATTTAAACATTCAATGTATGTAGAGGTATTTGTTGTTGATCAAAAGATGATCCTTAGTAGATGTTGAATCCTTCTGTTTGTTCATCTCTAAAGAAGTAGCTAAGAATTTTCTTTTAAGGTTGAGAAGGGCAATAGCATGGTCAAGAAAAAACATTACATATGATTTTTTTCTTATTCATATTTGAAAACTTGGTCCCATAGCCTTACTTGTGTAATAGGCATATTTCATATTTAGGTTAAGCCCACTTAAATTAATCGTTTTGTGAATAAAAATATATAGCTAATAAATATCCACGAGAAAAAGCATTTTTCTAGTGTTGCTTTCAATTTTCTAAATGTTTATAACAAAAATTACATTGAGAATATTAAAATGCTTTCAAAGATAACTTTCAATTTCTACAGTAAATGTGTTAACAAGCCTGATGAAAACATAATGATTTAAAAATTCAATAGTTGCTTCAAAAGTTCAATCATCGCTTCAAGGTTTAATGGCACATTTGGTATGTGGAAATGGTACTTGAAAGTGGTTTTAAAAATTAGAATTACAATTCTTGGGAATCATCAATTCTAGTTTTGATGGGTAATTTGATTCCGCATTTGAGAAGAAAAAATTGTGATGCCATTTTGCGCTTATTATTGTTAATTATTTAAACTATCTTTTTATCTAATAACCTATATATCATCCTTATTTATCATTAAGAGTATCTTTTGTAAATGGACGATTTATTCCATTCCATTAAGGATGCATGCAAACATAAGAATAAATTTCTCATACTCTTATTTATTCCATTTTTTTCTATTATAATCCATTCTATTTCAAGCAATTCCTATGTACTAAACATGACATTAGTCACACGTGATTAGAAGTAAAAATATAATATTATTTTTCATTTTCTATTATCATTTTATGATTTTATAGGTAAATATTAGATATCTTGAAACATGCATTCTGTATACTTTAGAGTAGAAGTTATAAGTGGGTATAGAGTATAGAAACTTATATTTGTATCTTATCTTGCAAAAGGAGATTCTAAAAATTTGTATTTGAAATTTAACATGTCCTCTAATATTTATCCAAAACTTACTCGTTGAGAATGACATTACATGATACTGGGTGCAAAGGGTGACTTGGTTACCCTATCATTAAGGTTTAGATACATATATATTATATTGTAAATCTATGAAGTAGACAATTTGGTGATTATTACATTCAAAATTATCTAAAATAATCATTTCTTTAACGTTGATTGTGTTTTCATTGATTTGTTTGTCTCAAATTCTACCGATAGAAGATTAAGGAAGAGACGGCTAATGATTTTAGGTACAATACCTTAATTTAATTAAAGTTCTATAAATACAAATGTGCAAACTTGAATTCTTCACAAAGTTAACTATTTGATTTATGGTTTTGTCTCATCAAAATTAAAATAAACTTTTAGGTTCAACAAGATGGTGGTCTTGAGAGTGGCAATTGTCCTGAGCATATAAGAAATGTAATTTCCCACTAAGGTATGTTTCGATACCCTCGAGGGTGTGTTAAAAATAGGAAGCAAATCGGTTAGGTTATGCCGTTAATTAAGGCTGACTTGTTTAATCAAGTCGAAGGTCGGTACAGAGATTGACTGAAATGTTTTAAAACTCTTTTAAGGATTTTAAAAGGTTGGATGCAGGCCATGACAGGTTAGTCCGTGGTCCAAAATGGTCGAACAAGCTTTAGGGATCTCATGCTCAAAATTGCCTATCAATAGATCTTATCAATCAATTCTTATAGTCAGTCGCCAATATGAATTATAGGATTCAATAACCCACATCCAATTATTAACTAAATCCGTTGAATTGACAATTGCCATATCCTCATAGTTTTTGTTTCTTAAAATATAAATAATAAAAGTATTGTTTTTATTATATTAAACTTGGAAAATACAATAAAAAAAAGTCCTTACCATTACTTGAACTTGTGCAAAAAATACCCATCAAATCAAATCAAATCAAATCAAAATTTTATTTTTTTTGAGCTAGATCGGTAAAGAGTAAATGTTTTGTATTTTAGTTTATCACCTTCAATGGACCGTATGGTTTGGACTTAATCAAATTGCTTTTCATAATTAAAAAAATTCAAGCATATTTTTTTCACATTATTTTATTAAAAATATAAAATTATTTTTAAATTTTTTTAATTTAGCTATATATCATTCTAAGAATAGAATATTATATTTTGACTTTTGTGGTGTCCATAAAAAAGTTAATTTTTAGATTTTAATCTCTAATATTCTAAACATTCTTTTTTCTTTTCTTTGTCTTACTTATTAATCCATTTATATTACTTAGTTGCTTATTAATTTATGTAATTGATAAAGCGTTAATTGGAAGCATAATAAATTGAAATTTATGTCTCATATTGGTATAGTATATTCTAGTTTTATTAAGTCCAATATATCACTGTAGCTTAGGATAATTCATGGGAATAAGGCTAATCTACAATTATAGTTTTATGATGGATAAAATCTCTTTCGACTATAAGTTTTACATATTTATTTGTATAAATAATTAATTTTAAATATTATTTTTTAATATTTGTTTTATTGATAAGCAATGTGTAATCGAAGTCTTTCCATAGGAATATTTGCATTATTTAAAAAAAAAAAGGTTCAAATTGCAAACCAAATAGTACCAACCCATACTTATCCATTAATATTCGTCTTTACTTATGGCAACATAAGATTTATTTATTATTATTATTTTTTTTTTTTTGGGCCAGTATAGCTACATAAGATTAAGCTATGTTATTGCAAACGGTGTCGTCCTATACTTAAAAGCTGCCTTCATTTCTTGGGGTTGTTTTTAGGTTCTACGTTGGTAGAGGCTTCTGGCCTCTCTGTATTAGCACAAATTGAAAGAACGATCATGGCTCATGGAAGATGAGAGCATGAATCTCCTTCTCGCTCTTTGCATAAAAAACAAATTATTTTATAAGATCCAATCATAGACAGATCTTTATATGAATATATAAATATATATAAAGGTTAATGTTCCAAATAGTACATATTAATAAAGTATACACTAAAGTACCTAAATTTTGAAATTGTCAATTTAGTATCTTAAAGAATTTTTCATGCATACCGATAATACCTCTATCAAATTCTTTTAGGTACTAAATTAATCAATCTCAAAGTTTAGGTACTAAAATTTCAAAATTTATATATCTAATTGTATATTTTATCAAAGTTTAAATTCGATTGTTGAAATTATTCCTTTTTTAATAAAGATTTCATAATATATTGATATATTTTTTAGGGTAAATTTTGAATTTGATACCTAAACTTTTGTGAAAAACCAAATTTGATACTTAAACTTTTATAAGTTCAATTTTAATACCAATTGAACTTTTCGTGCACACCATTGGTACCCGATTTTTAAAAGTTCAATTGGTATCAAATTGACAATATTAAGTCGTGTGCCAATCGTGACCACGAGAAATTCAACTGGTATCAAAATTAAACTTTTAAAAGTTTAAATATCAAATTTGATATATACATTTTGTTCATAAAAGTTCATAGACGAAATTCGAAGTTTACCCTATTTTTTATAACCGGACTTTTTAAAAGGATGTTACTACAGGATGAAACGTTAGCAATTAATTCATTTCCAGATCAGCATCTACAACGGGATATGGTCATATGGGCTAGCCTTTCATACTCTTATTATATTTATCAATTCGTGTGCTTATGATCTCATCTCCTATCAAATCGTTGACCCACTTTTGGTGAATTCTGGAAAAGAAAGCTAAATGCTATGAAACATCAATGCTCACCATCTGCTGATTTTTTTTTTTTTTCCAATGTTGTCTTTATTCACAAAAGATAACCCTTTCATCAAACCGGTCGGCCCAATGACTTTATCATTTGTTCTGCCGATGTGGTATATATAATTCAACAACAATCTAATATGTGGATCTTAACATGGACACGGCTCAAACACATCATAGCTACATTTCACTTTTATTTAGGATATTCTTTTCAATATATGTGTTATCAGATTTACTTTTAGTTAAAATTATGTGTATTATATATATAATCGAACTCAACTTATAAAACTAATATATCAGCTTATAAGACTGTTTATAATAGACAGTAGCTTAATGTTACGATCTCATATCGGTTCCATGAAAAATTTTGGAATGATACTTAAGTCTAAAGGTAGATACTATGTCCAAAAGAGAGCTCAACCCAAAAAACTAATCTATTAGTTAGGAGAACCATCTAGACTTAAATATCATTCCATAATTTCTCGTGGAACCGATATGAGATTGTAATATTACCCATCCCATGAGAAGTCAATGCTCTCGGCGGCTCACTTTGGGTGGCTTTCACTTTGGGTGGCTGCACTTTAACCCTTTCCTAAGTAGCCCTTTTCTAGATGATCCTTTCTGCTAGCATCAGTTTTTCAACGGGAGCACCAAATGTTAGTTACTATATCTAAAAGGAAAGTCCAACTCAAAAAACTACCTATCAGATGGAAAAACCCTCTAAACTTAAATACCATTCCAGAATTTCTCATGGAATCGATGTGGGATCGTAACACCTTATCCATCCTTTATTAAATTCATATAATATACTCATTCCTTGTAACAATTTAAAGATATGTCATATTTATAGAAAACTATGGGACAAGCTACTATAAAGTGACTTAAAATAAAAATCTCATCTAATTATGGTGCGTTGAAACAAATGTGGTAAAATGATCCAAATGTGATAATTTCATCTATATATGGATAGGATATTTCTTCTAGGCTGCCATATGGTGATTTATCCTAATAGCATACCCACCTTAATGATGTGATATTTACAAGTTACGTAGATAAAATTTTATCGATTCAAACACGACTAAGGTGACCATGTTACTTGTTAGGATATGTAATAGAAGATAATAATATTAAAATGACAGAGAATAATCGAGAAACAAAGAGAGATTTGAAAAAAAAAAAAAAGATAAATAAATATCATAATAATCAAGGATGAAAAACCATGATTGAAGGAAAGATATTCATTAATAATCAAGAGGGATAATGGGTATTGTAACCTTACTCCTATAATCAATCTCTCATTTACACTGACAAACTTACCAAACTTAGTGGACTTTATGACTCCAAAGTAAATAAATTTGTACTTGTTTATAACTCTCATCGAAAATGGCCAACAAATTAACAAAATATAGAGTTCTCTTTTTCTTCAAAAAATAAAAGGGAAAGAAGACAAATTAGGAAATTAAAGATCACATCTGCAACTGCAAGCCTTGGTCAATAACGACCATAGACTAAGCTACTATTGGTGGAAACAACCGACCATCCTTCCATTTATTGAATATCACATTGGAACTTTCCTACATTCCGCATCATGATGCACAATCCAAGAATACAAGCGACACTGCAAGATTGCTTAATCACTTGTCTGCTATTTCATCCATAACATCTTTTGATTTTTCAACACTAAGATAGAATTAAAACATCAATACCCATCATTAATAATACTAGACTCCTGCCTTGAAATTAATAACTCATTCTTTATTTTGTCTATAATAGCATTGAATCATCCCAATTTTACAACGCATTGATGAATTAGCTTTTTTACTATATTTCATCCATAACATCTACTTGATTTCCAACACCATTATACTTCTAATACCACTCTAGTTGTCTAATATGATTCAATCTTTGTCAATCTATATACACTAATGGCAATTTGGTTCATTTGAATGGAATGAAGCTGGAAATAAATTATAATTCTTATTTTATCATTAAGAGTATTTTTGAAACAAATTACACCTTCTTGTCAAGAAAAGTTATTCTTTCAATAAATGAAAGGATTGTGGATTCTTATCTTTTCATTACATAAAATAAATAATTTTGATAAATTTATTTACAAACCAAAGAAGGAATAAATATTCTACAATAATAAAAATGTAATATCAAATTATCAATACCATTTCAATAAATCAAACGTTTTATTAGTCACAAAGGATTTGACCAAAATTAGCTATTCCTAAACCATCCTCTTATCTTGAAAGTTGAAACCACATTGGGTTATTTCCAATTTTATTATGCGTGTGGATAAAATCATATGACCCTTTTTAATGTAGGAATTGTAGGTGGTTGTGGCCTAGATGGCAGTGTCAAAGTTGATGTCACATGGCCATACCATATGGGTGAAAAAAGGACAAATCCATAAAAGAACACAGCATGTGATCACTCACATTTTTTTCTCTTCCTTTTCAGAGAGTACTCAGACATTTCTTCTCTGGGCCCCGCAATCGGCTCAGATCCAAGCCCAACACTCCCTTGGTACATTAATTATTTTTTTAATTCGGTCACAAAAAAAATTAGTTAATCTAACAATTTTGCTGATCTTACAAGGGAAAAAAAATAATTTTTAAATTGCAATATGATAAGTTGACATAATATTTAGTAAATCCATGTGATAGTTTTCGTTCTTTGGTACTTCATAAAACTTGTATTGATTGAGAGAATTTATACACTCAATTTCTACAAAACTTGAATTTTTTTTTTATTATTATTATGTAAAAGACACCAGTACCATTTTGGTGAAAAAAAATTAAATTTGGTGCTTTTGTATTTATAATTTTTATTTTTACTCATACTTTGTTCGTACTTTTCCAAATTAATTGATGTAAGATTTATTTTTCCAATTGTATTTTGATTCAATGTTAGAATCTTAAATTTAGGAAAATTTATGTATAATTATATATTAAGACAAAGACAAAGATAAAATGAAAATAAACACACAAGACAAACATACTGTAAGTAATATGTATTATGTATGAGGTTACGAGCTGGACAAAATGAAACAATATATATATATAAAGTAGAGAAATGAAAATTTTAATTCACATCTAAAAATACAATAAAAATAAAATATAAAACCATAAGGATGAGTTGTCAGGTTTTCATTTGTGATAATTTTTATTACCCACCAAACGAAGCAAAAGGATGGTTACTCAATATTCTGCTTTCTAGGAATAAGAGAACTGAAAAGAAACCCTGTGTATTGCAGTGGTACAGATTAGTATGTTTATGTTACTTTCGGCTTATAAATTCTTAATTACAAAATAGATTAAGAAAATAGATACATGCTAATCAGTGTTTGAGGTTTTTTTTTTAATTATAGTTTGATTTCATTTCAATTAAAAAAATTATAATCTCATCATTTTTTAATGAAACCGATATAATTAGTTAATTAAAAAAGTCAAATATTAGATGATTTCATTGAGAGATCGGTAAAAGTTGCTTATATCATAAGCATTTTAACGAGTTTGGGGATACTTGTATTGTGAAGAATATAAAATATATAACATTTACTTTTGTATAAAAAATATATTTAAGTTTTGGGAAAATAAAATTTAATTATTTTTGGAATTTGTTGAGTACTTTATTCAGGCACCTTGGATAATGGAACATGGAACTTTAAAATATACCGTGAATAGCAAAGTTTGTTAATGCAATGATTAAGAGATTAATTAGGGTTAGGTTATAGGTGCTGAAACCCTATGCGGCTATCCTCGTAGCAGCTGCTAAAAAGTAGGATCCTATGAAAGGGCTGTTTCATTGTGTTTTCAAGGTCTACCTAGGCCTCAGCAGCAACGCGCTCCAATCAAAGCAATGGACTGATGGATTAAAACTTAATATAATATATTTTTGAAAATTTTTTTGAGGTATTAATCTTCTTTAGAGAGTTTATAATGATTTATTGTATAATAGGATATCATATTAATATATTGGGTATTGGTAAAAATATATATATATTTGATTGTGTTTGTTTTATCCTAGTATTTTTCATTTTTTTAAATTAAGCGCTTATACCATCTAAATTTCAAAAAAAAAATTATGTTTTCAGATTTACTTTATAATTTTACCATTTAGATAAACTAATTAAAACATACTAATATAATATTTTTACTTTGGGGCAAACTAGTCATTAAGGAAAAAAATCATTTCTTTAAACGTTTAGGGATTAAGTACTAAATTCCAAATATAAAAAAATAAATACTTATTAAGAAAATATAAAAATGCATATTTATAATTTGCCTTAAGATATATTATCAAGAATAACATAGTTTACTCCGGACCCAAACAATTCGGGCATACAGTTTTCTTTATTCCCATTTTAGGACTAGCTATTCCTATTCCCACAGCCAAATGCCCCTAGTAGGCAATTGTTTATGGACCTCGATTCATAATGGAATTGGATATCCTTTATTTAACTTTAAAACCTGGATTGTGAACCAGTTTCGATTGACGAACCGACTTGACCTGATTCCACACCAATAGGTGGTGATGCCATCAATTTTTGTTTCTATTTTCTTAAAACCAAAATAGGGTTAGGATAATATTATGATTTCTACTCTTATCATTAAATTAATTATGAAAATTAATATAAAAAAATATTTTAATAGTTTGATCATAATTATAGATAGATTTGAACCGTTTAATCATCCATTCAAACAAATCCCATTAAAACCGCTGCAAGATCATAAATTTTTCTGATTAACCAAGCCATCAACTAAGTCTAGTCTCCATATCAATTAATGACATGGAAAGGAAAATATCATAGAAACAAAAGAGAAGAAATTTTTATTTTTTATTAACAAAAAAAACCCACCTCGTTTTCTCTATTTCTAATATATTACTCAACTACTTGAAGAAATTATGGGAATCAAAAGCGTGGTGCCATCCATTGATTATTTTTCGTTTCAAAATATTTATCTTTTTATTTTCCTTAGTTTGTCAATATTAATCGTACATTTTAATAAAAAAGTAAATGCATAAAACTTTATTTGAGCTTGTTTAGATCGTTAGATTTTTATCTGTATCGACTATCTGTAATTTATCGATATCGGATCGATATTGATTCAGTTTTGTCAATTTGTGAGTAAAACTATTAGTTTTTCCATTGATATCATATTTTTATTAGTTCAATTTCGATTCGATTAGAATGAAACCAAACCAATATACCTAAAGAAAAAAAAATTATATAGTTTTTTTCATCTTGTATTTTAATTATATTTTTCAGTTAAATTTTGCACTTGAATCTTGATTATAATTTGTTGATCATATTTAACGGTTAAAAAAAAAGAAGGAAAAATGAGGAAGAATGCATGTTCTGAGTTCTGACATGAAGAATGGGAATGCCTAATGCATGTATAGACGAGGAATGGTTTACGGTGGAATGTGGATTGACATCACAGAGGAACATAACACGCTTCAGATTTGAGCCTGAAATCCGAAGGCAAGGAAGCGTGTGCCTCCCTCAACCTCGTCACTGTTTGTGGGTAATTCTCTCTCAACAAAAGATTAAATCATGCGATACGTCACGTGTTCCGGTGAGTATGAGTCAGTATTATTATACATTAAATACTCAGTAAAAATTATTATACATAATTTTTATAATAAAATAAATTATTAATAATTATATATATCACTACGCATTTCACGTAAGTTAGAAAAATCGGGTGATTTCTCCCTTCTCTCTTCCCGATTTTCAACGTCCTTATAGCCCTCCCTTTCCCAAAATTTCCACCTTGATCCCGGCTCTTCTCTCTATGCTAACTCCTTTTTAATTCTTTTCATGTTTCTATTCTTTATTTGCAAGTTGTAAGTCATTGCTACATTCTCACTTCGCATTCCACGGGATCTGTTTTAAGCTTCTTCTTAGTGGCATCCCGTTAAATTTATTCGGAATTCGGGCTTTCCTCAATGGACCAATTGAATTAAGTCTTGAATATTACTTACCCCGGAAAAAAAAAAAGTCTTGAATATTGATTTTTCTTTTTTTTTGGGTGGCCGAAGTTGAATATTGATTTAAAAATATTATATTGTGCTGTGTTCTGAACCTTAATTAAATACTTTTATAGAGTGGACATTCAAAATTGAAAATGTTTTTCTGTTGAAGACTTAAATTATTAGCTTAGTTGTTATTAGCTGTTATTGTGCTTAGCTGTTTTGTTTTGTTTTTTTTTTTTTTTTTTTCTGTTAGTAGTCTTTTTTACACGTGTCAAGATATTATGACATGTATCTTTGTATATAAATATTTCAAGGAAAACAAAATATAGTTGATCAATCATTTTCAATTACATCTTCCTCTACCTCTCGCATTTTTCCTCTCATTAATACAGAAATTACACCCGAATGGTTGATCTCTCATAATTCCACATGGTATAAGAGTGCTGGTTTTCTTTTCAGATTTTAATCTAGTAACTTTGCATCTATTTTTTTTCCCTTTTGCAAGATGAATGCTTTAGGAATGGAACAAACATATAATGATCCATTATACATGTTTGGTTTTGATCATCCTGGTAATGCTATAACTAGTCTCATTTTTACTGGATTGAGTTTTTCTGGATGGGTCGTTCAATTCGACTTTGCTTTAGGAGCGACGTTGAAATTAGGTTTTATCGATGGTTCGGTAGAAAAACCAGATGATGATAAAATCAATTTAGAACGATGGATAAGGTGTGATTATATGATACGATGCTGAATCTTGAATTCCATGACAAAAGAATTGGCTGAGGGTTTTATGTATGCACGATTAGCTAAAGAACTTTGGGAGGAAGTTTTCGAACGTTATGGTCAATCGAATGGACCATTGATATATCGGTTGCAACATGAGATTGCAAATGTTCATCAAATAATTCTATAACTACCTATTATAATCATTTTAAGAGGCTTTGGGATGAATTAGGTGGTCTAGATGTCATACCAGCTTGTGATTGTGGTAATCTTGCTTCATGTACTTGTAAATTTGTTGATAAGTTGAATGATATGAAGAGTAGAAATCAATTAATGCTATTTCTCATGGGATTGAATGAAAATTATGAGAATGTCCGAAGTCATATCTTGTCTCTTGATCCTTTACCTACTATTAGCAAAGCTTATTACTTGATTCATCAAGTAGAGAAGCAAAAACAAGTGTCTGGGATTACTATGATGATGGATAATATGGTTGTTTGTAATGTGAAAATGATGCAACAGCAACATTCTTTTGACAAAAAGGATAAGAAAGTAGGTGTTGTGGTTAAGATAATGTGTCAACATTGTAAAATGGCTGGTCATCGAGTTGAAAATTGTTTTGAACTCATTGGTTATCCCGAGTGGTTTAAGGGAAAGAAAGACACAAGGAATGTTAGATTAGCTCACGAGTTGAACAAAATTCTGGAAACACCTTTTGAAACTCCGATTGACCTGAAGAAAGGATATCCGATGGATGATTCTATGGATATGGTGTCATGCATTTATCAAGAAGTGATAAAAGATTTGAAAGGATTTAACATGACAGAGGACCAAGGAAATTTTGGAGCCATGAATTTTGTAGGTCATGTTGCTTATTTCTCATCTTTTGTGGGCTCATCTTTTGTGAATCATAGTGAAACTGAGGTTGAATGGATTTTAAACATAGGTGTCACGGATCACATGGCACCTTTTATTCATCTTTTAACTAAACTTAAACACATTAACCAACCCGTTCATATAAAACTTCCTTATGGAAGTACACAAATAGTAACCATGAGTAGTATTGTACATTTGAATAAGCATATTGTCTTATATAATGTGTTTCTTGTACCACAATTTCATCATAATCTTCTTTCCATAAACAAATTAGTTACTGCATCTAATCTTTTAGCCACTTTTTCAACTGATTGTTGCTTATTATAGGACCCTAAAATAGCCACCATTGTTGTACAAGTTGATGCCAAACGTGGGCTTTATGTAATGAAGGCAAAGCTGAATTCTTTTGTCTCATCTTCATTTGTTTCAAATTTCTTTTGTAATGAAAATACTCATGTGTCATAGAACTTTTACATTCTTGTCTTGGTCATGTGTCCTTTTCTAAACTCAAACATGTTCATGGCTATAATGTGTCTTGTGATAATACTTTTTTGTGTGATACTTGTCTTCAAGTGAAATCTCATCACTTACCTTTTCGTTCTAGTACTTCTACATCAACTTGTTTGTTTGAGCTCATACACATTGATTTATGGGGTCTTTTTAGTATTCCGTCTTTAATTGGTGCAGAATACTTTCTTACTTTAGTTGAAGATAAAAATAGGACTACTTGGGCATATCTCCGTCAACATAAATATCAAACACCCTCAATCATACACACATACTTGACCTACATTCAAAATCATTTTGATGCTAAACCAAAATACATTAGAACAGACAATGGGGGAGAGTTTATTTCTCATGCTTGTCAAGAAATCTTTCATTCAAAAGGAATCATCCACCAACAAACCACTACATACACTCCACAACAAAATGGAATTGTTGAGAAAAAACATAGACACCTTCTTGACACTGTTAGAGCTTTGCGAATACATGTTGATCTTCTTAAAAATTTTTGGGGAAAATGTGTTTTGGTGGCTACCACTCTCATAAACCAAATGCTTATTAAAAAACTAGGCTAGAAATCACCTTTTCAAGTCTTATCCAATCAAATACCTCCTTATGATGATCTACGGGTTATAGATTGTCTATGTTATGCACCAATTTTGGATGGATCTAGTGATAAGATGGATGCTAGAGGATGTCAATGTGTTTTTAGAGGATTTCCTTCTTGTCATAAAGGCTATAAGCTTTATGATTTGAATACACACAAAATTCTGGTCAGTCGAGATGTTCAATTTGTTGAACATATTTTTCCCTTTAAATCAATGAATCCACATCGGTTTAAGGATTCTAATTTGTTTCCTTCCAATACACATATACCATATGTTTCAAATGAAGAATTATCATGTCTTGTTGCTGTTCCTATCAGTTCTGATCAATCTGATAATTTTCCACACAACTTAGTGTCCACCGAATGTTTTCGTCGAGTTTCTCATAGGACCCGTGAAACACCAGCTTAGCTTAATGATTTTGTACATGAAGTACATTTTGGTATTTTAGCTTCATCTCATTCACCTTCTCATTCTTTACTTGCTTTTCATGACTTTACCCATTATCCTCTTGATTATGTGCATTCATTGGCTAATGTGTTTACCATTCATGAACCTCAATCATATTATGAGGCTAAAGATGATCCTCAATGGCAAGAAGCTATGGATAAAGAAATGTTTGCTCTAGAATCTAATCAAACTTGGGAACTTGTTCCCTTGCCTAAAGGGAAGCGAGCCATTGGATCAAAATGAGTGTATAAAATCAATTACAAACCCAATGGTTCAGTTGAAAGATTTAAAGATCGTTTAGTAGCAAAAGGTTACAATCAAGTGGAAGGTGTTGATTATGTGCATATCTTTTCTCCTATAGCCAAATTGACCACAGTTCGCTTGCTCTTAGCAGTAGCCACAGTTAAAAATTGGCATGCTCACCAATTGAATGTGAACAATGCATTTCTTCATGGTTATATTGATGAAGAAATATACATGGAGCCTCTAGCTAGTTATAAATCTATTCCCCGTGGCCATGTATGTAAGCTGGTGAAATCATTATATGGTTTAAAGCAAGCTTTGCGACAATGGAATTGGGAATTTACCCACTTTCTTACTTCTCTTAATTTTGCTCAATCTAAGCATGATCATTCTTTATTCACTCGCTCCTATGGAGAGGAATTTATTGCTGTTTTGGTCTATGTAGATGATGTCCTTCTTGTTGGGAATTCTTATTTCTCAGTTCAAACATTCTCTTGATGCTGCCTTTTATTAAGGATTTAGGAGACGTACGTTTCTTCCGAGGCATAGAAATATGCCGAACTAATAATGGGATTCTTTTACATCAACGGAAGTTTCTTCTTGACATTCTTCAAGATGTTGAATTAACAGCTACAAAATCTCCTAAAGTACCTTCTCCTCCTTCTTTATGTCTTGACTTAACTTCTGGCGAGGCTCCACATGATCCTAGTATCTATCGACGCATTGTTGGAAGACTATTATATCTTACACTTACTAGGCTAGACATATCCTATTCAGTCCAGTAGTTAAGTCAATTTGTTTCTTCTCCTTGGACACCTCACTATCACGCTGCTATTGGTGTTTTGAAATATTTGAAGGGTATTTTTAATCAAGGGATTTTCTATTCTTCACATTCCTCTTTGGATCTTCATGGTTTTTTTATGCTGACTGGGGCTCATGCATTTTCACTCGGAAATCATTGATAGGATTTTGTATGTTTCTTGGATCATCTCTTGTTTCATGGAAAACCAAGAAACAAGCCACTATATCAACATCTTCCACTGAGGCAGAATACTGAGGTATGGCTTTAGCTACAAAAAGAGCTCTTATGGCTTTCTTTCTACTTTGTGATCCTGGTGTTCCTGTTGTTTTGCCTATTTCCCTTCATACCGACAATAAATCTGCTATTTTGATAGCTGAAAATCCATGCTTGCATGGCATAACGAAACACATAGATGTTGATATTCACTTCACCAGGATCATATAATTGTAGGATTCCTTAAGTTATTTCATGTTTCTTCTCAACATCAACTTGCTGATATGTTCACCAAGGCTGTTGGAGCACCATCTTTGCATCATTCTTGTGTCAAGTTAGGACTGCAAATAAGTCTAACTTGAGGAGAGGATGTTGAAGACCTAAATTATTAGCTTAGTTGTTATTAACTGTTATTGTTAGCTGTTCTGTTATAGTTTCCCTTAGCTATTTAGTTTTTTTTTTTTTTGTTAGTTGTCTTCTTTACATGTGTTAAGATATTATGACACGTATCTTTGTATATAAATATTTCAGGGAAAACAAAATATAGTTAATCAATCATTTTCAGTTACATCATCTTCTACCTCTCAAATTTTCCTCTAATTAATACAGAAATTATACTCGAATGGTTGATCTCTCATAATTCTACATGTACGATGTATTCAATTTTATATAAATAAGTTTAAGGGAATTAGAATCTAACTTGTTTCTAACCTTAACATAATTAAGTGGACTGTTATTCAAATGCCAATACAAGAGTTTCTTCCACAACAAGATCATGATCACTCAATGATCTAACCATTCAAATCATTATGATTTCTAATGCTAATGCATGGCTAATTTCAAGGGTTAAATTTTAAGTTAGACCATACAAAAATCTCCAATAAATAACTTTTCAAAGCAAAGAATATATCTCCTGCTTCTTCTTTTTTTAAATAATATTTACGCATTTTATAAGAAGCAAGTGCATGAAAAAATAAAAAATATTCAAGTAGCATATATAATGCATCCATTAAAATTTCCTTCTTAATAATATTCAGGTCAAATTTTGCATTTTTGAGATGGGATTTGTTTTTAAGTTAATTCTTAATAGCATCTTGATAAACTTTATACTTGTATCCATATGCCACATAGTCTCAACTTCACCTTAGAACCTTAGAAACTCTCTAAGTATTAACACCTTAAAAGCCAACTTTAACTCGAGCAATATCCTTTGGTGCCTGCTTAGTTTTCGTAGGGCTGACAACCTTATGATAGCCTTACCTAGACTCGCTGGCGTGACAAGGCATTACCATTAAATCAAAATATCAACATGTGGCATAGGTAACATGCAATGCAGTGTGCTGTCATCTAATGCATGTCTATTTTAGATTAAGGTTTGGATAAGACTTAGATCAATTTTTTAAGAATAGACATAGATGAAAAAAATATTTTCACTCATAAATATACCATACAGATCGAATACAGATGCAAATTAAATAAATATAAGATATGGATGAAAAACATATTATCTAAATAGACCCGTAATCATAATTTCATGTAGGTGATATAGGATAAATAAGTTATAAAATTATATCGGTCTTTTTTATCTTGTAAATTATATTCTCTAAATTTTAAACCCAAAATCCTTCTTTGTAGGACCTTTCAAAAATTTTAGTACCATATAAAACCTATAAGATCATATAGCTCTATAGCACTCTTAAAATGCTGTTATAAAATATATTTATTTTTAGGGAAGATTGCCCTATAATTAAAAATAAGTTAATATGATTGAACAATAGATGATGGATGGTTAAGAGATAGTAAGGAAGATGAAAGTGGAGAGAGTCGGTTCAAGTAAGAATGCAAATGAGTCAAGCTACTTGTGAACTACTTGAGCTTAGATCGATTAGCTCGAGCTCGATTAGTAAACGAGCTGAGCTCGAGCCTAACGTAAAGCTTGTTTATTTAAACAAGTTGAACTCAAGCTTTGGCTTAACTCTCGAGTCGGCTCATGAATAAACTCATTTAGGCTTGTGAACAGACTCGCATATAGGCTCGTTAACCTGTTCATTATTAAGCTTACTAGCAAATTTGTAATTTTTTTTTATGAATGATATATTATATATAATTACATAATTAAAACAAGAAAAACTATTTTCTATTTTCTATTTATATATGTATATATATTTATAACAACACTTATATATTATATTTTGTGTTTGAAAAAATTAAAGTAACACGGGCTATCTAAATGAGTTGAGCTCGAGCATAAATTTCAAGCTCGATAAAGCTCAGTAGGTTCAATAAAAAGCTTGGCTCACCTCAAGCTTATTTCATAAACAAGTCAAGCTTGAGCTTTAATTTTCAACTTGATAAAAAGTTTGGCTCGAGCTCAAAGTCGATAAATTTTAAATGAGCCGAGCCTAAACCTTTAAAAGCTTGACTTATTTATAGCTCTAAGTACAAGGTACGGTATCACATCACTGAAATTGTTAACATATCATTTGTTACTTCTTAAATTCAAAAGGAAAACGATATGCATTAAATTAAGGAAGAATGTATTATATTTTAAGGTTTTTATTTTCCTTAAAGGACTGATGGAATTAGGTTTTAAATTTGTTTTATTTAAAAAAAATCATTTTAGGGGCAATGTCACAAACACTACTTGAATTTTCCTTAAGTATACAATTTCTCAACCAAACTTTTATTTAGCCAATTTACTACCTGTGTGAACTTTTCATGTTCAAAAGACTACCTTTATTAAGTCACTTAACCCTGTTTGGTTCAATTATCACATGCTGACCCATGTCGTAGACCCACCTGAATCATTATCCACCTAGATATATACCATAATAATTACCCATAAAAGAAAAAACAAACAACAACAACAACAATAATAATAAAACACCCTTTGACCATGGTTACTAGCCAACAACGTTCAAGAAAATAATCATACTCCAACAAAACATAAATCTAAAAAGCATCACTTAAACATGCCTCTCAGACCCCTAAATGAGAAAACCCTAACCCACGAGACTTTGGATCGAAACCCTAATTCACCTTTTTCTGTCGAAATTAATTAGGCAATTGAGGATGATAAATGATGCGAGCTCATCTTCGTGTCCTGTTCATCAGGTTGGAAGGAGTGCTTCAGGTTATGTCCTTTGTAGGTGTAGAATCAAAATGATGCTTGCAATTGCAAGGACGGAGATGAATCGAGGTCACTTATTTTATGGATTCCCAAGACATGATGTGGTAAGCTCTCATATCTATTTTGTTTATTTTGGGTTATGGTCCTTGAGATAATGTGTGATGAATTGATCCACTCGCTGCATTTGATTTGCATTGTAAGACAATAGATGCAATTTCTTTAGGTAGCTACATTATAACGAGGAGCCCAAACATGATACCTCGAAGTATGAATGTGGCGGTAGCATGAAGAAGATGATGGTTGCTTCGCTGGCGGAGGACGTGGAAAGACTTCAAATGGTAGAGTCTAATTCCCGAATGAGAATCAATGTGTTTTCACCATTTAACTTGTGAAGGTAAGTTGTGAGAAGAGGAGGAGAATGAACCAAACAATCTAACACATGCCTAGTTAGAAAGGCTTTGAAGCAGGATGAAACTGTATAAGTGCATGCTAATTATGACTTGGTTTGGGATTTTATTTTATTGGTTATCTTTAATACCACGAACAAGTTGTCATGATGTGTGTCACATTGTCGTAGCCAAGGAAAATGTTTTTGGCTGGAATGTGGCAATGTAATGAAGAGTAACTCTTGTGCTGGCACATTTTTTTGCTCGAATGTGACAATGTAATGAAGAACAGACTTTTATGGTGTTATTTCTTTGTGTTGTTTATTCCTTCTTGAATGATAATTGTTTTATGCAGTTTGGTTTAATAGACATGGTAGAAAAAGCCAGCATTCTTTGATGTTACGAACAGTTTGGATTAATACTACATCTTTGTGATGGAATGATGCCTCTATGTCTTTGTAATGGATTTAATACTCCATATTTTGCAACAATTTGGTTGATCTATTTGTGATGGAATGATATCACTATATCTTGTTCCTATATACAATAGTATGATAATTTACTATCAAGAGTTAAATAACTTGACACTCATAACCAAGAGCATGGTATGTGAAGTTTTGATTCATGTAATGGCACTTTATTGTGATTAAGTACTATAACCATAAGATGGCTTTTTTTTTTTTTTTCACTTTCCCTATGAATAAAGAGCACCATTTGACAATAGAACATCCATTTCTCAGTATAATAATCCATGATGTTTATCAAAATAACACATGGAAAGCAACCACCAAATCCTTAGTGTTAAATAGTTCATTCCAATGAAATTAAAGAAAAATTTCTATCAAAGAGAGAAACTGTTTGGTAAAAGAATTGATGAATGAAATCAACTTGATGATATGTGAGTGGTCATTGCAAAAAATGATAGGAAGTTTACTTAAAAGCATTCACAAGATGAAAAGCAAGATTAAAAGCTAGTCTTTTGTGCATGAATATCTTTTAGGTTTGAGACATAAGTGTCGAATTAAAAGCTAGTCTTCATGATGGTGAAAAGGGTTACTCCATGAAAAACAAGAAATTTACTTGAAAGCGCTCACAAGAATGTGGAAATACTGTCATTTATTTATTCATTCTTTAAATTGGGTTTTTTGCTAAAGATCTATTATGCCTTTTATTTGTCCATTATTTAAATAGAGTTTATTATTAAAGATCTCAATTTTCATGGATCTATTCCATTTTAACTAATCTATTTATTTTGCCATTTATTTGTTCATTATTTAAATAGGATCTATTATTAATGATCTCTGTTTTCATATGATTCTATCGCTTTAATCAATGAAAAAAAATACTATATGCATTTTGAAGAAAACTTGAACTTTTTCCATAGGAATCAAATCATGCAAGCACTTCTGCAAAATATCTTCACATTAAAACGAGAACAGTAGAGTGCGATCTTAACAAAGAAAACCTAACTTGCTAGTAACAAACTCCAAAAATCAATTACATTAGTACTCTACAATCCATTTTAAAGGAAAATCCACATCAATCGACAATAATTAAGCTCTATTAAAATAACAACTAATCAATACTCGATACCATCCATGATGAAAATCAACAAATTTCTACTTATACACATTCTCCAAAATACTAATAAGCATTTCATTAAGATTTAGTAGATTGTACAATCATCCATAGAGTGTTTCGTGATCTTGCTATTTAGATTTCATGTACAAAAAAAAAAAAAAAGACACTAAATGTACCATACACAAGATCCTCATCATGCAAAAAAGACCACCAATTAAACCATGACCAGCTTTACTTAGAATTGTCACCTATTGCACCTACATTCACAATGTCCTCAACATACACAAAAAGAGGACCAACATGACTAAAGTCCACCTAAAACATACACATACTTCACTTATCTACATAAGATCCTCTTCGTATACAAAAGGAGGACTGCTTTTACACCCATTAAAAAACAAACAGTGATATAGTATCAATAGCACAAGTTTACATAGTCAACATAGAGAAATGCTTAAGGTTCTGGCTCCTTCGCCAACTCTTTTGTCTTGGTGGTCCAGCGAAATGGTCATCATCACTTGACTCATCCAATTGCACAAACATCAAACCTGTCAACTTCTTTTTACAAAAATTTGAAAGTGAGATCCTTCCACTTCTTCGCCTTATTGGCAGCTTCTCTCTTTCTTTTTGTGCTTTCGTCTACTGCATGGTATGAGCTTCGTCTAAGTTAGCTTGAACGTGCATGCATTCTTCATCCATGCTCTTATAGGTGATATACAGTTCAAGTTAGTCATAGCCTATGGTGTAAAAGAACATTGGTGAGTGAAAAAAAAGCCACATAATCTTAACAATATTAACATACAATAAACGTTTGTAGTCAATACAACAAGTCTAATTGACCAAAGGATTGTAGCTAAGAGCTTCTTCCTTAAATGATGGCTGGCTACTTGTAATCACTCTATCTAGTTCCACATTTGCTTGGTCCTAGGTAGGTTGCTTTTGTGGGGGGTTAGCACATTAGCGATATCCCCTCATTGCTACTCTTGCTTTAGAGAACTTGGGCATTATTTTAGATACTTGCTTTAGAGCGCTTGGGGACATCCATGCTAAGCACTTAGAATTCATGCCAGTCTCTGTTGGCACTCTATCTTGCAACCCAACACTCATCATAATGAAAATCATATCAATTTAAGTGCAACTTACACAGGGCATCTAGTCATTTAGTAATTACCTTTGGCCTTTGCATCTTTTGCTATATATTGTCATTCGTGTTATGGGAATTGTCAGCAATAGATACATTAGTGGGTTGTTCACTTGGTTGTTCTTCACCAGTAATGTCCTCAAAAGTGGCAGCACTAATTACATTATTTCTTCCACTCTGTTATGACAATACATGACATGAAATGAGCATAAGTTAGGTGTTCTTATGTAATGAAGCTCATGTTGTTAAGCTTTTAAGTAAAGACCTTATTTACTAGCATTGTTGGATGGACATCCTCTCGTATTATGATTTAGGAGTCCACATTGCTTGCAAGACATGACACGGAGTCTTTGCTTAAAGGATCTATTGCCTTCCCCTTGCTCTCGATTCCCTTTTTTCTTTTGTCTACCTAAGGCTCTTATAAGAATAGGGGCCTGCATCGTTTCTTGCTTAGAATTCTCCTAAAATTTAGCATTAGGAACCGACATGATGGCATGATCATATGTTTTTTAAAATTTCTCCACTAAATACCATTGGCGGATGTACTCATCCACATTGCAACCAAGGTTCAAGATACAGGCAAAGGATTATGCGCAAAGGATGCTAGTTAACCCCACAGATTGCAGTTACATGTCACGTTTCCATATCAATAGAGCAGCTATCTGTACCTTGGATGACATCAAACTCTATTCATCCGTTAGGTATAGGATGACAAGAGGAGCTAGCACGCTTTCATCTCTAAATCTTTATTCGGATTTGCTTCGTAAATTAGTGGTCATGTCACTTCTTACATTCCTTTGTCTTCACTACAGTTCAGCTCATAACCTACTAACATTAATAAAAAAAAGTCAATGCAACGTTATAAAGGATTGATTTATAATGACATTTAATACATATAAGATATGTGAAAACATTACCTACTTCCTAATGCACTCCGTCATGGAAATAACAGACATGCGCCTCACCTCTTACATTGTTGAGTTAAAAGCACTCAGACATGTTATTATCCATGACATCACACTTTGTCTTATGTCTGAAGAATGCCTTACATCTGTGCCTAGCACTCCAACTCAACATATCATCAATTTTAATGGCTTAATCGCTCTAATTTGTGCCAAGCAATGGTCTAACGTGCCTATGGATATTGACTTGCAAGTGCTCCAAAATAGTCTTTGCAATTCATTGCCCTTATGTTTCTTCCTTTAGTTTGTAAAAAAGTGCCTAGCACAAAAGCGATGCTTAACTAGAGGCTATTTGCTTGATATTGCATTCTTAAGCCCTTGCACGCCAAAAAAAAAATAAATTCAAAACACGATAGAATAGGAATAAGGAAGTACAGAACAATTAGCATAATAGAAAAATTGGTACAACCTTTTGTATGTTGTTGATAAGAGTAAACCCCGTAGAGGAGCTCAGTCCAACTAAAGGATCAAGCTCCACTAAGAACCATGCCTAACTCTCTATATTCTCCCCCTCCACGTAAGCCCAAGCTATAGGATACCTTTGGTTATTTGCATCTCTTTTGCCATACTGAGCAACTCCCCTTTAAGCTCACCCTTTAGAAAAAAATCCATCAAGCCCAAGTATTGGTTGACATCCTTCTAAGAATCCAAGCCTACACATACAAGATAAATGAATAAGCGCTTGAAGTACAAAGGATGTGTAGGGCTTGGTTGCTTCGCAATAATTTGAAAAGTGTTGTTATGACCCTTAGAGCATTCCTTATTGCTCGAGCATAGTTAATAGCTAAAATCTTTGGCATGTTGTGCAAACTTGATAAGAAGTGTTTTCCAAGCACTTTGTATATGACTCGACTATTTGAGAAGGACAACTAGAAAAATTATCCATGAGAGTCCTTAAAAGTCCGTATATGAACTCACTTGTTCTATTGTCAACAAAGGCAAAGATGGCAGAATTGCATCCTTCACTCGTCCAATTGTATTGGATTTAGTGCTTATCATTCAAAGCCATCCCTAGTTCATGACGATTGATTACCGAATACTTGGTCATTGCATCCTTAAATTAGTCTTGACTGTTAAATACCATCCCGACACATGTGGAGAGGGAGAGTTGTGGTCATAACGATTTACTGTTCTTTTTCCTTTGCATTGGCATAACCTCAACTGACTCTTCCTTACTTGACCTTTGATTGTCAAATACCATCCTAACATATACTCTCTACATCATAACCTGTTTCCCCTTGCCTAACTGCCGTCATTAGTGCTCTCATACTGGTACCCCTAAAAAACTACATCTACATCAACATTGAACCCTTCTATCTGATATGAACCTTCATAAGCGATAAACGACTTTTGCTTGGAATGAGCAGGAAGCACTCCATCATCATCATCTTCATCGTCAGAAAAACAATCCACCTCTACAACTTCATCTTCATCCTCCGAGTCTAAACCAATTGCAGTGCTAGTAGGATATTCAATCCCTTAACGAGTCACTCACCTTGTGCATGTTCCATATATATATGGCTATTATCGGTTTCACTAATAATAGCAACCATAGCATTTTAAGGTGCATCTTCCTTTGAGGTAAGGAATAGTAGCCCATCGACTATGGTCTTGCCTGGAATAAGGAAGGAAATT
Source organism: Combretum micranthum (assembly GCA_024138025.1). NCBI lineage: Eukaryota > Viridiplantae > Streptophyta > Magnoliopsida > Myrtales > Combretaceae > Combretum > Combretum micranthum. The sequence goes on from JAMXBD010001020.1 coordinate 367,316, forward strand.
TTCACTATGTTAATGAATCTAAAGTTCCTAAGGGAGCAAAGCAAGGTAGTTTCGTTTATGGCTTTCAGCTCAACCGTCCAACATATCTACACTTGGCTAGCTTACTGTTTTGATTTACCCTCTCCTTTGAACCTTCTCCCACATGAAGCATCAAGTTTACCCTACAAAGTGAAAAATAACCATGATTACTTCATCTATTGAAAGGTGTTGTACATGTTAAGGGCATACAAGTAATAAAGTGAACAAAATGCCAAGCATATACAGCCCTAGAGGACCACATGTGCATCTATAACATAATTGTAAACACTTGCATTTTTCATAACTATTAGAAAATAATCTTAGAGTTAAATACTAAAACAAAAACCCTAAAAACGACCCAATTTGAAACCGAATTTTTAAGTAAGATTAAATACGAAAATTCTTACCCTTCAAAAGAAGAGAACCCTAAAAAATAGAATCGAAAAACACAACAATCGTTCAATTCAACATCCGTATGCCAAACAATTCATCTATGTGATGCTTATCATGTAAATTGAGATGATATATCCAAACAATGTTTAATGAAAAAATTACAAAACCTTAGACCCATCGGTGAATTTCAAAATAAAAAATTTAAACTAAATACCAAAAGACAACCTGAGTCAACATATAACCCTAGACTTGATTAAATAATCAAAAGAACCGTAGAATATTAAATAAATCATAAAAATATGGTAAAACTTAAAATTTGAACAAAAAATATGACATGCTCGTAAATCCCAAAATTTTGTGATCTTACGAGTAAATCATAAAGCTAGGATTAAAACCAAATCCCTGGAAGTTAACTAAGTCAACAACAAGCCTTAGTAGGACTAGATTCGGCAATCCCACGCTCGAAACCCTAAGACATGAAAAATGAGATAATCGTAGATTATAGTCGGTAATAATGTAATATAACCTAAAAATTAGATTTATCGAAAATTCTTTTGTTTCAGACCTGAACAGGAACATATCTTGAAAATAGTGTCTTGATGTGCAAAACAATAAAAATATTTTGATGAGATCATTAGACTCGTAATAATATAAGGATTCCAAAAATATCAATTTTAGAATTTTTCGACATTTAAAAATATCAGATATAGCCTTTTTATGCGTATTTTCATTACTATCGACATTTTATTTGTCTAGTCTACTATTTATTGTACTATTTTTACTATTTAATATTATTCACCTATCTCTACTTTTTCTCACTACCTATTCTTACGACCTATATACTTATTTCTTACATTTACATTATTAGTATTACTTTTTACTTAACTTCTCTTATATTTTACTTACTTTTCTTTACTAAAATTAATTTTTAATCACATCTTCTCTTTCCCTCTCATTGTTTCCGTCTAGTCCCTCCCTCTTCTCTATCTATTTTATTTTTCTTTTTCAATTAATTTTAGTCACACAAATTTCCACTCCATTTCTCTATAAATACCACATCTTCCTCCATTTCTTTTACACACTTCTCAAATATACAAAAACTCTCTCAAATTCACTCCTCAAATATTCTCTCTGAAAATTTCTTTCCAACTCTCTCACATTTTCATATTCTTACTATCTCCATACAACATCAATTGCTCTTTTTTCTACCACCTATTTCTCTACATTAGGTAAAAAAAAAAATCGTACAAATATCCTTTATGTTCAAGTAACTTAACCTATGGGAGTTAAGAAAGTAACAATATATTCATGTTTTATTCTTGTTTATGCAAAATTTTATTATTGTATTGTTATTATGTTATGTTATATTATTCTTGCTTCTAATCTAACTTCTATATGCTATTAAATATATACATACATATATATATATTTCTTAGAGCATATAAGCTCACTAACATAACTTTTATTTATACATGCTTTGTAATTTATTTATTTATTTCATGCAATTTCATTAAGACTAGTCTTTTTAGTCTTAAACTTGTCCTCATCAAGTCAAAACAATTTTTCTTTTGTTTTCTTATTTTCTTTATAGACTTGCCTATGTCTAAGTCCAGGAAGCCTTGATATAAGTCAAGACTTTCCAATACTTGACCTTTATTATGTGCTTATTTTAATTCTATGTCTTTTATCTTTATATGAATTATTTTTGTTCATATTACTTAGTTACAAGTTCATATTCATGCATCACCATAGTGTTGTTCTCTTGATAAAATAAAATGAGTTCTTTCTTTAATAAAGAAAATAAGACTAAACTTACCATAAAAATAAACTTTATCACTTAGGAAAGATTTTCCATTAAAGACTTAGAAATTTTCTTTCAATAAAATTCTTTTGAAAAATTTAGACAAGTTCATCATAAAATTTTAGTTAATATTATAAACTTCTTTAAGATTTGACTAAGTAGTTTCATTACACATTCTTTTTTTTTTTCAAATGACTAAGATAAAATTTATTATTTAAGCCCCGATGTTGATAATTCATTATTATACAAACTTTTCTTAAAACTTATTTATGAGATTATTACCAATACTTAAATAACGCTAAGAACAAATCAAAATTTTCAAGTCAAGCTAAGATTAACTCACTAGTTAAAATCCACCTAGAAATAAATTGGTATACAACTTAAGAAACTAAGTTTTAAGAAATAAATTCATTTTCTTTTTATATAAAGTTAAGGAAATAATAGTTATAATAATTAGGCACTCACTTGTCTCAAACTAAAGATTTTTCCAATAACCCCTAAAGACCAATGTGTTGAGAAATTTCGAATTAAAAAAAGAATATTATAAGCATTAAAGTTTAGAACAAGTCAATCACTTAATTTTTCTCATATGATAAAATTGAAACATTTTTGTTATATAACTTAGGATGATTTTTCCTCACAGCTACATAAAGGTTCATGTTTCGAAAAATAATCAGTTAAAAGAAATGTAGCATGAAAATAAAATATTCATGAACTTAAAATAAATATGGAATCATGATTTTCCTTAATTGAGTTTCACTAAGAATTAGAATTTTGTTGGAAGAACCAAACTTAGAAAATTCTTTAAAAGAAAATACACTTGGGTTTTTTGTCACAAATAGGTGAAACCATGTTTTAAAAAATAAATTGTTAAATAAGAATTTCTAAACAATTATAAAACCTTTAATGATTTAAAATATATATATATATATATATATTATGATTTTCTTGTTGTTAAGTCACAAATTTATAAAATAGCAATTTAATCATAAGTTAAATGATGACCTTTCACAAAGGTTGTATACAAATTTTATTTTTGAGACAACATCACTAGAATCATAGATATTATATGAGTCTATATATATTAAAAGGGATTTTTTAACTATATAAATATTTATGTACTTGTTATGGAATTTTGAATGAGATAGAATTTAGAAATATTTCAATTGAAGGTTGGAATTTTCATACCTAATTTGTATCGATCTGTTTTCGAACCCAAATGACTTCAAATGATTAGAATAACCTTCGAAATAGATAGATATTTTTGAATAGGTAGAAAAAAAAAACATCTTATATGCGAAATTTCAAGTTAAAATGAGCAAGTTATGACAATTCTAAGTTGTGATTTCATATAATTTGGATTTTGACGAAAATAACAAAATAGAATTAGAAAGTTTGAGTAGAACTTCTATGAAATACTCATTTTGGGTATTTACTTTGTCTAGGTGACGAGGAATATGAGACTCTCCTTCTTGAGAATTATGACGATTAAGAAGATTGCGATATGGACGAGTGAGTTTTTCTTCACTATTTTATTACCTTATTTGTACTTGTAGATAGTTGCACTAAATTTATAAGCACAAAATAAAATGAATATGATGGGGTTATGGGTTTATATGTTTATAATTTTATGTATGTGTGACAATGGATGCTGAGCATATCGAAATCAACAAATGATTGTTTAAGTGTATCATTAATATTACAATGTTGTTTATGTATGTATGATGCTTGCTTGATCGTCTTTAAGTATACCATAATTATATTCGATTTTGATATAAACTCTTACGCGAGGAATCGAAAGGACTAGAGGTCAAGCTCATTCTTAGGGAACTAAGGCGTACCAGGGATATATCTCAAGTATAAACCATACCAATTGATCGTCATGAGTAAAGTGCTCATGGACTAGCAGTGAAGATAGTAGAGATCTTCAAACCTAATTCCCTAACCTTCGATATGAAGGATATAAATCCGTTCTATATATGATTTCCGAATGATACATAAATGTTTGTATCATGTGGTTGTTGCATAGCATGCATAGCATGCGTGTGAATTAATAAACTTATTTGAAATCACGGTACAAATAAAAAAGAATATCTCATTAAGCTCATTATAAGCTTACACCCTCATAGATTTTTGTTGAAACATGTATTCTTGAGACTCTATCCAAGGACATAAAACTAAGGAAATCAATGGTGGATTATTGAGCATCTACGGAGGAAGTAAGAGCATAGAAGGAATTTTCTTGTTTGAAATTTTTATGAGTAATGAATTTATGTTGAACTTTTAGATAATATTAGGAATTCTATTTATGTAGTCTTAAAGACAATAACAAGGGTATATTCTTAAGAGTTGTAATTGATCTTATTTATGTTTCATGTTAAGTATTTCTCTTACCTTGTTACTTAATTGCTATCAATGTAAATTGCACTACTCCGATGCGTTTCCTTTGATAGTTGTATGCCTTGTGCACGATATGAGTTCTCATTCCTAAGTTTCAATAATGTGTACGATAGATTACTACGTTTATGGTATCCTTGGGTTGTGATAGTGATCGTTGTGCATTATCACACCATGGACTATATAGAAAGCATACTGTTACCACGAAAACCAAAAAAATAGAAAGGTAGGTATAAACGTATGTACAATGATGGTTTTCATATAACAATGTACATAGTGGACCGCTTCAACATTGTACCTAGTTAATCTTATACATTTGACTGTTTCGTATAAGGGTATTTATAGTGTAAATGTTTATGCAAAGGTCTTTCCAAAACTAAGTATTTCTGGAACTATGTTTATTATACAAGAAGATGATGATTACAAAGTTACTTCCGCTTCGAGATGGTCAATGCGTGTATATTTTTAGTTCAAAAGAAAAGGCCAAAACCCAAGCTATGGACCGTGCTACTACCTCGTGTATGGTGTAGTGGGTATCACTTCAAGTTGTCTCATTCAAGAAGAAACTTACATAGTCACGTAGGTTAGGTTCCACCGTGAATTCTACCATCTATTTCATGTTTTAGGGTTTATGCTAAGATGATGGAATAAGGTTTCGTGTGTGTGTATGACAACGTGTGCCGTGTTTAGGTTGAATAGGATTTCCACCATTTGAGGCTTTAATCCATTGTTTGAGGTTTTGTGGGTTAGGGTTTTCATTTGGGGGTTTGAGACGTGTGTTTAAATGATGATTCTACGATATAGGATTTGAGTAGGTTTGATTGTTTTATTGAATGATGTTGGCAGTAACCATGGTTAAAGGTGTTTTTATTATTATTGTTGTTTTTTTTTTTAATGGGTAATTGTTATGATATATATCCAGGTAGATAATGATTTAGGCAAGTCTATGACACGTGTTAGCATGTGATAGGTGAATAGTGCTAGCAAAGCAGACAGGGTTAAGTGACTTAACAGAGGTAGTCTTTTGAGCATGAAAAGTTTACACAGATAGTGAATTAATTAAATAAAAGTTTAGATAGTAAATTAATTATTTAAGAAAAGTTTATATAGTATTTGTAACATTGTCTCTATAATTTATTATGTTAAAGATGTTAATTAAAAACCTTTTATGGGTACTCCTACTCCCATATAGGATATGAAAATGTTGTATTCCATATACTCGTGTTGCATGATATTCGTTTCGTGTTTAATATCTACCATTTAAGTATTTAAATAATAGATCTACTTTTGGTTTTATATCATTCAATTATACATTTCTGTCGGTTTGTTTTTCCCTTAAATTTCATAATCATATTATTATTATCATAGAGGTTCACATCTTAGATGGGCACGTACACAGAGACTTTCTGTTTTTGTTGAATTGATGATAGTGATAGTGGGATCATATTAAGACATCTAGTCACGACTCCAGGGAATATATCTAATTCCAAGTGCCATTACTTTATTAATTTATTTATTCTCACTATTATTTTCAACCGAAGACGTTTATGTTGACTGGACGCAAAATTCAGTGCACTTTCATTGATCCACATAATATATACGTATACATATATATATATATATATGGAGATCCATATTCCATCAGATTATTCTATATACAGTCTTCAGCATCCTATAAATTAAAAATTGACTTAGAGATGCATTTAATTATTTAATACATTTACTTGTATCCATTCATATAACAAAGCATTTATGAGATATTATATTTAACTTATATATATATACATAGTGTAATGAGTAAATATTAATAAATTTTTAATATGTATATATTAATGTTTAATGTATAAATCGCATTGTCAAAAGTTTTACTCATTATCACCCACCGGCCACCGCCCCTTATATATGTGCGTATATATGTATGTGTGCTCACTATAAGGCATTATTTTATCCTAGGAAAATAGATTCACCATTCAATCCTTTCGTGTTTTGTGGTGACGCTGAGCTAATTAATTTGGGATACAAAGTCAAAGAATTTCACTATAGTCCATAGCTACTTGGCTTGTTTTGAAGCTATTTGTCCGATTATGACATCTTTGTAGACAAATTTAGTCGGTATTAATCATTGGAGATGATGTATGGTGAAAGCTAATGCATTATCAATCCAACAAAATAAAAATAAAACGTATAATTTCAATTGGCTAGAAATCGCATGTGCGATTTAAAAATTTCATTATGTTGTAAAATTGTATATTAAATATGTATATATATATATATATATATTTATTTGACAAAAGAAACATACACACACATACAATATACATACAATGATATAAGTATAATTATTTTTATATAATTAATATATATAAATATATAATTAAATTAACAAAAAGTAATTTCTATCAGTGATAGAATCTCTCTAAGTACTTAAAATATTTTTTAATATTTTGATGATAACAAAAGTTTCAAGAAATTGTTATTTACATATGTTTATACTTTGACCTTAACATATGCATGTAAGCTTATGATGATTTTAGGAGTACAGGTTGTTTTTCAGAAGCTAAATCAAAAGCTAAACTTTCCTTTTATGCAACAAGGAAGACCTACCTCCATAGATTGAACATAATAGGGAATTATGTTCAATTATTCCACTAAAAGTTGGTTTATGATCTAATGGGGATGTTTATCTTATATCACAAGTTAATTAAACATATCTTATAACGAAAATTGTTATGTGAGCATATATAGAAAGTTTCTGGATGATGTTTGAGTTGTAGCATAAACTTAATTTTTATGAGAAGCAGCACACAAGTTTTTTTCATGAACAGCAGTTACTTGTTGAAAACAGATCAAGAGAAGATCATGCTAGCTTGAAGAATCTAACACTTATGGAAAGATATCTTCTTGACTTGGAAAGAATTCAAATTTATATTTCTCTCTATTTCATGCATATAATCAAGCTTGGAAGCAAGATATCATAAGATACTCTACAAAGTATTTTCTATCATCCTTCAACGATTTAGTTGTAACTTTTATAGAAGAAATTTAAATTACCACATGCTATAGATTCACGAAGATATTCAAACAATGGACAATAATTATTTCCTACTATGTTTGAACAAGACCATTTTGCATTACTATAAATAGAAGACTCGTTTGAAGAACAAAAGACAAGAAGCTTTATTCAGAAAAACAAGTGACAAGGATTCTATGAGTTTGTAAATTACAAAAAGCTCTGATGTCATCTACTCATTTTGAAAAAGAAGCCTATTGCTCTCATATTTACTTTTGGAAGCTGCTGCTTTACCTTAAACTTTTCTTTGTACGAAAAAGCGAGGATTTTCTTTATTGTTTTCCTCTAAACTATAGACATTCTCTTTACAATTATTGAGTAAGTGTGAGAAGTGACAAAGGCTACATGTAGGACCGTGTGATAGATTAGGTTGAAACTAGATAGGCGTTGAGGGTTGTATATATTTCATTGGACGCAAAACTTCTTTGTACTTCTTCATTTGATTGGATGTAATGGAACAATCTGTTAAAGACAACCATGATCCTTGTGTGGAGCTAAGAGTGGACTAACATATGAGGTAGAATCACTTTACATAGTCGAGCAATCTTTTCTCTGTCTCTCTCTCTTACTTGTTTTGTTAATTTTACGTACAACTTTGACATTGAATTTGAAGTAATTTAATTTAAAGAATTTTGGATTATTAACTTGCTGAGAAAAAGAGATCTAAACTAATAAAACTCAACTACATCGAAGGTTAAGATATCAAGAAGATTTGCTTGAAGAGTTTTTTAGTAAACATTTTAAACAAAATTCAGAACATGTTTCGAAAGGAAGTTTTAAATGGTTTTTGCAAAAAGTTTTCAATGCAACCAATTCACCTCCTCTCTTAGTTACTCACCTTACTAGATCACTTGTTTGTAACAATAACAAAACATGAGTAATGTTTTTGTATATAGCTCAATAAAATTATATCTATACAAATCATATATTATAATTACCTAAATAACATTGCAAAATTGCATGAGATGCAATTATTTAAAATCAAGAAGTTGCATTATCTAGTATGTCGCTAAATCGTATGTTGAATAAGTGACAAATGTAAAAAAACAAAATTGCATGTTGAATAAGCAAACATTTGAGAAAGGTAAAATCATATGTTGAAAATGAGATATACATAGAATAAACAAATTTTTTGATGATATTTATGTATTACTTTTAAGTATTTCGTATTTGTGTAGATAAGTTCGAGATGAATAAAAAAAGAAACAAATATCTCCATACTAGCTATTTGTTTAAATTTGAATCATGTCTATCGAGCTAGGGTTATGGTATTAATTATGGAATTGAGTTTAATTTTGTAATATTAACTCAATAAGATTATAAATTAAAATTAAGTTTTAATTACAAATCATGATATGTGTTTTTGTCAATTTATAAGCACTTGTGTTTTTGTCAATTTTCAAACACATGATCTGTGTTAATTTTTTTTGACTAATAGGTGATCCAGGTTTTATACACAAGTATTATTATAATTAATTAATATTAGAGGGAATAAATAAAATATTAAAAATTAATTTTTTAAAAAATGAGAAAATTGAAAAAAATGTAAAAGTAATTTTATGACTAATAAAATATTGATATTTATCATTCTAAAATAAATAAATAGCGTTGACACTTTTAAATGAAATTCGAGTCATCTATTTGTTAAAAAAAAAAGCACATGTCATGTGTTTGCTAATCCGATCAAAATGCATGTCATGTTTTTATAATTAATTCTTGTTGGTCCCAATAATGTAAGCAAGAGGGGGGGTGAATTGCTTTTTCACAAAAATAAATTCTTTCGAAATTTTCAATTCACTTCCTTTTGATTACTTTATTAAACTTAGAATTAATTAAACTTGCTGTTTAGAAACTAATCACAGCTGATAATCACACTTGTATATCTATTTTAATTCAAAACAGATCAAATTTAATTTTATGCGGAATACAGACAACTCTCTGAAGTACTCTCTGAAACAGGTTCTGAAACGTTGACAGTTTATCAAATATTTCAATATAAATTGCACGAAAATAAAAAGAGTAGGGTAGAGAAAAATGCAAATCGATTTATAGAGGTTCCATCGAGCGTCAGTCCTCTCTTCAACTCCACGTTGGGGACCCGGTATTCCACACCGGTTTGTTCCACTATCACCAAAATCAAAAGTTACAAGCTTGTCTTGCCAATCTCTTGGCTACAATACTCTGTCCTAATTCTCACGGTTATCCTATAACACACAATTTGGTCTAACAGATAACTTGCAACACTCAACCTCACTAAAAAAAATTGAATGATACTCAATCAAGGAAATACAATAAATATCCTATCTTTCGAACAAAAATATTGTGAACACTTTGTAACGCAAGGACTTTGAGAGAAATGCACTCGAAGACTTTTTTTCTTCAAAGAGAGTTAGAGCAAGATTCGTTCTTCTCATCATATCTTCCTTGTTGTTGTGCTTCCTCTATATATTGTTTTATCTCAAGGCTAGCAAAGAGTCGTTCAAAACAATTCGAATTCTTCTCAAATTGAAAATATTTGACTTGGCAAATTCCCTCCTTTGAAGTGTCTGTTACGTGTATGATCAATCCCGAATAATCTTCTTAGCTTTATCCAAATTTCGTTGATGCTGTCATCTGATAATGTCTCATATATCTTGATATGTTTATCCATAACAATTTGGATAAATTACTTCAACAAAACTATCCCATAAAATAGTGATATCCTTTATCCTTGAAGATAAGCTTTAAAAGATCTTCGTTTCGAAAATTTGAAACCAACATGAACTTGGTAAAATATATCCCTTATCTTTAGGAATTTGCTGACCACGTGAACATTAAAATCTGACGATCTTCTTCCTCAGAAAATTAAATAGACGAACTTATATAAAAATATTGATGAAATAAATCCCTTGGATATTTTATCCAACTTTAGTGGAACAAAATGAATATATACCCAAATATATTCATTTCGTGGAGTCAGGCCTTCAGATGATAAGGTATAAATAAATTCGCAACATTCTGTGCATCTTCTGTTCTGGAACAGATTTAGTTTCTGATCTTCCTTCTGAAAATGAATCTGAAATACCTTCTGAATATGAATCTGAAATACCTTCTGATAATGACTCTGAACTACCTTCTGAAACTATTTCTAAAAAAATGATGATTAGTTCAATCTTGATTATTTTGGTTTTGGTTTTGGTTTTGGTTTTGATTGCTATACTTTATTTATTGTTAAGGCTTTTACTCCTTTTTGTTATCAAAATATTATGAGAGATTCCAACATTCTCCCCTTTTTGAAGATAACAAAACTTATGATTAAAAACAAAATATATCATATATCAAAAACATATCAGATTTAAACCAAAAACCCATAACGGATCAATCACTAACTCACAAATTATAATCAAATCTCATATCATAAGCATATTTGCACAAACTATTTTGATATCTTAAGATTTGTTTTTTCATCATATATCTTCTCCCCTTTTTGTTATTAGAATAAAAAAGTAACTCCCCCTATTTATGCATAGAAAATTCATTCAAGTCAAGGAAATATAGAGATTTCAGCATAACAGAAAATATCAAAAAATATCCAAAATAGAAATATATTTTCATTCCAAACGAAAACTATAGAAAAATTCGCTAAGGAGAAATTGTCTGTTACGTGTATGATCAAATCCGAATAATCTTCTTAGCTTTATCCAAATTTCGTTGATGCTGTCATCTGATAATGTCTCATATATCTTGATATGTTTATCCATAACAATTTGGATAAATACTTCAACAACTATCCATAAAAATAGTGATATCCTTTATCCTTGAAGATAAGCTTTTAAAAGATCTTCTTTCGGAAAATTTGAACCAACATGAACTTGGTTAAAATATATCCCTTATCTTTAGGAATTTGCTGACCACGTGAAACATAAAAATCTATCGATCTTCTTCCTCAAGAAATTAAATAGACGTAATTATAATAAAATTGATGAATAAATAACCCTTGGATATTTTATCCAACTTTAGTGGAACAAAATGAATATACTACCCAAATATATTCATTTCGTGGAGTCAGGCCTTCAGATGATAAGGTATAAATAAATTCGCAACATTCTGTGCATCTTCTGTTCGGAACAGATTTAGTTTTGATCTTCCTTCTGAAAATGAATCTGAAATACCTTCTGAAAATGAATCTGAAATACCTTCTGAAAATGACTCTGAATACCTTCTGAAAATATTTCTAAAAAAAACTTATGATTAGTTCAATCATGAAATATTTTGGTTTTGGTTTTGGTTTTGGTTTTGATTGCTATACTTTATTTATTTGTTAAAAAGACTTTTACCTTTTTGTTATCATCAAAATATTATGAGAGATTCCAACAATTCTAAATAAACTTTTCTCATATTTTGAAATTCGATTTTCTATTTGGTTTGAACATCAATATCATTTTTATTACAACAAAAATAATCCTCTCTAAAATATGATAAGCTTGAACGAATTTAATTAGAACTGGCTATTACTTAGTGAAAATCACTTTAAAGCGTGTCCGAATTTGTTAAATGCCACTTCTCCTCCAAATTTAGCTTTGGGTTTAGAATAATTTTAAAATAATTATCTAAATTTTATTCAGTTTTAATATAACAATTGTTGGCCAATATATATATATATATATATATATATAACAATTGAATTTAAAGTTATTACATATCCTACTTAATTGTAATTTTACTTGCCAAAAATTCATATTTAAACTTCAAAATCAAGCAATAATGCACAACTAGTTTTTAAAGTAGAATAAACAAGCTTGAATCCCCTCTTTATGATTGTTAGTTGTTACACGAAAAAGAAACTTTTAAAGTTGATAATGTCATATCTATCTAAATCTCTACATTTTCAAACTTACTATTATTATTATCTATCTTTATAGCTTAGAAGTGTTAAAGTTTAATCAATTATAATAATTGGCATTCAATGGGGAAAAGAAAGAGTCAAAACACAAATAATAACCTCAATACTATAATTTGAAATCTTGAGTGAAATTTGGGCTTGCAATCGAGTCCAGTATGTGATATTGAGCTCGAGTTTAGCCAATGTGGCAATACACAATCTCGAGTTTGACTCGATTAAACTTATTTAAGATTGATTTATTAAAAATTTTATTTTTAACTAAAATAATATTAATATTTAAACTTTATTAAAATTTATATTTGGATCAAACTTAATTAGGCTTGTGAATCAATCATGAAGCTTGAGTTTGACTCGATAAATTATCTGAGTAGTTTGAACTCAAAATTTAATAAACTATTGTCGAATTAAACTCAAGAAAATAGCTAGCCGAAATTGAGTAGTTATTAATAATCAAGTTTATTAATATTTAAAATTATTTTTTGATAATATTGTTACTAGATTATCTTATTTCTTTTAGTTTCAACAATTAAACATCGAGTCAAATACATGTCTAAGGTTTCTATACAAAATAATTATTAATATACTACTTGGATGAAATTAATTATTAATTTCTAATTGTAAAATCGCGTTTAAGAAACAAGATGCTCAATTTTACATAGAAATCGCATGAAAGAATCATGATTTAATGTTTGATTACAGTTGCAATATCGCGATTAATAATTACGATATAAATATTTCTACGGAAATCACGATTAATAATAGAGATATTGCTCCCTACGTTCAAACATGTATCACGGCTTATAATTACTATATATACGCATATATCGCATTTTAAAGACACGATATATATGTATTTACTGTTCACTCATATATCTTGTGATAAAAACACGATTTTGATGTGATAAATTAATAATTATTTTTATTTTGATCTTATTTAAGGAATTAATTTCAGTTAGTATCATAAACAAGAAATACGTAATAATATTTTAAAGTGCTAAATTTAAGAAATTTTTTTTTTTTTTAAAGAAAGTGAAATTTGAGAGTGCTTTCCCGTAATTTTGGCTGAATTATATTTAATTACATTTTTTTTGGGCAATTATTTAATTACTTGTTTATACCTCTAATTTCGCAAGCCAGTGAAATGGCACAGCGTGTAATAATTTCAAACAACAAGGTCAAACTGCAAACCCACTTCCCCAACTTATATATCTATTTTGTATTTTCCACCTTGTCTCTCTCTCTCTCTCTCGCGTTCTTCCTCTTCACTTTTTCTTCTCTTACTGCCAAACTGAACTCAGATAAACTCAGTTCTCAGTCTCCTTCCATTCCTATTTCCATTGTCATACAACACATTCCGCCATGAACAACCTCCAACCGCCAACCGCCCAACAAGACCCAGAACCAGAAAAACAACAAACCTTCCATAACACCAACACCAACGACATAGTCGACGACTTCGGCATGTTGGAATATGATGTCGACAGCAACTGCTCAACCCCATACGTCAGCGCTCCTTCTTCTCCCGGACGTGCACCGTCCATGGCAACCTCCGGAGGCGGCGGATACTACTACAGTGCACCAGCTAGCCCAATGCATTTTCTACTCTCAGGCTCTTACTCTCCTCTTCCCACCACCACTTCCTCTTCTTCATCGTTCATCACGAGGAGTTCGAGTTCTCAGCCCGGTTCGGTTCCACAGGTTCGAATCATACTGGTTCGGGTATGTCTTCAGCTGATGAGTTGTTCCTCAACGGTCAGATCCGGCCCATGAAGCTGTCTACACATTTGGAGAGACCCCAGGTTTTGGCTCCATTGCTTGATCTCGAGAACGAAGAACAGCAACAAACCGAGGATGGTGACGAGGAGGAGAAGGTTGTCGTTGTCGAGAAGAAGTTTAGTATCCGAGGAAGAGATTTAAGGTTGAGGGATAAGTCGTTGAGGAGGAGGACTAGATCTATGTCTCCTATGAGGAGTTTGGAACCGCCGTTCGGTTGGAACTATGGGATGAGGACGAGGAAGAAGACGAAGGTAGGGTTAAAAAGGGGATTTCGCTCGTGGGTATTGGAGAAGAAGAGATTCAAGAGAAGGGTGTGTGTAAAGATTTGATCTTGGAGTGTTCCAAGATCAAAACTTTAGGTGGAGCTAATAGCGCCGCGACGAGTACATCTACTAGTTCTGCATCGTCTTCCAGGTCATCGTCGGCCGGGAGGAGCTCGAAGAGGTGGGTGTTCTTGAAGGATTTCTTGAGGAGTAAGAGCGAGGGGAGGAGCAATAACAAGTTCTGGAGCTCCATCTCGTTCTCGCCCTCCCCAAAGGACAAGAGGGATAAAGCCGGTTGCCCCAAGAGCGGGATCAATTATACTAACAGCAATACTAATAGTAGTAATGATAACAATAATGCGGGTGGTGGTGGTGGTGCAGGCCCTACTAGTGGTGGTTCTTCCGATGGTAAGAAAGTTGCTGGGAGTGGTCAACAGGTGAAGAAGCAAGGGAAGCCGGTGAATGGAGCTGGTAAGAGGAGAGTACCACCATCACCACATGAGCTGCATTACACAGCAAATAGGGCACAAGCCGTGGAGATGAGGAAGAAGACCTTTTTGCCCTACAAACAAGGGTTGTTTGGTTGTTTAGGGTTTAGTTCAAAAGGTTATGGTGCTGTTAATGGTTTTGCTAGGGCTTTGAATCCTGTTTCTTCAAGGTAAAATTTCCTCGAAAAAAAAAAAGAAAAAAAATTACTATAGTTTGGAGATGAAAAACTTTAAAAAAAATGCTGGATCTATTATTATAAGGGGTTATTTAAAATTTTAATAAGTTTGTGTATAGAATTAAAAATGAAATTGAATGATGTAGCTATGTATGTAGTTATTGTTAAGTGTTGTGGAAAGCTTATGTCTGTTCTTTATTGATGAAGAACAAATCTCCATGTTAAAAAGTGATCGAAGGGTAATATTATATCCTTCTTTACCTTATAATTTTATGTTATACAAATGAAGTGGTAGTAATTGCAGTTGTCTTTTACAATGTTTTAAGGTTTATTTATTCTTTTTATGTTAGCTGTAAAAAAAGTGGTAATTGTGATAAGAAGTTAAAATTTTGATTGGAACTGTCTTGGTGAGGTAACATGTATCTTGTTTGGTATTTGAAAGATTTGTATGTCTGCTTTTTTCACTTTTTCCTTCTCCACAGGCCAGTTGAGAAAAGGATAGGAACCTGTGTGAGGAAAGTTGAAAAAAATAAAATATAATATAAAGTTGAAAATTTCATTTATTAGTACGATGGGACTCGTTATTTGAGATTTTATCCAATAAGATTGGTTGTGGCAATTATTTAACGGTTTTAATCATGATTATACCATTAAAAATTAATATATTATTTATTATATTTATCTTTAATGATTAAAATGTTTCCGTTGATCATTTTGTTAAGATGAACGACAGGACGTTTTTATAAAAGTTTTCTTATTGGAAACTTCTGTTCTCAAGTTGGTTTCAAAAGAGATTGCAAAGTTTTTATTTATTTGTTTATTTATTTTTAATTTGGTAATTAGAGTTTTGAGAAATTTGTCAGAATTTGAAATAGATAACACTAAAATTATGGAGATGCGCCAACGGGTTAATCCATCCTATTTTTACCCGCGAGTTATGCAACCAACCGCATTGGTCAGTATTATAGAGCGGACGAAAAATTTTAGTCTAGTCCACCATACGCTGGCTGATGGGTATGCGAACAAACCTACCAATTCGCTATTACATAAATAATTTTTTGCTAAATTTTAATATTATAGGATAAAAAATAGATTAAGATAAAGAGATACCTATAAGAGTTGAATAAAAAAATATTCAACATCAATATTTCATTTTCTTTTTTTTTTTAATTTAGTTAATTTTTTAATGCAAGGCCATTACTTGTTTTTTGTTTACTTTTTAAAACTTTCATAAGTTTGCAAATATTAAAAAAAAAAGACTTTTGTGGGTTCTCGGCGCAACTTGACCCACAAATGAGTTAGCTTGCTTTAACTCACGGGTTAAGAGAGGTAGACTATAACAGTCCCTAGTAAAATAGACTGAAATTTTTAGCTCAAATCATTTTTTTTTCAGTTAATGGGTTAATTTGTATAACTTACCTTGTTTGTGCATCATTAATTAAAAGTTGCCACTTATCATTTTAAAATAAGAAAAATTATATATTATTGGACAGCTAGAAACACTACCTATAAAATCATATATAAAATATATAGTTTGTTATAACCTACAGCCATAATATAGGAATGGTTTAAAAGAGACCAGATTACATAAGAAAAAAGAAAGAAGAAATAGTGAAATTTTATATATCATCGAACATTTGGAAGCAGAATCTATAAAACTATAATTAAAATGCATATCTTGTTATAAGAAAAGGAAACTTTTACAGTTCCGGCAATAAGATGTTTGGTTTATCATTGAGAGATTAAAATAAATATAAAATATGTAATGATGATTGAATATAAATTTAAACTGTTAAAAAATTAAGATAATTGTTTGAATAAAAAAAAATTGATGGGATGATACAAATTTTTCTAAACTAATATCATATTATGATATAACTATTCTTTTGAAGAGAGTTTCTCTATATTTACTTTCTGCATTACCATAATGGTTTAGTTATCTTGATTGATTACATATATTTTAAAGTTTCACTATTGAATAATGAATTCCGTTTTCTAAGGCCGAAAACTCTGCTACATGAACAGTGAATTCATGTGTAAAATGACGTGATCCACATGGCTCGAGGGAACATGAAATACCAAGTTAGGTAAGGCACGGCCCCAGCAAGAGCCAGAATTGCATGAGGATCCTTCACACATGCCCGCAAATTACAAAAGGAACTTTACGGAGATTTGGTTTTATTCACATGGCCCAACTTTCCAAAGGGGCATTTGCTCTTGAATCATGTCTTTTAAGAAATGAATTGGTTGTTGGGTTTTCACTTTTCAAGGAAACACCTATGAAACAACACTAATCTTTCTAATCCAATTTGTTGGTCATGCAGTGCCAATAGGTTTGGTTGTTTATTTAACAACTTTTAAAATTATATCAGTCTATTCATGTTTATTGCAATTTTCATTTAGAGCCAACTCATTATCCGATCATCAAGGTGAATATAAGAATTAATATGATAAATATTTTAATCATTTGATCATGATTAGGTATTAATTTAAACTATTCAATAACATATGAGACCGTGCATAGAAAATATGACAGGATTATAAATTTTTCATATAATTTGGATACTTTCAATTTTCATTCTATTATTTTCCTTCAATTTTCCTTATCATTTCAATTTACGTGTTTAATTTTCAAAGAAAATGGAAAAACATTGAGACAAGGTAAAATGAAGAGGATTTATTTCCTAAAATATATCATTTATGGGGAGAAATTCTTGAAGTACAACTTAAATTTTCGATTTAATCAACCTGTGCTGGAATAATTTGGCATACAACAATGGTTATATAATCTAAAATCTATACAAAGTCTAGAGTTTTTTGCAAGCTAGAGAATGCTAATTAACTAGGTAGTAAGCCAATATGGTAGTCGACTAGGTGATTCTCAATCAATCACCAACCTAATTGCAGCGACCAAAGCCTTCATCTTGTCTCAACTTATTTCTAACCTTATCTTCCTGGATGTATTTGTAGTTTCGGTTTATGTGGGATCTGCATATAAACTTATAGTAAGATTTATATGTATGAGAGAATCTATAATTTGAAGGTAAAAAAAAGAACTTGTTTTGATATAATTTGCTATGCTCATGTAAACTAAAGCTCTTCAGGTAAAGTCATGCCATAATATTTCAAGCTTCTCTCTCTTTTTTCCTTTATGATTATTTGTTTGCATTGTAGAAATTTAATTTGTTAAACTTCAATATTAGTCCAATCGAATTATAACCTAATAGTACTATCACTAATGTTCCAAGTGGATGCACTAAATTCAGGATCCTCTTTCCTTCATTGTAATAGTTGGAAAAGAAATTTCTATATTAATGTATGATGGAAGAAAAAGTTTATGTCTCATCCTTTTCCAAGGGGCTCAATCCTGTAAATTACTAAAGGTTTAGATTTAAACTAACCATAATTGAGCCATTAAAATTCATATTAATAGCTTTAATTATTGTAGTTATGGATGATGGGTTATGGAGTTCCATCCATGATGCATAAAAATTCTCCTAACGATGGAAAAGGATTGAAAGAATAACTCTTTAAAAGAGGGGGGAAAAAAAGCACTCTTTGACAAATTTTGGAAAAAGTAACTTTACGTTTCACCTGGATTTTTCAGGATTGCGATCAAAGCTGAAAGAAAAGAAGGGTTTTGGCAATTTGGGACCATTACAAAGTGTTGAAGAGACACCAACACAAAGTGGAAACACTAGGGATCTAAATGAAGTGGCTACAACCAAGAATAAGATGATAATCTAAATCTTAATGGGGGTCGAGGCTGCTCCCTAGACATTGACGTGATGACATGAAGCGACTTTAAAGGATAGTGAGAGATCAATCGTGCGACTAGGACCTTTAATAAGTCATGTGTATGATATTTCATGTCTCCAGTTATTATTAATGTTAGTTCCATCATGTGTTTTCGTTTTCTTTTTGGCTGCTTCTTTGTGGGGCTTTAGCTTTATTATTTCTTTTCACTTATCTTTTTGGGGTTTTGGTGGTTATTATTTATTACCTTTCCAATTTATAAGGGGAATCCTCCTTTTGTTTAACGTTTGCTTTCAGAAACATCCATTTTTTAACTTACTTATCTCATTTTTGTCATTATGATCCGCTTTTGATCCTTCACTTTTTTCAGTTAACAATTTGATTTTTAACTTTTTCACGAATGATGAATTGTCGTATAAAAATCGATGACTATTTCTTTACAAAGTGGTTACACTGAAAATCACATTTTTAACTATGGTTGCAATTACCTGTAAAAAAATAAAATAAAAAAAAAACAAGTATTGTTGCAATTGAATCCAATCGAAATGATATAATACTCAATTCAAATTCAAGCTCGACTTGAAATTTTAAAGTTCAAGCTAAAATTCTAAACTTGAATTTGACTCAAATAGTATGGGATAAAGACATGAGAAGTGCTTGTAATATTATGATTTGGCAATTTGGTGTCCAATATTTGATTTTAGACAAAAAAGTGTCAATACTTTCAAAATGATGGCATTTCAAGTGCCAAAAGCACCCAATTTCAAGTGTGTGAAATGCACTAAAATGCCTTCATTTTGAAAGTACGGGCATTTTTTTGCTCAAACTCTAACATTAGGCACCAAATTGCCAAAATCCAAAAGTACAAACATTGCTCGTGCCTTTATCCCCAAATAGTATTCTACAAACTCAAGTTTGACTCTATTAAATTCATTTAGGTTTGATTTATTTAAAAAAAAATTATTTTAGTTTTAATAATATTAATATCTAAACTTGATGCAAGCTCGATTAATACTGAATCCTCACTTGAGCTCGATTGGAATTATAAACTCATTGAGCTAAACATTATTGAGTCCAAGTTTGAATTGATAAACTATTTTAATAATTCAAGCTAAGCTTGGCTTGACTATTTTTTAATCAAACAAGTTGAAATGAGTTCGAATAGTTTGTGAGTTATCTTAATTTATTTTGATCCCTGGTTCTATGTTCGCTAAAATATCTAAATAATATAATGAAAAAATAACGAACAACATAGTCTATCCGAACAAATTGGAAATAGATGGGCCATTTTCCAACATCGAGTTTTAAATAAATACATATTTAATACAACACGAAAGCATATATGATGAAAAGGGGGAAAAAATAACAACAATTCCAGACCCTCGATATTGCCAACTACAATACATATGCATAAAAATCTATCTATAAAAATATATATAAAGATCCAGGCCGTGGTTTTCATTTCTTAGAGCAATTGGTCTATTTCTAAATGTGGGTTAAAACATTGCAGGAAGGGATAAAATACCATAATTAATTTATAATGGAAGTCAGATTTTGAAAACGCTTTAAGCTTCTAAATAATAATGTCTGCTTTTAATTTCTTTATTTTTTTTCTTAATTTTTACTTCATAGGAGAAGAGATATCTTAGACCTTAACCTATTTATATGTCATATTGTTTTATTTCACTATGACCAATCATAGTAAATGAAATAAAACATATGGGCATGTATACATCAAAACCTAGATTTCAAAGCCCCTAAAATTAGTTTAAAGGTCTTATCTATCAATAATCGAATTATTTCTTTTTATTTAACGAGGTTAATTTCTTAACTCAATTAGATTGTCAATAGTATAAGTAATTGATATGGTACCCTAGAAAATTATAACAATCTCCTGCTTATGACATATGGATCACTTGATAATTATGTATTGTAAAATCTTTATGAGTTCAACTTTTACTGTCTATAATGAGTTTCATTTTCAAACAATCAGTTTTACTAATAATAACAAGGCAGGATGTCATCTTTTATCATGATAGGGCCTATCAATTAGTATCGTTATTAATACTATTAAGGATATATATTAAGCCTCAACATGTAGCATGAAAATTATATGTATAGTGATCCTTAATAAACCCATTTCCAATAGCCCTTACTTTATAACTTAAAGTATATTCCTTACCTTATTTGTAATTGGTGGAATGTATAAATTTATTTTAGAGAATACAACAAAAAAAAAAAAGAATTTCTATAAAATAGAATAGAAATTGAAGTCAACAAAGAACAAATCTCTCACTAAACTGTTATATCATCAAAACCTACAATACCCATATGACCTACATGTTGGTGAATCCTTAATAAGTGGATTTGAAACCATACAAATTTTCACAAATATGTTTAATTGTCACTTGAAAACTTTGAATTCTTGCTTTAACAATAAGAAACTTTATGTTGATATGTTTGAATTTCAATGAATTCTTGTTGTTCTTGGAATATAGTTTAGTCGCTCGATCACAATTAACCTTCAATGGTATTCTAATACCATTTACAATTAGTAGCTTTGTGATGAAATTTCGCAATCATATTCCTTGATTTTAATGCTGGTAACAAGTAAAAAAATTCAACCTCCACATTAAAAGAGGTTATAAGTGTTCATTTAACAATTTTTTATGTTGCAACTTTATTAGTCATCATGAAAACATAACCTAAAATTGACTTTATAAGGCATCTAGTGAAATTAGGATCAATGTAACTTACGATCACAAGTCCTATAAGTTATAATGTATATATTTGTTATTTATAAATAGGGTTTAAGTAAGTCGAGACAGTTCGCGAACTACTCGGGTTTGACTCAGCAGAAGCTCGAATTTGACTCATTTACAATCGAGTCAAGATCGAGTTCGAGCTATTCCAGTAGTTACCAAGCTCGAGTTTGGTTTTAAAAGACTCGGCTCGGTAAGCTCGCAAGCTTAATTGAGCTTAAATGAGTATTAAATGAAGTGAGTCGAGTTCGAGCGTTTTGAGTATTAAATACTTTTTAATAGTTAAATAAATATTTAAGAGAATAGTTGAGCTTAATCTAGTCGAGTTCGACTTTATCGAGTATTAAATCGAGTCGAGTTCAAGCTCAAAAATCAAAGCTCGATCGAGCTGGAGCTTTAACTTTTTATTTGAGTCGAGTTTGAGCTTGGTACTATATCGAATTGACTCGACTCGTTTACAGCCCTATTTACAAGTAGCATTAAGTATTTTGCTGCTTTCCCATTTCCATGTTGTGGTTACTTAAACATCCATCAAACATTACAACAATGTATACAATTTCCAGACGGCAAAGCATACATAAGACTCCCCATCATTGACACATAAGACATTGAGTCCATTGCCCTTTTATCAATGTCATTCTTAAAACATTAAAGCAAACTGAACATCTCACCTTGGCTAAAAGGGTATCTCTATGCACATGTTTCGTACTGAATTTATTAAGTACATCATCTATGGGTCTGTTTGTTTGTTGGTTGGTTGGTAGGTTACAGATACAGACACTTTGTTCAAACTTTTTCTAACAAATTATTTATAAATAATTAGATACAGATAAAAAAAAGTTGGCAATTCTCATTAAAAGATTAAATATAGGTAAAATAAATGTGAATCAGACATATTTACACATAACATTTTGAAAAAGATACAGATATAGATGAAAAACAAACTATCCAAACAGACCCTATATATGTGCTTTATGACAAGACAAATGTACTTCACGAGCAATTACAATGGATATGTATGGCCAATTAAAAAATGATGCATTTGTAAGATCTTTTATCTAAAAAAATTTTGAAAAAAAAAAGCTCTTAATCTCATACAATAAACTTATATTATTACTTGATAGTAGTATGTTATCAACATATAACACCAAAATAATGATTTTACTCCCATTAATCATGTGATAAACACAATGATCAACAATGTTTTCCATAAAATCAAAGGAGGAAACTGCTTGATCAAATTTTTGATGCCATTAACAGCAATGCTTGCTTTAAACCATAGGCAAATTTCTTTAATTTTTTAGCTACATCATTTATATATATATATATATATATATATTTTTCCTCAATTTTAGTGTTTACATTGAAAATATAGTCTTTATGTTACCTCTTGGTAGTTAATGTCTATCTTCCAACCTTATATTCAACTCCTACTCTTAAAAATATACGTTGCAATAATTTGAAATCACAAATCTTTAACTTGAGGTTGTAAGGACACCTCAACATGAGCTGGAGCTTATTCCTCTACAAGAGTAGGAGGAATTTTAGAACATTTTGAATATCCTTTATTTGCATCTTAAAAGCAAGTTCAAATGATGTATTTCAGTTGTAACTGCATAAAGGTTGGCATATTCCTCCTCAAATTCAATATTTATAATAAGTATGCTACCACCACATTTAACATCCTTAAAAACATTATATATTTTGGTCTCAGAAAAAGATTTACTTGATTAATCATCAAGTTTGAATCTCTTTAATCTCTCCAATTATCCCACAAAATTGCAGCTGACTATACTTGAATAAACATTGGCTATATTGTACCTAATGCCTATGTACAACTGCTTAAAATAAAATGATGAATGATTAAGTAAGTAATTCATATGCAAAATTGTTTGAAAAGAAATTATGTGATTATTATCTTGGCAGATGAAAAAACAGTAAACCCATGACTCTATAATACGACCCAAAAGAACTTTCATCAATTGGATTTTTATGTTGTATTACATTATCTTAATTGAAGCTTTCTTATCATTTTTTTCAAACAACATCGATGACGAAAGTAGTCAAACGTAGACTAGTTTTGACCAGGATAAGGCTAGGGATCAAAGTTTGAAGGATCAAACTAGGATTAAATCAGATCAAAACCAGAATGATTAAATTTATATATATTATTTCCGTTTTAGTTGCATGTGTATAAAATATTAAATTCAATTAAATAGGATACTAAAATGAATCAAAACTTGATCAAAATTATGCCACATTGAAATGGAATTATTGAAAAAAATTCAATAGCTTGCTTGACTAATTAAATCCATGAACTTAGAATGAAATAAAAATATAAAATAAAAATGATTGAATTAACGGCCCGTTTACTTCAACTTTGGAAACAGGCAAGGAATAGAAAAGTTATTCCTTGGGAATGATATTACCGGTAATAGAGTAGAAATGTTTATTTCTATGTTTACTTTGTCTAAAGTTTTATTACGGGGAATACACATTCTATTGTTTACTTCAACTTATTAATTCTAGCATTAAACTGCTAATAAAGCTAAAAATATCATTATGCCCTTATTGTGGTATTAATTCTAGCATTTAATTAAGGGTAATTTGGACAGGGTATTTAATTTTTTATTGCTTCTGGAGTGGGAATAGAAAAGGAATAAAAAGTTCCACCTGTTAGACGGAACTTTTTATTCCCTCTATAGAAGGAATAAAAAGTGCATGGGAATATTTATTACTGCTCATTTAATGCAAGTAAACAAAGTAATAGAGGCATTCCAGCAATAGAAATTCTATTCCTCCTCTATTACCTCCAAGTAAATGGGCCATAAATGTTTAGATCAGCAAATATCATCAACTCGTAGTCATCTTCTCTTTATTCCAGGCCCTTGTAAATTATTCATTGCAACTCTAATATAAGCACATTCGACCTGGCCTGAACCATCACCGACAGGTCATGGCCTGTGGCTTGGCCCGGCCCTACGGGCCATGACTTGCCAACCAATCCGTTGACCCCGAGGGTCAAGGTTAGTTTAAGGCCTCGATCCGTTGACCTAGCAAGTAGGACAAGTCAAAATAAAAAAAAATGTAAAAATATAAGAAATAAATATTTAAACTCATCGTAATGTGAATAGATAGTATTTATTATGAAATTGTTCTTTTTTTTCTCCTTCGTTTGTTCAAATATGCATTTTAGCCACGTGTGCGCACTATAAAGTAACTTTCTTATTTAAGTGTACTTTCTTTAATAAACTTTGCTTATTTTATATAAGTTTGTAATTTACAATTCTCCATATGTCTATTGTATGATGATTTAATTATGTGTTTTTTTAACAATTTAATTAAAAAAATATTCATGGGTCAAGGGCCATGAATAAGCCTTGAATCACCGATTTGAACTGGCCCGATCCGGCCATTTATGGTCACGGGCTGATTCCGGTTCAACCATGGCCTGAATTATGACTCAGTGGTTTCGGGCTGGTTCAATTCGACGTCGATGACTACTCCAATTAAAGGTGGGCAAAGTGGGTAAAAAGGCCGGCCCGGCCCGACCTGCTTCGGCCTGCGGGTTAAACGGCCAAGCCAATTTGGCCCGCTTTTAAACGGGCAATATTTTTTCGGCTCGAGCCTAACCCCATTAGCACTAGGGTTAAACGGGCTAGCTTGTGAGCCAAAATTATTATTTTTTTAATTTTTCAATTGTTATTTTTTAATGTTAGTTTGTGTGAAAATTAGAATATTTATATATTTTAAGATTTCATATATATTAACGACTAACTTTATTACTATTTTGATTACTTATATATAAAAACAAATTTTTTTAAAAAATTTATTAGATATCATATTATATTTAAATCAACAAATATATATTTTAAAAAATGTTATAATACTTGTGGTTCATATATCAATCTATCATTTTCCATAACATATATAAATAATCATTAGTATTATTGATTTCTCTCAAATAATGATTTTGATGATAATAAAAAGGATTAAGTATTTACCAACAAATTTATTAAAATGTACAGTACTTAAATATGATAAGTGTTGATTTATGAAAATGTGTTCAAAAGAGACTCAATTCAGAACGTATATCAGAAAGTTTAGAAAGTTTTTTCAAGAACAAATGAATAATTAGAAAGTTATTTAGAAGGTACTGCGCTGGTTTATAAGTTTTTAAAAATAGTCAGAAGGTACATCAGAGACTATACCTGCAAACTTGTAAAAGCTGCAAAATACGAACAGCAAATTCTGGATTTGATTTTTCTTGATGGATTCGTCATTTTGAAGACCCAACTCTAAAGTTGAGTGCATTTGGGTAATACATTCAATTATGTTCCTCTAAGTTGGTTCAAATATCCATGGGTATTCAAGTTTTATTAGGTTAAAGTTTATTTTTGAAAAAAATGTTTTTGATAGTAAGGAAAATCACGTGATCTACAAGAAAGACTTTTCTACATGTTATTCAAGTTTTTCTTTGGGAATATAGAAGACACGATTTAGATATGCAAGGAAATTGTCTAATGAATATTTATCCATATAAGGAATTTAAAAATTATAGAAGATACAATTCTATTTTCATGTGAACAGTACCATAAGTTAAAATTTGTCAACAACGTCTCAAATCAAATTCAAAAATTTAAGATTAAAATTATCATCTCAGTGTTGGATAATCAACCTTATCTATTGGAGCAAAAACACGAAATAAAAACAACAAGAGAACAACTCATTCAATTTTTGCAGTTGAAGAAGACTAAAACAAGCCGATCCTATTCTAAAATCACACACAATATTACGAACCAAGTTTATCCACTTAAAGTCCTAGCCGTTGGAAGAAACAAGGATAAGTATATAGGCCCAAAAACAGAGAAGGAAAGCATAATCACGTGAAATGCAAAAAGCAAACAGAGAACACAAGTTTCTTTTTTTCATTTGTTCAAATTACTATCATTTTGATTGTTCTTATTTGTTCGAAATTTTGAGGATTCACACTCTATTTCCTCTAATTTATATTTATTCACCTTGTGTGAGATTGAGAGTTACAAGTAGGTTTAGTAGATTGATTGTTAGCTTAAGGAGAAGCTTGAAGAATCAAGCTGAGTGCATTGTAGCTAAGTGCTTTGGCAAAGACAACTTGTAACTTGATTGACTCTTGGATATAGTAGAACATGCCGGTGTGGAATACTAGGTCCCCAGCTTGGAGCTCGAAAAGAGGATTGACGCTCAAGACGGAACCTCTATAAATCGATTTTGCACTCTCTTCTATCTTATCTCTCTTTAATTCGTGCTTATTTACTTATTTTGCTTAGTTGTGCTTAACGCTCAGAAAGTAGATTAGAGAGTAATTGGAATATATTTTCTTAAGCAGAGAGTAGATCAGAAAGTAAAACTGGGAATTTAACTTTGAATTTATTGTTTAATCGTTTTGGATTTAAGTGACTTTGATTAATCCGAATTTTGTTTAAAGATTTTACTTATTAAGTTTATTGTTTTGAAGAAATTTTTAAAGCCATTAAAGTTGAGTAACTAAGTGGTGTGAATTTGTTTGAAATTTTGAAAAGTAAAATTTTTATTAATAACTAATTCACCCTCCCTCTTGGTTATTTTTTTGGGACCAACAAATATGTTATTACATTATTCTTGTTTTTAAACTTCTTCTTCTTCTTTTTCTTTTTCTTTTCTGGCCTTCTGGCTAACCTAGCTCAGCCTACTTTAAACAGGCCTGAATTTTTTTGTCGCAACCCTCAAGCCACGGCCCATACACCTAGCTCTAACTCCAATAGCATCATGAACCATATTAGTCGATCGAGTCATGATACAATTAATCAAGTTGCTCAAACTTGGACAAGTTTTCACCAATACTGTTTTGGTTTTCAAGATTAAACCAGGCAGTTAGTGGCAAGCATTATGGTTGGATAAGTTCTAATAGGATAGGGAGTTACTTTGTATGGAGACTTCTAAGGAAATCTTTTTTAAGACCTACTACATCTACCATTTTGGTTACTGACCTACCACATTAAGAAAATGACACGACTTGCCACTTCGTTATTGACTTAACATATTAGGAAAATGATACGACTTACCACATGTACCACTTCGTTATTGATTTACCATATCAGAAAATGACACAACTTATTACACAACTATTTCATTACTGACCTACCATATTAGGAAAATATTACGACCCACCAAACCTATCACTTCGTTACTAACCTATCACATTAGGAAAATAATAGGACTTACCGTGCCTATCACTTAGTTACTAACCTACCACATTAGAAAAATGACATGATTTATTACAGCCACCACTTCATTACTCACTTACCACATCAGGAAAATAGTAAGACCTACCAAACCTATCACTTGGTTACTAACCTACCACATTAGAAAAATAGCAGGACCTATCACGCTTATTACTTCGTTATTGACCTATCATATTAGGAAAATGACACGACCTATTCCACTTACCATTTCGTTATTGACCTATCATCTAAGAAATATTACATGACCTACCCCATCTACACTTTATTAGTAACCTACAATATTAGGAAAACAATACAACCTACTACGTCTACTACTTCATTATTGACCCATGACATAAG
Source organism: Combretum micranthum (assembly GCA_024138025.1). Classification (NCBI taxonomy): domain Eukaryota; kingdom Viridiplantae; phylum Streptophyta; class Magnoliopsida; order Myrtales; family Combretaceae; genus Combretum; species Combretum micranthum. Next base: position 395,700 of record JAMXBD010001020.1, read on the forward strand.
AAACAATACATAACCTACCACATCTACCACTTTGTAATTAACCTACGACATTAGAAAAATATCACAACTTATCACATATACTACTTCATTACTGAGCTATCAAGTTTGAAAAATAGCAGGATCTACACCATTTACTACTTCATTACTGACACACCACATTAGGAAAATAGCAGGACCTACCACTCTTACCACTTCATTACTGACTAACCACATTAGGAAAATAATACGATCTATCACACATATTACTTCGTTACTAACCTATCACATTATGAAAATGACACGACTTACCACACCTACCACTTTGTTACTAACTTACCACATAAGATATGGACATGATCTACCACACCTATCACTTTGTTCTTGACCTATAACATTTTGAGTGGCAGGTTAGTAACGAAGGGGTAGGTTTGATAGGTCAATTTTTTACCAATTTACTTGGTCAAAACTTTTAGGTAAGTCTCTATATGTGACTTGATCCAAGTTTTTCAAATAGGATATCAATTTTTTTTTATTTTTTTTGAACAGTTGAATAGGATATCTTATAAACCTCAAAAAACTTTGACTTTCTTTCTCTCTTTTTTTTAAGCTGCAACTTTAAGTGGAGGAAAGCTTTCTACTCAACTTAAAATTTAGGCTCAATTTTGATTTTTTTAGATGAATAGGTTTTATTTTTCAAATGTAAATTTGAGCTTGGTTTATTTTAAAATCAAGTTGGAGTCAAGATTTTTATCAAGTTCTAAATGAGCTTTGATTCAAGATTAAGCTTGACACATTTTTTTAAGTTCCATGTCGTAATTCTTTTTAATTTAAAAAAATACATAAAGTTGCAATATATATTAAATAAAAATTATTTTTTAATTTTTATTATATATTTATATATAAAATATCAATCATATAAAACTCATGAGCCTTCTAATATGTTTGTTCACTAATTTATTTACATATCTATTTACAAACTAATTTGTAAATTTAAATTGAAGTTTGAGCTTGATTTATCTAATTCAATGAGGACTGTTTTGAACTTGAAATTGAGCCGTTTACAAATCCAGTTTAACCGCAGCTTTAATCAAACTGATCTACGCCTGGGTTTTGCACATTTGCATTTTTTTCCTCTACTTTCTTTTTTGAGGGTCGCAATGTAATTTTCCAAGTAGAGCTGTCGTTTCTTGTATTTCCAAGAATCAAATCGCACAAAAAGTTTAGAAGCCTGAAGTACTTTACTGACTACAGTCAATTCATGAATTACGATTTACCTTACAGGGAAAAGGGTATTTCAGTATTTGATTCCTTGTTACTACCACCAGGCTAATCTTAGGTACATGTACGAAAAAACAGAAAAAATAAAATAAAATAAAATAAAAATAAAAATAATTATAAGTATGTTTGAACGATTTTTTTTTATATCTATTTATCATTTTTTTTATCATCTGTGTCTGATTTGTATTTGATTTATACATAGATTATTTGATCATTTTATGAATAAAATTATCTATTTATCATCTATAAATCATTTGTATCTGATCTGTATACGATGAGTATTATTTTTTCCAAACAAACCCTATCACCAGCAGAGATGCAATTGCAAAAGGACCCAAATACCTAACATATTGACTGAAAGATTTTTGAATTTTAGCCTGAAAGGAAATAGTAGCAAGATCACATCAGTCGCTACAATTATATAATGGTCCATACCCCATCTCTTCTCTATAATTCATTCAATGGGTTTTTTAAGTTCTATCCGAATTCTATGTGTTATCATATCATAATAATAATTGGAGTCTTTTCTTTTTCTTTTTCTTTTTTTTTTAACAATTAAGGCTATTTTCACTTTTTTACAACTGGGAAAGAATAATTATTCTATTTAGACAATCTTTTTGAAATTACATCCATATATATGTTTATTTATAAAGAAAAAAAATTTATCAATTTATAAAACTTAAAAAAAAAAACCGTATATAGAAGATTACAATAAGTAATTGATTGACCAAGAGTTTTAAAATTTGCTTAAATGGAAATCTAAAAGTGACAGACCCAGCGACGTCAACTGGAGCTCAAGCTGGTCGAGGTTGGTGGATTTATAAGTAAAATAGATTTGGAGGCTACTTTAGAATCAAGTGGGAAGTCGTTTAACGTTATTTTTCACAAAGATCCAAGTCAAGATGATGGTCCAGTTGATCTAAATAAATAAGGGTCGACCTACTAAAGTAAGTAAAACCTAAGTCAATCTGGACGATGCAATTAGAATTACATGGAAAGGAGGCCATTTGCTAGGCGAGGTCAACTTATTAGGTAGTTCAACCAGCTTTAATGCGGCCAACTAAGGATGGAGCTTTGGGGCAATTTTGTCTGTACATTTCACTTTTGTGTTTTATTCCTTAGTTACTTGGTTTCCTATTATACATATATTTTGTTCTTTTTGGTATAAGCTTAAAAATAAGTGATCTATTGTACTTAAAAAACAACTTGTTGCTTATTGAATATTTCTAATTTGCATGGACAAGTATCTTCTTATTGGTTCCTTTTAAAACTATAAATGAGCTTAAAATTATATATAATTATCACTTACTATTTTTTGGACTTGACACATGGGTTAAATGATAGAGCATAGCACGTTCGATTAACTTATTGGAATGACTTGAGGAGATTTGTTATGATGAACTTGAAACATGAGAGAGTGGCTGATGCACATTAACTAATCGTATCAAATTATGAAATTTATAAATCCAAGTTAAATCCAACAATCGAGCTAGACAATTATACCTATCTAGTATAGTATAGAATTAACCGATGCCATCCACAGAGATATAAAGAACAAATACTAGTATTACCCTTTTTGTACTATTTAGCCTGGTTCTCGAAGTGATATCTATTATTAACTACTTATTAACTAATCTAGTAAATCCTAAGATCAATTATGTATGTTTTAAAAAGATGTATTCTATTACAAGACATACCCCTCATCTTGATCCGCCTTAAATCCTAGTTTCTTATAATAAAATATCGATTAATGAGTTGTTTATGCTTTGCACTATAAAATCTTGCAATTAAATCAATTACTACCTCCAGTTAATCAATTGTTAACCTTACATGAGATAGTGGAGACCTTTCCCTCACTAATACCAAATAAGATCACATTAACGTTTAAGATTCCTATAATAAAGATTAAATCTTTATGCAAAAAATAAAAGTTTCCCTACCTTTAGGTGAAACATGTAATCTTTTTATTCACGAAGATCTATAATGTTAGATGAAACCTTTTTCTATCTAACAAGAATCATACATATAACCAATTTTGTGCATAAACCAATCATAAGAAAATTAAAAATACATGAATGGATATAAATGTTTAAACTTTTCATTAATCAAAAGAAAATTCAAATCACATAGGGTTTACGGTTTCATAAAATTTAGAGTATAAAGATTTACTCTTCCATGGAGTTTACAATAAAAACATAAACATGATATAACGATAAAACCCTTTAGTTATCTTGTGATCTCCAATGGTGCTCCAGCAATTCTCCTCTTGAAGTTCGCCTTTTCTCTCATAAGATTAAGAAAATAATGCAAAAGATTTTGTTTCACATGAAGACAAGGTTATTATTTATAGTTCAAGATGTAAAACATGTCTGCATGGGTCAATTTGCACAACCATGCTCGGGGGAGGGCTGAATTTCGAAGTTTCATTGACATTGGAATTTACAACGTGCACTCCTTAGTCTGCAGGAATCAGAATCTCTGTTTGCTCTTTGAAGTGTTCCCTTGTCTCCTTCCCCGCTTATGTTGAAGGATGGGCTAAAATTTTAGAGTCCCCTGATTTGTTCCCTTACATTCATCATGGCCATGCACAAGGCAGTGCATATACAAATTTAGCTATTGTCTATATTTTGCCGATTTCTCCTTGATTTTGCTTGAATCATCTTCAATTAAGCATCCTTTTCTAGATAAAATTATAAGAAATACATATCAAATATGTCAAATTAAGCACTATAAATAAGGGTCTATTGACATTTAACAGTAGCTATTGCCCTTGGCTCATAGTAAGCTCATTCATGATAAAGCGTGACATGAGTCTTACTCTATATCATCTACCAATTACTAAAAAGATTTGATGGTTGCTATTCAATCCAATTGGCTATATTAAGCTTGTAAGCTTAATTAAGCTTAAACAAGTATTAAATGAAGTGAGTTGAGTTCCAGCGTATCGAGTATTAAATACTTTTTATAGTTAAATCAATCTTTAAGAGAATAATTGTGCTTAATCAAGTCGAGTTCGAGCTTATCGAGCTTTTTCTTTTTCTTTTCTGGCCTTTGGGCTAACCTAGCTCGGCCCGCTTTTAAACGGGCCAGAATTTTTTTGCCGCAACCTGCGAGCCATGGCCTATACACCTAACTCTAACTCCAATAGCATCATGATACAATTAATCGGGTTGATCAAACTTAGACAAGTTTTCACCAATACTGTTTTGGTTTTTAGGATTAAACCAGGCAGTTATTGGCAAGCATTATGGTTGGATAAGTTCTAATAGGATAGGGAGTTACTTTGTATGGAGACTTCTAAGGAAATCTTTTTTAAGACCTACCACATCTACCATTTTGGTTACTGACCTACCACATTAATTGTTAAAAATTAAAAATACATGAATAGATATAAAGGTATAAACTTTTCATTAATCAAAAGACAATTCAAATCACATAGAGGTTTAGGGTTTCATAAAATTTAGAGTATAAAGATTTACTCTTCCATGAAGTTTATAATAAAAACATAAAATCTAGAGAAGTAATTAGTAAACATGATATAACAATAAAACCCTTTAGTTATCTTGTGATATCCAATGGTGCTCCAGCAATTCTCCTCTTGAAGTTCCTCTTTTCTCTCCTAAGGTTAAGAAAATATTGCAAAAGATTTTGTTTTACATGAAGACAAGGCGATTATTTATAGGTCAAGATGTAAAACATGTCTACATGGGCCAGTTTGCACAACCATGCTTGGAGGAGGGCTGAATTTCGAAGTTTCACTGACATTGGAATTTACAACGTGCACTCCTTAATTTGTAGGAATCAGAACCTCTATTTGCTCTCTAAAGTATTCCCTTGTCTCCTTCCCTGCTTATGTTGAAGGATGGGCTAAAATTTTAGAGTCCTCTGATTTGTTCCCTTACATTCATCATAACCATGCACAAGGTAGTGCATGTACAAATTTAGCTCTTGTCTATATTTTGCAAATTTCTTCTAGATTTTGCTTGAATCATCTTCAATCAAGCATCCTTTTGTAGATAAAATTATAAGAAATACATATCAAATATGTCAAATTAAGCACTATAAATAAGGGTCTATTAACATTTAACAGTAGCTATTGCCCTTGGCTCATAGTAAGCTCATTCATGATAAACGTGACATGAGTCTTACTCTATCTCATCTACCAATTATTAAAAAGATTCGATGGTTGCTATTCACTCCAATTGGCTATAAATATTTATCCACTTTTCCTCATTTCCAACTTTTGGAGGAAAAAGACAAATGACATTCTATTAAGAAAGCTCTACTCTCATTGATCAAATAGCTCAAGAATTGTAAGATTGACGCGTAAAGTCTACTCAAGCTTATTTACCTATCATTTGTGCATTTAAGACATTGAAATTGCTTGTTTCTCTTCCTCATCATTATTTTGAAGCCATCCAGTCATTAAGCATCATCTCCCTAGTAACACTCTAAAATCACGTGCAAGGTATATGATTCTTGTGATATATGGATGACCACTCCAATAATAACTTGACATATGCAAATCCATTGAACTTATCAAGAACCTCTTGTTCTTGTGGCACTCATTTGTCGTGTCAAGATTCTTAGGCAGTATAATTCAATAAGTTATGATCTTTATACCAAAGTTTTTAGATTCATTATTTAATCATCCAGTCAAGCTTATTTCATCATATCACACCAAGGTTCTCATGATATTTAACCTCAAGGCCAGTCACTAATGTTCTTAGGTTTGTGTTGTTGATTTTAGATCTACATTAAATCACAAACAAATAGTATTAAATGATAAAAGGATACTCTTTCAAAAAAGATATACATCTTTAAAATTAGTGCGATGTATTTGCCTTATTATAATGTCGATATTCTTTTTGTGTCTTAACAATTACAATCTAATGCAATTTTTGAAAGAACAAAAAAATTGAACTCAGGTCAATCCCATTAGAAAACTAATATTCATGTCACTCTACTGTAAGGATTTTAGTAATGGTAACATTCCATTTATAGTATCATAATATCATTCTATAAAAAAACTCTTATGATGAGGTGTTTAAGAAATGCATCACAATATCATAACCAACTCAGCAGTGTATAATGCTATTAGATATATACTTTTTTCCTAGATCTATTGTTCTTTACCCAAAAAGAAAAAAACTAAATATCTATTGTTTCATTTATATTGTTTTTCTTAACATATTTACTATCATATTTCTTTTATTATGTTTTTCTAATTTTCATCTATACCTTTTTTATATTGTTGCATGATCTTGATAGAGATTGACATGGGTCTAAACTGACTAAAAACCATCGATTCATCGATCTAGTCTATACTTTTTTATATTGTTGCATGATCTTGATAGAGATTGACATGGGTCTAAACTAACTAAAAACCATCGATTCATCGATCTAGTCCAGGTAGGCCCTAAATTGGAATTGCTTAAAGCTAAACTGAGTTTGGTTCTTGGACTCAATAGTTTTTGGTCAATTTCTGACCATGGAACTAGCCTTATTATTATTATTATTATTATTGAAAAAAAAAAAAAATCTGCTTCTCAATAACCACAATTTTAAACTTAGAAATTAAAATTAGGTTTAAGAGTATTATAATCTTTATTCCACTTTTTTTCCAAAAAAATTGTTTATGATGTGCTTTTATTTATATACAAACGCATCTATCTTTAATTATGATACTAGTAACATAGAACTACAAATACACTTGATACAAATACAAGCCTCATGAACTCTCAGTACAAAAATGAGTATCATATTGTTAAAAAAAATTAGTAGAAGTCTATATAAATTTAGCTAGACATACTTTTAATTATATTTATTAATGTGTTGTTAATAAATTCCTACTATTTTAGATGAAATTAGTTTTAATATTTGTACTAGTTTATTAGGTAAATTACACTAGAAGGTATTAATGTTTGCGGATAAGTTCATTTAAAGTATAAATGTTTCAAGCTGTTCAAAAGAGGAATCAACGTTTGAGATAACTTCATTTAATGTATAAATGTGTAAATAAGAGGCATCAACCTTTTGTAAAGTGAAAATTTTAGAAATTTAATTGAAAATTAATCGAAACGTTCATGCCTTAAATGAATTGTATTAAATGTTAATACCTCATTTGATTCATTTTGCAAAACGTTAATTCCTTATTTTAACCATTTGAAACGTTGATGCATTAAATAAACTTATTCTCAAACCTTGATAACTTCTAGTGTAATTTACCCTTTATTTATTTATAATTATTTATTATTTTCTCTCTCTCTCTCTCTCTCTCTCTCTCTCTCTGTATATGTATGTATGTATGTATGCTTTGAACCTATCGGGTCTTAGGGGGGTCAAGACCTTCCTTTACTAGTAGGGTTATGGGTTTGGATCCATTAGTAGTGTTGGTTTAAGCTAGTTTCCACATCCAACTCGATTCATGCTTATGTTTAATAATTAATTAGTGTTTTTTAAAGCTTCTACCATCTTAAATGAGGAAAAAGCCAACTTCGATGTATGAATTTTTGGTTTTTGTTTAAGTTAGTAGTGGTATTTTTGTTTTCAGTTGGATAAATGCGTTACAAGGAACTGGACTTATTTGATAAAAAAGTCCTAGAAATTCAGTTATTTTTTTGTTGTTAATCCTTTATCATTAAGCGACATAATTGAGATAGGAGGAACAAAAGCAAACCAAACCTCCATCTCTCGATTATGCATCGAATTGGCTAGTTTATTTGTGACAAAATGAAATTCCCTCGGACAAGAAGCAAGCTTAATTCGCTCAGAGATCCTAAAATTTGGCCAGTAAATATTTATCGTTGATACAAAAGTTAATTCAACATTACTAGCAGCCCTTTTAGTTTATTATTGGATAGCACATCTAAAATAAGAATTTAATTCGACAAAATTTAACTTCATAAGATGTGTTAACTGAAGGTCACAATAAATTATCCACAACTAAGCTTCAGGTACTGAAAGTTTGCCAAGTTGACAAGCAAGTTCTGCTATCTAATGGCTATGATCACCCCTTTAGACAGCATCAGTAGTCACTCGACTAGAAAGATCCACCATGGCATCTGTGTTAATTTTGATGTAATAAAGTTATAATTCATATGTAATTTATAGCTCGTTCACTTCTTCTTATGGAATAAAGAGCAATTGAATTATAATTCTATAGGAATGTAATAAAGTTATAATTCATCTACATCATTTACTTAATAAAACAAAACAAGTAGTTATTCGAGTAAAAGTAAAATATTTATATCTTTATCCTTATATTAGAGAGAAATGATAATTGTATAGGTGATATTTTTAAAACAGTATGTTATATGGCGGTATTATATTTTCTATCCCTTACCTTTACTAATTGCATTTTATATTATTGTTGTTTATTTGTTATTGCGATTTGTGCATAATCCGCATTCCTTAGGTGTTACTAGATTTCTACATACCCTGCCTGTGAAAGCATGTTTAAAAAAAATAATATCTGTACCCTGCTGTGCAATAAGGTTGACCACTCACTCCTACTATTTAGCAATGATTCTCAGTCAATCCATATGTTTATTCTGTGAATTATTATTCAAAAATTTATCCACTGTTTTCTTATAGTTACCCATCTTTAAAGACATTACCACCACTTGACTCGGATTTCTCTATCACAAAAAAATGCAATAAACATTTTGCTATTGAAACATGAATACAATAGATACTTTGCTTTTATTAAAATATAAATATTACTTTTCCTTTTATCTTCTATAGTAATTGAATAATATAACCGATATATAAGAACTATCATAACTCAATTATATTTTTATTGACTTACAATTCAATTCGGAAAGAAATGATTTTTTCTCCGTGTCTATAAATAACATAGGTTGCTTCCTTCCAGATGCCAAAGGTCAGCTTCATCCAGTTGGTTATATATTCACAGGCACAAGAATATAAAATATTAAGCAGGATGGGCCAGTAAAGTTAGAAAATACGTAACCCAAAAAAAAAAAATCAGATTAATTGAGGAAGGATATATAGTGCTTAATTATTGTTTGTAATTGACCCATAGAAGGATTTGCTAGTAATAAAATATATATATGCTTCTCTCCTTTATTTCTCTTTATCTTTTATCTTTTTCACCCATCATTCATTGAACTCCCTATTTAGATATATACTTACCTTTTATTTTTATTTTTTATTTTTATTATGCCTACCTATATTATACAAATATTAAAGAGAAAGGAATCGAATTTGATCCATTTCGTTGAAAGATTAATATCTATATTACTAAAATACGATATTTTTTTTTTCAAATAATATTGTGGTCTAGCGACATCTCCTCTGATCTCCCATATGAGAGGTCTTAGGTTAATTCCCTCTTCATAATTTTAGCATAGATTTTAAAAAGGAATTAATAAATAACAGAAGAAGGAAAATGAGTTGCTCTTGGGCCACTGAAGGAGAATTGCACATTTATCGCCCTGTCCAAACTTACAAATTACAATATAAGCTTGGGCTTATATATAATTTGGAATAACAAAGCAAAGATGGACCAGGCCTCTACAACAAAGTCAAGCAAGCGGACATTTAGAATGAGAGATTTGAACTACAAACTCTCGATCCATAATTTATATGGGCCTTACGCCTGATAAAACATTAAACACATTTTTTTTTTTTGTTTTTCAAATCTCATAAAGTTTTCTGGCCGAAAAGAAGAATTATATAAAGTTCTTTCATGCTAGACCAATAAAATCCCGTATAATATTACTAAATTATTAAATTAATATCATCAGTAGAGTAACGAAGCACATAAAAACACGTAGCCGTACACATAGGTGATGCACAACCATATAACACCCTTAATTTGCATAACCATGTAACATAAATAAGTAAAATACAAATACACCCCTCTTATTTTATTTCATGTATTTTTCACTAGCATCTAGACTAACAAATGAGTCAAGTTGCTTGCAAACTATTCAAACTTAATTCATGTTAAACCTGGTTTGACTCAGCTCGTATGAGACTTGGTTTAGCTTAGTTCATGATAGCTGGGCTCAACTCAAGCTCAAATTCAAGCTTCTATCTGGACTCTTGAGCTAGCTTGCGAATAGACTCATTAAAACCTTAAGAGCAGGCTTCTAAACAAGCTCATCATAGGCTTGCAAACAAGCTTATTAAGACCTAGAATACTCCTTTTATATACATTATTCTAATAATTATTTACATTAATTTATTAATATAATATTATACATTTGTTAATAATAATATATAAGCATTATTTATTATCATACAAAACTAAAGTTAAACGAGCTTAGGCTCGTTTAAACTCATTAAACCAAACAAGCCTCCGAGTAGAGCTTGGGCTCATAAATCCTTAACAAACTCAAACTCAAGCGTACAATTTTCAAAATTGGCAAAAACTCAACTTGGCTTGAGCTCATTGATAAATTAAACCCCAAATCTATAAAATAATTGTATTTGAGCTCCTGCTTGACTATCTTGTCCTTAATTTTATTCATTTTCATTTAATTTTTTTAGTGTACTTTTATTATTTTTCTCTGAGGCAAGATAATAAAATATAATTTAAAAGTTCTCCTTTTACTTTTTAAAGATTTAGAGGTTTGAGCACGCAATTTCAAAAACAGGGGAATTAAGCACACAAATAGCAAATATAAGGGAAAATATTTGTAATTCACACTTATACATATAGATCACATGTAAATAACTTATGTGTTGTAACATATAACTATTATATGTAAATGAAATGAGCAAAATGTAAAAAAATTAATAGCTTGTAATATATCATATGTTGGTCGCAGTAGAGAAAAAAATAATCTAAAGTCAAAGATATTTCAGTATTTTACTTTAATGGCTTTTTAACTCAAATATAATCCTTTCCTTTTGTCCTTGCACAAAACTAGAGCTAGATCTGCAAACTATTTGAGAAACCATTTTATACTCTCAATCAATAGTTTCTAAAAAGATCTTAAGAAACAGTTAAATTTGGGAGAAAACCAAATTAGGATTTTTTTTTTTTTTTTTTTTGGAACATTTGAAGTTAAGATAGGAGGAGGAAGACCACGCCAATCATGCTATAACCCCGGTTGGCCCATGCCTATAATCAATCCTGGGCCTTTTCTCTTGAAGTTGATCAATTGACCCCTTTTGTATAGGTATCTACTTTAAACTCATGCTCAACTTAGTTGATGAGTATATCCCTTAATTCAATAAATAATATCTTTTAATTCCTTATCATCAAATTAAATGTATATCAATCCTTAAATGTTGATTTATTTGTTTGTGATACATCTAGGTTTTTTATAATCATGATATGTGTTTGAATAAGTTGACAATTTTATCGGATGGTTTGAGTTGGACCCAAATAACTTGCACATTTGATTGCTTTATTTGATGAATATGCCACTTTAGTTATTAATAACGAACTTAACCGTAAATGCTAATTAGAGTATTTTTTGCATTTGCTAGAGGCTAAAAGGATCAGAGCCGATAGGTGATAGGAACAATGGATTGGCAATTATTTCATCTTGAGTAGATTAATCATTCAGAATGTGTAAATTAAGTTTCGATATTATTACATGTATGCTTTTAAATTAGTGGGTTCTTGACTAGGGATTTGTTCATGTGAACTCATATAAGTTATTGAAATACATCCTACTAGCTCAGTTAGATTAATGTTTGGTTTAAATGAAACCAAACCATTGATTTTGATCTAGTTTTGTTTCAATTCTGACATTTTTTTTAATCAAAAGTTTGGTTTGATTAAAAATTATAATAGCAAACCGTATCAAATCCTTTCTGCCCTAATGAGCAATTTCGTACTTATTGTTAGAAATTTCTTTATGGTTGCAGCATACATACATACATTTTAAAAAATACAATGAAAATAGGAATTTGAATTTAATGTATTCCATTAGTTTTCTAGATTATTAGTCTTAGCAAGCATCTTCTCTTTTATTATTGATTACTCATAACCCAGATAGAAATCCTTTAAGAAACTTTAGGTAGCCCATATCCAGCTTTGAGACAATTAACAATAAATTAGCTTTATTTATTGACAATTAACCCCAGCTAACCTGTCGTGTTAACACACCTCTATTTATCCCTATAGTTTTGTCAATTCAAAGGCCAAGATAGGGTCGAAATTCAAAAATGTAAACATCCTGAATAATATCTGAATTTTAAAAACTAAAAAATTACAAGTAAATTTTTTAATTTTAAATTTAATCAATTTAGTACCTAATTTTTTTTATGCATGCTAATTAATTTTAAAGTTTAGATACTTAGTTCAGGTATCTAATTACATATTTTTATCAAAATCTAGTTATCATTCGTGACTACATTAACCCATTAAAAAAGAAAAAAAAGGCCATGAATGTGTTCCACTCCTACATGCTCATGCTCATCATAGTTGTTGTTTTTATTATTAATAAAAAAAATCAATTTATATGCGGTCATTTTATTACGATCAAAATGTTCATAATTTTAAATTCGATTGAGTTTAATTAGAACTGTGATCTCATGACTATCTAGAATCGCATTAGATAACTCCATGGTCAAGTTGTTTGAAATTATTCAAACTCATTTAATTTTAATAAATAATATTTATATTTTAGTTAAAATATGCTATTATACTTAAACTTGAATTTAAATGCAACTTACACATAGCTTCAACTTAATTATTCTTACAAACTTTTGATTCAACTCTTTAAATTACTTAAATAATTTAAGTTCAAATTCGACTCAATATAGTTGTAGATGTGAGGTTTTAAATAATATTGTCCTGTGAATGCTCTATATGTCTCATATAATATGTGACCTAAGGAAGTGATGTTTAAATGATGTATAATAAAAAGATTCAGAGCAAATTAGTAGGAAGAGAAACATATAGTGCCAATAGGTCAAACATGCTTGTAAAAGGTAAATGAGCTACTAAATATTAATCTCGCTGCTCATAATGAATTATGAACTCATTCTTTATTTAAGCCATATTTGATATTGGAGAGTAGATTTATAGCTTGATATGTTTTTCCAAGCTCTAGAGCTTCTAAAAGTGTTAAATATAAAGATGTGATTGAGTATTTAGACTCTTAAATTTGTTGTATCATCAACTTGAGCTAAAGATATTGACATAACTATCCAGGTTATCCTAATTAGGATATTATGCATCCAAATATTTAAGCTTGCGAAGCAAAATGTCTCTAAATCATTCCAATCTGAGACGATTTATAAGTTTTATCATTCAATTTAAGGAGTCAAGTCGAAATAAATAGAAACTTTAGCTCAATATTTTTAAATAGCAATCTTTTAACCCATGTAGTAGTTAAATTAATTTTGATTAACTATTAAGCTAAATTCTAATGAGTTTGAAAGTAAATTTAACTTATTTCCATCACATCTGTATATATTTATTTATCGATGTCAATTGCTTATTGATGGTTTTATGTTTGTTTCAATGTATTACATATATATCAATTATCTTCTATTATTTAAAGGCATTGCTAATTAAACCCTTGGAAAATATCGTGCACTATCTTTATAGCTTTATTCCTTGACTTTCTGGATAGTGTTTAAAATTGAAAGAATCTGAGATCACTTAAACACCTAAACACCAAGAACACAAAATTTTCAAGAACAAATAAACTATGTAGATAGTGATTAAAAGGAATCATATCATGACTTGACTAAAGCGATAGACAAGACACTGTGCGTCCTTTCCCCTGACACACGGGTGAATGGAAAGATTGGTTGGTGTAAGGATGATATATTCTTAAATAAATTAAAAAATTGAAACAGTAGCTCTTAGTTGAGAAAAATTATGTTATATGGTTATACAAAAATGTGTATCATCCATCTTAAATAATAACCACCACATCAAAAAAATTACACCTTTTTAAAGATAATATCATATATGATTTATTTAACTGTTTCCTTTCTATAAGCACTTGTAATGCAAATGCAATATTCGATATATATATATATATATAATTGAATAGACTTTTATAATTTTAGTTATATATCTAATAATGGATATCACATCATATAAAAAGATAGACTTTTTTTTTTTTTGGAAAAATGTCAATTTTAGTGGATGAATTTTTTATGAAAGTTCAATTTGGTTTCTTAATTTTGAAGTGATCGATTTATAACCTTACTCAACCTTGTATGTTTCGTTTATTATGTTTATTGATGAATAAAGGGTCACTTATCTAAGGCGGTAAGTGAATCGAAACAGTTCGTGAGTTACTCGAGTTCGACTCGATAAAAGCTCGAATTTGACTTGCTTGCAATATAGTTGAGCTCGAGTTTAAGCTATTCGAGTAGCTACCGAGTTCGAGTTCGAGCTTTATAATACTCGGCTCAAAGAGCTTGCAAGCTTAATCAATCTTAATTAAGTATTACATCGAGTCTAGTCGAGTCAAGTTCGAGTTTACCATATATTAAATACTCTTTATAATTAAATCAATATTTAAAAAATGATCGAGCTTAATCGAGTCGAGTTCGAGTTTATCGAGTATTAAATTGAGTCGAGTTTAAGCTTAAAAATCAAAGCTCGATCGAATTCGAGTTTCCAGTTTTTTATTCAAATTGAGTTCAAGCTTGGTACTGTATCTACTCGACTCAACTCAACTTGTTTATAGCCCTACTCTTATCAGTGCTACATGGTGTGATTGAGATATTAAAAATTTAATGATAAGTTATATTTTCCACATCAACAATTAGAATAAACACTATTGGAAAGTCATAAAAATATCTATAAAAGGTTTGATTTCATATTAAATTAATCACTTCAAAATTTATATATCTAATTAAATTTTCATGTAAAATTTATATATCCTTTTTAAGGAAGTTTTTAGATACATGCTGATAAAAACTAAAACCATTGATTATAAATAATGCCCAAAACACGTAAATATTAGCCTCCATATGTTACATTAGCTTTTTTCTTTTTTACTTTTTTTTTTAATTTATAACTATTGCTTATATAAATACTTGTATGGATTCTACTTTTTATAAAGGAACCTTGCACAGCTAGACGCTAGTCGTGGTGGTACAAAATACCCATTTTCAGGCTGTGCTTCAATTTATTTGGTTGGATTGATCATCTTGATTTATACAAAATACCCATTTTACTACCTCACTAATATCATTTACTTTATTTCATAACGTGGAATGAGTTGTCTATCCATGTTAGAGTTAGTAAATAGAGTAAACAATATTAAGGATGTTGTAAAGATAATTTAAAAAGTTTTATTGACTATTATATTAATCAATTTAAAATTTATATATCAAATTAAATTGTTATGCACAAACTTGGATACTGAATTTTACGTTTTTCCATTTGCATATGTATATATGAATTCGATAGAAGTAAGGTCGAATGTAGGCTATATTTCTCTTGGCAAATGAATTTGTGGAGATCAAAATCCTTTTAACTTTAGACACAAGCACCCACCTATACCTTATTAATTAATGAATTATTCTATGGTCTCCAAATTCCACAAACAATACTATTATTTTTCTATTACAATTAAAAGAGAAATTCTCATCAAATCATCTCACTTAAAAAATGAATATTAACACTATTAGATTATAAAGTTATTAACTACAAATATAAAATAATACTATCCATTACATTATTTCGTTATTAAAATTTTTATTATATTTATTCTTGCCAAAGTAAACTGCTTATCACTAGTCAAGCAATATCCATTAGTAAAAATAGAAATAAATAATGAAAACAACACCAGAAAACGACACTGAAAAACGATATGTAGATATATATCTGTTTACTACAATGGAAACATGCCAGCTTGTTCTTGGCATTTTGTAAAAAGTCCGTCGTCTTGAAAAACACCCAAAAAAATAAAAAAAAGATAACCAAGACACTTGTCCATTTATCCCCAAAAAATCTAAGCTGCGTCCAGTTTCTTTAAATTCACACCGACCCAGTAAATAGTAAATACCCACATCATTGATCCCATCTTAAATCAGTTTTAGGCATTTCACACGCTACATATATCTTTTTTTTTTTTTTTAATCCTTTCAACTTGGGTTGTTATGATGGCTGAGGATACTGCAAAAGAGAGGAAAATATTGGTAGCTGTGGATGAGGGAGAAGAAAGCATGTATGCACTTTCATGGTGGCTTAAGAATGTTTTGATTTCGGGGAATACTAAGGATACCATAATTCTTTTATATGTTAAACCTGCTCAGACAGTATACACAGCTATGGATGGCACAGGTAAGAAATTTAAGCTTCATTTTACTTACAATTACCTTACACACAACTATTTTTCTTTTTTTCTTTTTTTTTTAACTATAAGAAAAATCATCTTTAAAAATAGAAAATAAGCTATTAGGATCCATAATTTCCTGAGATTGGGACAATAATATTTGATAACTATGAGTTTGTTTTTTTTTTTTTTTTGTTAAATGTGTAATACTAAGGTTAGTTATCCATATATAGGTTTTAATTCTCAGATTTCTAAAATAAATCTTGAAATTTGAATTTTTGGAAGATACTTTAGGTAGAATAATTTAGGTAAATGTCCTGTTGATGATGGTATGGTGGTATTTTCAGGGTATTTATTTTCAGCTGACTTAACGGCATCAATGGAAAAATATAGCAATGTAGTGGCTGGGGCTGTCATGGAGAAAGCTAAGAAGATATGCACAGATTTTGGTGATGTGAGTTTAATTAATTATTTTGTATATTTTAGTTGCTTTGTTGTTGATTTTTTTTTTTTAGAAATAAATATTTTGTTATTGCTTGCACATCTTAATTCAACTTAATAACATATCACAAGAAAGCCAGAGTAGTTGTTGATAATATTATTATAATTAAATGACCCTTGGACCTGGACCAGGTTAAGGTGGAAACAAAAGTTGGAAATGGGGATCCTAGGAATGTAATTTGCCAAACAGCAGAGAAATTGCATCCTGATGTGCTTGTCATGGGCACTCATGGTTATGGTCTCCTTAAAAGGTGTTTCTCTCACTCAAATTTTAAATTTATTTGTTTTTTCCTTTATGAAGTTAATGAAAATGAAATCATACATACATACATACCCACACCTATATATATGTCTGCTTATTTTCACATATTAATAAATCCCAATTTGGAGGGATTTATTCTATTAACTCAAAGTGTAGTATATGATACCATTATAATTATGGTTGTCAAAATCATGAGTCGACTATTCAATTTTATGAGTTTGTGATTTTATAATATTTTTTTGTAATTAAAATAAATGTAAAATTCATTTAGTTACAGATTTTAGGTACCATTATAGATTTAAGTATATGTATTTATAAGTTTATAATTTTACTAGTTTAGTACGGTTTTGTACAATTCTACCAATCCTATCTATTCCGATGAATAATAAAAGTGCAATTTTAATAGCTTTGGTTAAAACAAACAAAATTTACGAGTATAATAGAATGAATTTGCAAAACATACTTTTAGTTTGAAAAGCAATTAAAACAATTTAATGGTTTGTAGATATTTATAGGATTGAACCTAACATTTAGATTTGATGTTTTTATGCGTTTGTAGTATCAACTATCAAATCATCAAATTCTCTATTATCAATGTGTCTTTAATAGAATTTATTCTAACAGGGTTTTAGCTCCATATTTTCAGTTCCCTATGATCATAAAAACACATTTGACCGACAACCTCCAGAGATTTCAACAAATTTACATTCAATTCACTTTTGCCTAGATTGTTTAGACCAAGTTATAAACCTTGTAGTTCTGCCATGAAAATGTAAAATCTTTCCCTTTTCCTTTTTTTTAAAACAAAAAAAAAAAAAGCCAATTACTCACTTCCCTGCAATGATATAAAATCACATGAAAGGAAAAAAAAAAAATATATATATATATACTTATTTGATCATATATATCACAAGTATGTTTAAGAGTGAGTAAGTATTAATATAATTTTAGTATATTGTGTAGAAAATACTCATTATGATTAATATTATTGGTATTTATCCGAATTTTTAGAATTGGCAATTTTACATTAGTGTGCTTTAGCTTCCATTTTTATGATTGAATTTGTGAAAACTGACAGGGCATTTCTGGGGAGTGTGAGCTATTACTGTGCACAGAATGTTAAGTGTCCTGTTTTGGTGGTGAAGAGGCCAAAATCTGCTGGGAAAAGCTGATACACATACGCATAACTTTATATATACATATATATTATATATTATATATAATAAGCAATATTCTCTCTGAGCTTTGTAAAGTTTGTCTCGTAAATTTATAATCTTATCTTATGGAGGCTTTGCTTTGGCTTCCTTTGTCGTTTCAGCAATACTTTTGGGATTGGATTGGCCTTTATTTGGCATCTTAATTTGGAACTGCATGTATGAAGGGCTATAGATGAATATTTTCATAATCAATTGATGTGTAAAATTATTGCTATGTTGACATGATGCTTTATATATGGCAAGTGTTTTTTTTTTTTTTCCTATTGAAAATTCATTATATTGATACTTCAAATCTATAGGTAGTTACAAGGTCCTATCCATATCCTATTTTATAAGTATCACTTTTCATATTTCAAATGTGATATATATATATATATATATATCCTATAATGTATGTGTATATATATATATTTTTAGCCAATAACGATGAATTTTATTCATTAGAAAAGTATTACATCAATCATCATATTGATCAATACAAGAAAAACGACAAACGAAGAGTTAAGAGGTATATGGATCCAATCTTACAAACGGGCACATCTTTTCTATAGTTAAAATATGTTGCATAAGGGATACAATTGATTCTCCTAAGAAAATGAAACTCACACTATTAGCGAGTAAATAAAATCCTATAAAAGGATAACATGCTTCTATATGGAATGGAAACAAAAAGATAAGTATAAAAAGATGCAAAAAAATACATGTTTACTCAAATACTATTAATTAAATAATATTAGCTCGATCTATTGAATCTTTCAAACCAATAAATGCGATCAAGAATGACGAAAATGTAGAGTGGATAGATTAGTAATGATGAGAATGATAGAACGCATCTAGATTTGATACTTAAAATGATAGATATGCAAATAATAAAATTGATAGTGATGGATTTGTGGAATTGTGGTGGTAAATGGTAGGAAGATATTTTGGAAGAAGGGGCAGTCACCCCCTAGCATAGAGGGCGACTGAGGGGCAGTCACACTGCCCCTCAGTCGCCCTCTATGCTAGGGGGTTGTTGAGAAGTTGAGAAAGAGACAATACAATTTAACTAATTAGATTTGCTTTGTTTTTCATCCTGTAGTATATTAAACTCACTTTAAAAAGGTGTTGTATGAAACTTATTATATGTTTTCAAGATTAAAATTTTGAGATGATTTTTTTTATGACCAAACGTGTCCATGTTTCTATAATAGCTCAAGTGAGCAAATTTAATAAATTTTGCAAGTGTTTATGAGTGTATATTTTTATCTTAATGAGAGAAGTTTTTTACCCTTTAATTTCATATATATGCTTCTATAAAGATTGCACAGATTATATTTTAGTATCTGTCTTTGTTTTGGTCTCTTATGTTTATTACCTTTTCTTTTTTGTAGAACTTAGAAATAGAAATATTATATGGTTTCTTATTCATTATTATTATTATTTAATCTTACAGGATAGGTAGCAATACTCTTAAACTTGTCCCTTATATGCATTAAAATTCAAATTTTAGGATGAGTATTGAATATGTAGTGCCATTCCATACCTACAGTTGAGTAGGTTTCTAAAAATTATATTGAAAAATATTCATGAAATCTACTTTGTCAAGCTTGGTTTTATTGGGTATAGGGATAAAAAATTACCAGCTATCCGCCAGATATTCATGGCTCTAACACCATGTTTGATATATAATAAACAACAGAAAGGAAAGGAAAGGAAGAAACATTTCCATCTTGAAATTCATTTCTTCTCTGTCTAAAAATGAAGAAAATGATTGAAAATGGATAAAAATAAGATACGAATACAAATCATCTCATAAAATAATGTTCATCAAGATAAGCTAGAGAAAATTTTGTCAAAAACTATTTTTTGTCTCTTCATTTCCTTTTCCCGAAGACCAACCAAACAATAAAACATTGCTTTTCAATTTTTTCCTTTTCCTTCCTATATTCCAAACACAGAGACATTTTTTCTATTTTTGCTCTTGTTTCTTTTGCACTCTATAAGAAGTTGCCAAACACAGTGTTGGTTCGTTCATCTTTCAGAATAACCTATCTTTTGGAAGCTTGCTTCCAAGCTTTTAAGCTTTAACAATTCAACTTTTGGAAGTTATCTAATATTGTAAATGATCATATCAGCAGATACAAACTCTACGTAGGTCCTGATCTTCCACATCCGCGAAAATGAACTTAAGGAATTTAGATATTAATATATTCCATCTTTCAGATATATTCTTGAATTTCGAATATTATAAACGATTCTATTCTAAGATCAATAAGTTGGCGAACCACCTTCTAGTTGCCATTAAACCTTAAATTTTGATTCTAGGGCGAAAGGACTCCCAAAATTATGTACTTTAACGCGTCCTGATCTTTGACTTCGTATAATTTTTTTTCTTAATTATCTGTTTGGTTCGTAGTTTTCAGGTCATTTTGACATCTTATTTTCGTTGTATTCAAACAAACTGTTACAGATGAAAAATAGACATTTTTACTCATAAATAAATTAGATACAAATCAGATACAAATAAGATACAGATGAAAATAAGATAATTTAAATAGAAAAAATAATCATTAGTTATGCTACAAAAGTCATCTGTAGTATTTGAAAGTTCATAATATATCAAGACCAAGATCTAAATTTACGAGGTTATATAATATGTATATGTATATTTATATATTTTAAAGATCTGATTGTTTTATTATATTCCAGTCATTTTAGCATCATATTTTCATGTTTTTCAAATAAATGTTTGTTAAGAAGTAGATATTGATGAAAAAACTGAAAGTTTTACTCATAAACTGATCAAACAGATACGATACTGATATAAGACAGATAAATTATAAAGGTAGATCAGATACAACTACGATAAAGATAAAGATAAAGATAAAGATCCAACAATCCAAACAAACCCAAATTTACTTATGTTTCAAAAGGAAGGTGGGTTTCTTGTAGATTAAAAATAGGTGAATATACATGGACATGTCGTATTGATACTGAACAAAGATCAACATTAAACTAAGACAAGCCACATGATGTACCTTTTTCACATACTAAAATTGCTAAATGCAGAGAAAAGCTTCCGGTCATTACAGCTCTAATCATGATGATGATGATAAGACATGGAGTAGATTCCAAATCATTGAAGTGATATGAAAGCTCCTCCTCCTTATAGCCATTTGAAGAGCAAGCCGCCATGAGCAGCGAAGAAAGGAGCAAACACCAGGGATTCAACCGCCATGAGCTTGATCAGGTATATTGAGTGAAGGTCCAGAAGTGTCCTTGAGAGGATCTCCAATGGTGTCGCCGATAACAGCTGCTTTGTGCGCGTCGGATCCCTTAGGACCAAGTGATCTAGCATGCTCAGAAGCTCCAGCCTGAACAAGCATGCAAAATTCGATTTTAGTTTAGTTCGAGTGAAAGAGTGTTTATGTACATAGAACAATCTTAAATTTACCTCTATGTACTTCTTTGCATTGTCCCATGCCCCACCAGTGTTTGAAGCTGAGATTGCAATCTAATGATGTAAAGAAAATCGAACGTAAGTACTTAGAATTGGATGATTTTCAAGTATAATTATGAAACTTGTGCTATTATAAATTGACAATTTTTGCAATAATTCATAAACCACCATTAATTGGCCGTCACTACTGTTTTACCTGCACACCATATGCAGAAATTATTGAAAATAAGTGCAGCAGATTGTGGAAAAGGGCAAGGCATTATGTATATATTTACCTGCACACCAGACACCAGTGAACCAGCAAGAACACCAGCAAGAGTCTCCACCCCAAACAAGGTTCCGGCGATAAGTGGAGTCAGCATAACCAGTGCACCTGGTGGGATCATCTCCCTAAGTGAAGCGTCGGTTGATATCTTGACACAGTTTGCATAATCCGGTTTTGCTCTTCCTTCCATCAGACCAGGGATAGTATTGAACTGCCGTCGAACCTCTTCAACCATCTTCAAAGCTGCACTTCCAACACTCTTCATTGTCATGGCAGAAAACCAGTAGGGAAGCATAGCCCCAACGATCAATCCAATGAAGACCTTTGGTGTCAGCACATCAACAGCCTTGATGCCAGCTCTGCTTACAAAGGCACCAAACAATGCAAGGGACACAAGAGCAGCTGATCCAATAGCGAAACCCTGCAACAAGGAAGTGCCCCCGTTAGCACTATGTGCAATAGACATGGTAGATACATACTAGATACAGAACATGTACAAATAAGAGAATGAAAAACAGATGAATGAATAGGATAGTGACATTCTACCTTTCCAATGGCAGCAGTAGTGTTTCCTGCAGCATCAAGAGCATCAGTCCTTTCGCGTATCCTATGGCTCATTCCGGCCATTTCTGCAATACCGCCTGCATTGTCACTTATCGGACCATAAGCATCAATGGCAAGGCCAGTGGCTATTGTACTAAGCATTCCGAGTGCAGCCACTGCAATGCCATACATAGCAGCAAAGCTAAAGCTGACATAGATGGCAATGGCAATGGCAAATATTGGAATGATGACAGATTTGTAGCCCAAAGCCAAGCCAAATATCACATTGGTTGCTGCACCAGTCCTACAAGAATCTGCCACATCCTGCACTGGGCTGCAGAGCACAGTGCATTAAGCAATTGTTAGCATATTAATATAAATTCTAGTAACAACGGGAACAGTAAGGATTCTTTATGATAACCTCACCTGTAAGCATTACTAGTATAGTATTCCGTGGTGTATCCAATGACTAGTCCTGCCCACAAACCGATTGCAACGCAGAAAAAGAGGTGCCTGTATACATACAAGTGACAAGGCCAATAAAGATGATTTGAAGTTTCGTAAAAAAACTAAATGTGTGAAATGTTGGAGTCAGTAATCCTTGTGTAGACCAAGTGTATAAAGATCATATTGTATTAATGTAAGTTACCAGTGCCTATAGACAGAATCTATATTAGATTTTTCATACTACTTACCAATTCTTAACAGTCTTGTCAGTTCCGAAATTGAAGAGAGTAAACTCCGCTGGCAGAGCAAAATAGCTGACCATTCCAATTCCAGCAGTCATCAAGACAGTTGAGATAATGAGCTGACGCTTCAATGATGGTTCAATCTCACTCACATCCTTAATCTCAAAGACATCAGTGGCAAAGAGTGTAGTGATCAAGCAAACAACGATTCCCATAGAGCTTATGATCAGAGGATAGGACATGGCTGCAAAGTCATGAGTTATGCCAAAGGATGATATGGATGCAACAAAAAGTGCAGCACAGGATGACTCAGCATATGAACCGAATAGGTCAGAGCCCATCCCTGCAATGTCTCCTACATTATCGCCCACATTGTCGGCAATAACCTGCGAAAATAGCCCAAAACATTATTGTCAGCAATAACCTGCGAAAATAGCCCAAAACATTCTTTCAGAAACAAAACAAGCTCATCCTGAATGTGTAAAATCGAAAGATATTGGTTAATTAATGTAGCATCCCCTAAAAACTATCAAATTTCAAATGACATAATGCACTCTTTTATGATTCAGTCGAGTTTGTAATTTTGATAGTTTCCCAAGTAGTTTCATTGTAATTTGTCCAAAGAAGCAAAATGGAAAAAAGATTATTACAGCAGGGTTTCTTGGATCGTCCTCTGGGATATTTTTCTCAACTTTTCCAACAAGATCAGCACCAACATCTGCAGCTTTAGTGTATATACCACCCCCAACTCTTCCAAAAAGTGCCATGGACGAGCCTCCAAGCCCATAACCGGTAATGGATTCATACAACCCTTCCCAGTCATCCCCATAGTACAACTTGAATAGGTTGATAGATACATAGAGAACCAGAAGTCCATTTGCAGCAAGAAGGAATCCCATTACAGCTCCTGAGCGAAAAGCTGTAATGAATGCCTTCCCTACTCCTTTCCTTGCTTCAAGAGTTGTTCTAGCATTCGCATAGGTAGCAATCTTCATCCCAAGAAACCTGAGAGGACTGAGGTAAGGGCACCGAGGAGGAAAGCCAAGGTACTGAATGCAGCACCCGCTAAGGCAGGTTTGCACATGTTTCCTGGATTATAAGTGCAAGGTTCACTTTTGGTGCTGAAACCATTAACCGAACCGAGGAATAGGAAGATGATAAGACCAAATGCGCCCATGAAGATGCTGAGGTACTTGTACTCAGTAAACAAGAATGAAGTTGCTCCTGGAAATTACAGCAAAATCAAATAATGCCCCCAAAATAACATAAATAAACTGGGTAGATTGATACAACAGATATTTATGGTAAAATGCCCAACAATAAGTTCTTCAAGAATCGACTAATTTTCTATTCCATCATCATAACTCAAATTCTCATAAAATTAAAATCTTGGAACATGATCAATCATTGAGTTGCTTTCAGTTTAGTTGTTAAGTCTAGCAAATCCAGCATTTCAGTAAAATACAAACATATCGTGTTCAGATTTAATTTTACAACCCTCTGATCTAAAAATTTAATTTTATAGTTTGGTACAATCTTCCATATACAAAACTTAATATTACACATCTCTTCTGGGCCAAGACTTTTTGATTGAAGCCCATCAATTGGCAATTAATTAAGTAGGATTATTAAATGATGGCACAAGCATTGAAATCCAGGCCGATGGTGATGATGTTAGTCAAAATTTGGATTGTACCAAATTAAGTAAAATTGGTTTCATGACATCACTTGATTATTATAACAAAGAATCGCTATGAACCTATTTTTACTTTTTAAAATATAAATTACGTAAGACAAAACAAATAGAATTAATATGTCTTCTTTTCATTGAATGCTATCTCAAAGATGCACAACAACAAAAATTAAAATAAAAAATAACTTATTTTCTAAAAAACTAGAAAACATGGAGGGATTGCAACAAGAACTTGTAGAAAAACACCTTAGACATCAATAACCATATCAGACAAACATGCACACAATTCAGAAATTTCATATGCATGTGCCCAAGACATCTGTTAATAATTTACTTAGGGGGGTAAAAAAAAAAAAAACATAAGCTACAAGATTATAATAAAATTAACATGAGTTAGAATATGTACCAAGAGAAATGGCACTCTGAATCTCAGAACATTTGATGACAGCATCAAGATTGCTAACACCATCCTCTTCATCTTCCACCAACTTCTGGTTCAGCCCTTGACTATTAGCATTAGCATTGGCATTGGCACCAGAATTATTATCAGCGGACACCTTAACCCTTGAAACCAAAAGCCATTGAAGCAAAGCAAAAACAATCCCAACCAAAGCAGACACAGGTATCACAACCTGTGTCACAGCCTCGCTCATCAAACCCATTTTCTTAAAACCACCAAAACCTCAAACAAAACACACACACGCTTACACACAAAGCCAGGTATGAGTATGGTATATAGTAGCTAGCTTTGTTCTTATAAGAACACACACATTTCCAAGTGAACATAAAATATAATAAAATAAGATAAACGATTTATCTAGAAGATAATATTATTATTATTGGCATTGAATTGCATGGCCATTGGCATATGGAAACCTTAAAACTGGTTGGTTTGAATGGCAGTTTGATGTAAACATCATGGGTAGTATGTAGTCTTTTTCCAAAAGAATCTGACAACATTTATCCTGTGATGAAATTTAAAAAAAAAAAAGAAAAAGAAAAAAACTATGTGCTTTAATTACGGAACTTTCAGTTCACTTTACTGATTCTCTGATCTGGATAAATTCTGGTCCATCGTGATAGTGGACAATGGATATCATGAGAAAGCCACGTAGGTACTGCTAAATTAAAGGTATCACCACAAGCGGGCATGTACAAGTAAAATTTCAATGATTATTAATGATTTTATAAAATATGAATAATAATTTTTAAGCAAAATAATATCCTCAGGAGCTCCTTAGCTCACGTCAACCTGTTTGGTTTATAAGTCAAATTGTTTGGGCCATATCCAACCAATCATAGGTCTTGGATCAACCACGTAGAGTGATGCCGAGTAATAACTCGATCACACCCAGTCTGGTAGCTGAAGAACTCTGATCCATTAAGTTGACCTCACAAATTGCTAGCAATGTCATGTTTTTTTAATGAGCGGTCCGTACTTATTATATTTATTTTAATGGTAAAATGATTAATTGGACTATTTCATTAATAAGACTAGGTAAACAATAATCTCCACACTAAATTAATTATAGAAATAACTCTATTGACCTGTTTGAATTATTAGATTTTTATTGATATCAGATTTGTATTGGATTAATATCTTTAGTTTATTGGTATTATATCTATATCGGTTTAGTTTGGTCAATTTATAAATAAAACTATTAATTTTTCATCGACATTATATCAATATTGATTCAGTATCTGTTTAGTTTAAAAATAATGCCAAAATGATATCAAACCGGTATAATCTCCACCGACAAAATTGAAGACGAAGGTATGAATCACCATGCATCAGATATAAATGGGAAAAAAAAAATAAATGCGGTTTCAGTATTGTTGGACACGTACCATACAACAAACTTGGCGTTGAGTCTTAAATAAATAGAATTAGATATCATTTTTCAACCTATGTTTCTTCAATTCTATATATCTATCCTTTCCTTTTCTTTTGGATAAGTTGTAGCTTAACAACTACGATAGACTTTGTTTAAAAAAACCAAATATTCAACACTTAAAAGTAACATATCCTTTTCTTTACTCATTCCTTTTAACTTTTTCTTTTTTTTTATTACTTACATGCCTTACTTGAATGGTTGTTGGATAGATATGAAAATTTTCCTGTTTCCCATTATATATATATATGTATCTATATACATATATACATATTACAATTGAGTTATTTAGAAGTCCTAAAACCAATATTATTATCTATAGGTGACGACTTCATTAGTGCAATTTAACATTTACTTACTACTTAAAGTTTTGCAACCTCAAATTGTATAAATGTCCTAAATGATGAAAGTAGGTTATGTTAACAAATGCTTTTGAATATGGGTTAATGGTAAACGTCAAATTTAGTAGTTCAACGTTGCATAATACCTGAATTTTAAAATAATCAATTTAATATCTAATCAAAATTTTTATAACTATTTTTATTATCTTACTAATTTCATTTATTATGTTTTCTAATGTAAAAGAAATAACCTATTAGTGTCGAAAGTTGTTAGGAGTATTAATAAAAATTCAATCGTATACTTCTTGTTCTACGTCTTCAAACAGAACAAATAGTGCTAAAGAGACCATAAGAATAAGTACAAAAAGTTTGATTGAATGTTAAATTGACTGTTTTAAAGCTTAGGTGCTAAATTGAATTTTCGAGAAAAGTTTAAGTACCAAATTCAATATTTACCCTAATATCTATTGCAAAATGAGAATTAACATTTACCTTTTAAAACAAGTTTAAGATTAAAATTGTGAGAACTTGAAAGTTTAGATACTTTTGCTATATTTATTCACTTATCTACGCGTAGAAGATGAAAACTCAAGAGTTGCTAAAGTAGAGATAGAGAGGTGCAACGGAAGGCTTATTATTTTTGGTTAAAAAGTCCTTCTTTAACCTTGCATAATGCATGTAAACAAGAAGTGAGCAATTAATTCCAAAAATAAATATTATGAAGTGAGGCCCACATCTTATCTTTCTCTTGGACCGTTCCTTTTTTCTGCTTTTTCTTTTTTTATGGGGAGCTAAAAACAAAATGAAATGAAAAGGATACCAACAAGGAACTGAAAAAATCTAGAAAAGGACCCAAGAATTCTATGGACGCAATTTGCAAATCCAGATTCTTTTTATGTTATCACGTTATAATGAAAAAAAATTAAATAAATAGTTAATTTCAAATTCTTTTCCAAAGTTGTTATACAGTGTTCAAGATAATATATATATATAGGATGGATATATTTGAATAAGTAGTTCTTTCAAAGTTTTTTTTTTGCCCCAAAATCTTTTATACAATTTTTAAGAATTTCTAGGCACCTTATGGGTTATAGGCTGGTTTTTGAATATATACAGAGTTATTGTATTGTACCTAGGATATATGAGTTTAATTTCAAAAAAAAAAAAAATTGCAATTAAAGATTTACTCATGCCAAAATCTACATGATCATACAAGTTTAACTAGCATAATATCGATTTTTTGGAAGATTTTATGATCTCATGCATTTCTTTTAATGGGACTAAAATTGTATGATCATTGAGTGATTCATATTTATTTCAATCATGAATTTTCATAATCAAGTTAACGTAGGAGAAACCTGAATCCTATTTTACATAGTACACACAATGCCTAATGGCCTTATAAATATTAAGAGAAATTCTATAGCCTCATCATTAATTTTGATAGGACCGATCTCGTCACTATCCAACAGCTCGCACTATGTCCAACCGTGATCAAATTATTATATCTATTTTAATAATTAAATGATTAACTAAATAATCTGCATAACATGATATAGGAGTTAGCTCGCATGGAAACATCTAGGGAAGGTGATAACTAATTGACTAAAGTCAACAAATTATGATTTATTTCTTTTAACCCGTGAGCAATCAAAATATAGATAAGCCTGTGGATGTGATTAAAAGTTCTAAATTCTAAAGTTATAATAATATAAGAAAACAGCCGTGATAGAAGAAGATAATTAATCAATGTGGTGCACGTTTTTATGGAGTGTGATTAAGCTAATGATGTAAAAACTACCTGTTCCAATGGGACCGAAATATTGCTAAAACTAAATTAAGGATATATTACTAATAAATTTTCTTTTAGCTTTTTTGCACCTAGTTAATCTATGTTTGAAATTGAGTTATTATACTTTTGGATCTTACTAATTTGTAATTTTGTCTTAAGAAAAAATATAAAAGACATACTAAAACTTAAAAAAAAAAAACATAAAATTAGGGGCGCAATTTCAAATCTAAGGTAAACGTATACATGAAGTAAAGGAAGTTTATTTGCATTGTACGCTAAAACTAAAAGACAATACGAGAAAATAAAAGGAGGAAACGGAAAGAACTCCCTTTGCTTGAATTAAGGACTAACCTCAAGGAATAACGAGTGGAAAAAAGAAGAATAGAAAGAACTTTATTTATGCTTTGATGCATGATTGTCAAAATTGTAATTTTACTATTCATTCATATCTTGGTAAAATCATATGAAATGTGTAAAATCAGTAAAATTGTAAACGATTAGAATCATATATTTAAATTCATAATTCTACCTAAAGTCTACATTTTAATAATTTTTCATCCATTTTAATTAAAAATATATATATAATCATAAACTTGAAGAATAGTATATTTGACTTATAATTTTGACAATTATGCTTTTATGCATTGAATAAATATTGGTCTACTAATTGGTTATCTTTTTATTTTATTTTATTTATTTACCTTGAAGGTCCTTAAGCTGATACATCTTTTTTTTTTTTTTTTTTTTTTTTTGCTATTACAATGAGAAGTGGGGGTTCGAACTTGAGACCTTTCACTTGAAAGATCAAGAAAAATACCACTAGGCTACAATGCTATTGATCACTAATACTTAGTTGAGAACCCTACTTCTTTGGCTTAGATCCTTAATAAAGAGACAAACTAAGAATCCTAAGATCAAAATGATATTAATATATATGTGTGTATACATAATTTTTTTCCCCCTACGGATATACTTATTTAAAATATAAAATAAAAGCTCAACAAACCATAATAAGTACTCATTGGATTTTGAAGCACTATTTATTTGCAAGGCCCTAATATATATATAAAACCATCTAATTCTATGCTTAAACCACTAAATTATAAGGTATCCGATGGATGCATGTATCTTTTGATGTCATACTGAGTCATTAACTTCTGAGTCACTTTGCTTCTCACATAAAATTCAAACCAAACACAAAAATTTTAATAACTTTCTGCATGTTCATGTTCCAACACATGCAGCATCATGAGTTGCCCAAGTTGCCCTTGCCTTGTATGTACACATCAATCTCACGCAAAATCCCACTCAGTGCTTTGTGTACTACGAGTTGAAGTCAAATGGAGATAACTATAGTCGGAATTCCCAAGTTTATGGTCCAACCATATGAATCCTCAACGCTTTTAGTTATTGATAATAAATTGCCAATTTTTATGAAACCCCTCTTAATTTTTCCACATTTCATATTTGTATATAAATCCTCAAAACTATTGAGAATCATTTAGGTTGGGTTTTCTACAGCCAATGGTAATTTTTCTACAGTTGTATATGTATTTTATATCATTTAGAAAAATCTCAACCTTTTAGAAATATTTAGTTTGTATCATTTTATATTAAATCATACAAGGGTTTGAAAAACGTGAATACCATTTTTGAGGAAAAAAATTACAAAAATACAAATTAGAGAAGAAAAATATAAATTACTATTATTATATCGCATGTTGAAGATGTGATGCAAGGATTTGCATGAGTATCGCATGATACTCATTTCTAACATGCGATACAATTAAAAAATAAGTGTACCACATAATCAAAATACGATATAGGTCTAAATGCGTATCTCATGTTGATCATGCGATACACATTGAATAATTACACATGTTCAACATATAATAAAAAAAAAAAACTCTCAACATGTAATATAATGGCAGTAATTATGTAATTATTTTTATCCAAATTATATTTATGCATTTTTTTTCTTAATAATGGTTAAATATAAATTAATCTCTCATACAAGAATTGTAGCCCTTATGGTTATCTACATAGAGATACATCTAAAAAGGCTTTGAGTTTTTATATTATAATGAAATAAATTTAATCATTAATTATCATTAAACCAGTAATTATATAAACCATAAATAAGCACACTTACACAAAAAAATAGCATCCTGAGATCCTCGGGGGCCACCATCATGATTATTCTTTTCTTATTGTAATGATCATAATATGTAATTAGATGGAAATTATAAAATAAAAAAAATTGGATATTCAATTAATACGAATATACAGCATCACAAAAAAAGACTTTACCATGATAATAATAATATTTTGTTCTCTTATCATCTTTTAGCTTACTTTCAACTATTAAACAGCTTGGTGGTTGGGTTATCCATATCTTCTAGCTTTGTGTGGTGTCCAACACATAATAAAACAATCATAATACACAAGTAGAAGGAAAGAAAGTCCTCCAAGCTAATCCATGAGGTCAGCATCATCACTACCAAAAACATCTGTATCAACAACTGGAATCAGGTAGCTACAGACAAAAACGTTAATATAGAAGTGGGACCAAAATTCTGGTAGCTATTTAGACATCATTGAATCTTGGCCTTTGCTTTCATCTCCATGTCATGATGGAATCTATTCTTGAAAAGGATATGGTCCTTCATATCTCTGGTCATTGTATAAAATTGACTAGGTTTGTAGATGGCATTCTTATATGAAGTTTCTAACCAGCAGAAGGAGCCACTGGATTTCCTTGCATGTATCGAAAGTCACCAGATCCGGTCTTTTGCCCGTTATGGATCATGGATGCTTGTGAATTGGCCAGTACCAGCATGTCAATGATTCCATTAACTTTCCAAGTTCTTCAGAACACCTGTGATGAATTTTAGAGCTATTTAATTAAGGAGAATAGTAGCGTTATGCCAAAGCCATGATTATAAACTAAAATCCATCTAAACTACACTAATAATTTGAAAGGTGTTTAAAAATTTTAAGATTGAATGAAGTTCAGGGAAATTTTTGAACAATCATCACTAAGATCTTTAGCAGTTCTACATTGAATGCAAATCTCAAGCACAATGTCCATTGTCCCGTGAGTAAATATGCTTTTGTTGGCTACAGAACCTATTCCAAATGACTCACAAGCACCACTTTCCACATTAGCAGGTTTAAAAAGTAGATTCCTCCAGTATTGACTTTTAAGAAGAAATATTGTCACCAAAGCAGTAGATTATTTAAATGAATGGCCAGTTCATGCTTTAAACAGCAGTAATGGGATTTACATCTTCCAAAAGTTATGAGGGGGATCCATATTAACCGCACACTCTTCTCTTTGGATGTAATCTGTTGAGAAAAAGCTGGCCAGTACAGGACCATTCAACATTCAGGCATAATCAACAGCCACCCTGAGTGCAACCAGCCAAGAATCTGCAACTGCCAAATCTTTTTGAAATGACATGAAAAGAATGTAGAAATTGGCAGAATTACTAGGCTAGTCCGTGAAGCCAAGGCATGGAGACAGGTACACCAGTTATTGTCTGCTCAAAGGGCAAAAATCAATGAAAGCATGGCAATCATAAATTCTCTTCCCATTGCCTGACTAGCCATGGAGGCAAAGATGCCTTAAAAACAACGGATTCACCTTTCACAGGATGCTCAAAGGACAAGGTTTCTGCATGAAGTGCATGAAAGTCATAAATTTGCCCCTTCCATTCATAAACGCCCTCATATTTTACATCTCCTCTGATTGGAATGCCAAGATATTGACAATGCAAGCGGATTTGATGTGTTTTCACTTCGTGGACATGCTCTAACCAAAATCTCTTTCTTTTCATTATTATCTAAAACAGATTTTTCTTCAACCACAAGGGTGCTCTCCTCATCGTTTCTCAAGTCAGATTGCCTCCTCAAGTTCTGTTGCCCATTCACGGATAACAATTCAAATGAAGTTTCCATTTCCCGCACAACAGATCCACCAGGGAGTGTCTGACCCACATCTGATGCTGCATACACACGCCAAACACCAAATTTTGATCGACCATGCCCCGATCTTATAGTAACTCTTTCCCATTTTGGTGCGGATCCAACACAGAGAGCTACATATGTTTTTCTCACCTTATGCTCGGTAAAAGCTTTCACAAGCTTGGAAGCTACTTTATGCGATTTGGTTATAACCATAACACCACTTGTATCACGATCCAATCTATTAGCAAGATGGAGTTCTTGCAGGGGAACTGCCTTTCCTGAAAAACAGATATTCGAGATCTCAAACTTCATGATTGTAAGCAAAATCCATAATTACAAGGTCACAGAAAAACTTAGTTGCTGTTTAAATGTACACAATAGCAACTCTAAATTCTATGCAATCTAACCTGTAGGAAAGATATAAACTTACAAAATGAAAATTGCAGGTGTCTTTTCATTTTTCTTTTGGTAATTATACATTGCTAAAATCTAAACACATAGGAATATGAAATCCATATTTGTCCAATGGACCCCAAGAAAAAATA
Organism: Combretum micranthum; assembly: GCA_024138025.1. Taxonomy (NCBI): domain Eukaryota; kingdom Viridiplantae; phylum Streptophyta; class Magnoliopsida; order Myrtales; family Combretaceae; genus Combretum; species Combretum micranthum. Next base: position 429,344 of record JAMXBD010001020.1, read on the forward strand.
ATGAAGGAAAATCAATGAACAAAAATCAACTTAGATTTGGAAAAAGGAGGAAAAAAAAAAAAGCAAATTTACATGCATATCAATATGGCTCAGTATCCTGATTCTCATTAATACTCAAGGTGCAAGCACTTGGAACCCATAGATGAAGAAGGATGAACTCAGTAGAGGACCAATCATGATTACCTTCAAATCATTACTACTGCATTAAACCTCCTATGGTATCTAAGCAAATACATAGAAACATGACCGAGCTTCCACATGTACAAAAATCACACTGCTAGAGGGTCAACACTTATTACTTACTTAAGTTGCAGCAAAGTTAGATATATTAGGTTGTTTCGACAAAGTACATAGAACAGAGGATCTTCTGAGATCTAAAAGGAACAAGTACTTTGATTAAACCCCTCTTGCAGAGCTTTCCATTTCAGCCTACATCAAAGGATTCTTTGGAGGCAGATTGAAGCCTTTATCAAGTCATTTGTTGATTGTACGAGATTCTAGATAGGTATGCTGTGATGGATTAAGGATAAGCTTTGAGTGAGAGAAAGCTGAAGACATGACTGCCTAGAAATATTTTTCATTAATCTACTGCCCAAAATTTTTGTCCTTTATTTGAAAAAGTAGAAGACCTGCAGAACAAAACCAGTGAAGAAAACCCAGCTGGTGGAATCAAAAGGGAGTTCAACACCACGCTTGGGGTTGGGGGGGGGCGGGGGTTGGGTTTTGTGTAAAAGACTACGGTGTTGAGCATCTACTCATACAATTGCAAGTTATGATATATTAAAAAGTAATGAAAAGCATTGGGAGATCACAGCAACTGAATTTTTTCCATAGGGATCATCAACCAAGGTAGATTGAATTATCCAAAATTAATCAATAGAAAAAAGAGAAAAGTATGATAATTGGTCAAATACAACCACAAATTTCACAAAAGCAAGGTATATTGTATTTAGAGTTACACCCAATCAATTAAATAAGAAAATTCAAATCTCAAACACAAAGTCCATTTTCATTAATGAATTTTCCTGTCCCCAAAAATGAGCAGCCCTGTATTATGCATATGAGAATAGAGAAATTCATTTTATCATACTGCTTCTCTATTTTGCTGAGAAAAAATTCCAGGCCATTTTCTTTACAATCAAACTTTTAAAAATTAACTATTGTCATAAATTGCAATCACTAATAGATTTTAAGTGAGTGATAGTAGAGGACAAAGATAATGAACATTGCTGGTGCTAATGGTTACTCAGAGATGTAAATAAGTCATAAGATGATAGTGCATTGGAGCTCAAACTGGAATTTGACTCGGAAATTCAAAGCTCGAACTCAACTTAGACTTAATCAAGTTTAGAAAAATTTTTTAATAAGCTTAAACTTGACTCAACTCAGCTAGCTTATATTCATATTATCTAAAAAATATATTTCCCTTTAACTAAAATAACAGTGATGCCTAAACTTGATGCAAACCCAACTTAAATACAAGTCAAATCAACCTCGATTAAATACGCAAGCTCTTAGTGCAAATATTACGAAATTTAAACTCGACTTTGCTTACTATTCAAGTAGCTCAAACACAAGCTTGACTTAGTGAAGTACTTGGTGGATCTCTATTCTACTTAAATCCAAGCAGTCAAGCATTGCCAGTCCAAGGTACTGAGTCCTTTTTTAGCAGTCATTGCGTAATCCCTAAGCAGCCCATCGGTCGAAGCTAGGCAATTTCCTTGACTTCAAATCAATCATACCAGTAATTGAATGAGTAATTGAATCATCCTTTCAGCCTAGTCTTCGAGTCTTCCAAGTCTTCCAGCTCTCTAGGCTCTCCTAACCCTAACAAGCTTTCCAGTTTAGTTGTCCAAGCTATAACTTAAGTTCAAAAATGAATGAATGAACTACTGGAATAGCTTGAATTTAGACTCAACTATGATTGGATCAAAATTGAGTAAATATCGACTAAACAAAGGAGCTTCAAGTGGTACATTCTATTGATAACCATCACATAAAATATCTTTGAAAAATAAAGAAAATAAAAAGTGAAGACATCATTTTTGTCATTGCCATTGGCATATTCTATGATTATAGTTTGCATTATCTATTGAGATTACTTCCATATTACTTCTTAGTTACAGAATTTTCATTATAAAAGGGTTTCATGAAACGAGCTTGATCCTGTTAAACACCCGAAAATTAAAATCCTTTTCACAAGATTGGTCATAATATTTGCCTTAAAACAAGGTAAAATTCCGAGAATCATTGTCTGTAACATGAGATTTAAGAATGCGCTGGTATGGTGGTTAAAATTGCACGTAACTCGTATAATTCCATGAGTTCATAATTTTTTTTTCCCTTTTTCCCATTCAAAACGAGTGCGGATATCACAGAAGTGCAGACTTTTAATAGAATTACAGGTTTACAATCCAAATGGTTCTATTGATTCTATGTGATTCTATGATTCATGCCTTTGAATTCTTGGTACAATTGCTAGTTTTGCAATTAATCAATTCGAAACCTGATCCTTTACAATTAATTACCTGAATTTTACTCACCAGATTGAAAAGTTTGTAGGCAGTAAATTCACACTTTTTAATCTTTAAGTAGTTCGTTAATGGAAAAGTTCGGGTATCAAACGTGATATTTACCCAATTAAAAACACAATCTTTGACCTTAATAGAAAATTGCCGAAGAAGCTAACCTTGAGTGAGTTCAAGTCCACCATCCTCCGAGTCGAAAATGAGTTCAGGGACCGATTCCAAAACCCTCTCACAGTAAATCCCAGAGGGTTTATTGACAGCGATAAGCCATTCGTCTTCGTAGATAATGTGGGTTTCGGAGAGAGAGAAGAGACTGGAGTTGGACGAAGCCGACAACGCTCGTCGTAGTTCGATGTCTTTGGAGATTAGTGGGAGCGGAGGAGATAGTGGGACTGGGTAATCAGTTAGGGTTTCGGGGGCATTTACGGAATACTTGGAATTTTGTTGCGCCATGGACAACGAGGAGAAGGAATGGGAAGAAGGGAGGGAGGAGAGGATGAAACGCACCGTTTTGAGAGAGAGCACATTAAGCATGATCATGACACATAGGAGTGTTTTTGGGTAGCTTTAGATTTTATGGTAAAACTAGGCAAAGGTAATTATATCCTCTCTTTTTTTTTTTTTTTAAATATATTTAGACCTGGTAAATTTTTCAAAATTTCTGCCCCTCAATATAATCAAATCAAAACATATGTGCAATTATGTGTATAAGCATAGATAAAGGATACGATCAAGCAGATCTTTAATTGTTATAAGGTACTCAATTTACTTGATTTACTAAAAAACTTTCTAATGTTTTAAGGTCTAGTTTAATCTTTTGGATCCAATATAAAATATTATGAGGAACCCAAACCTAACTTGTAAATCCTTTTAAGATCAATCTATTACTCCGGCATGAAATATATACTTTAATTTATTTTTTAATCTTTCTTATGAATATGAAAAAAATTTATGGGATTCACTTTTACAAAAATATTATTTATAATTTATTTAGTTATTTTGTTACAAGAATACCAATAGTTATTATAATATAAGCGGGGGAAAAAAACTATAAACGTTGCTTAGTGAATTGGTACAAAGACGAATTCAATTAAGCCTAAAACCACATAAGAATGGGTGAGACATAATAGAAAGGACCTTATCAGGTTTAAGATCGAATTTTGTAAACCTTATAGGAACCTGAACGGGTTTGGATTTTTATAAACCATACCAAAACCCACCCTCCTTACATTCCAAAGCACAAAGCCTATCATAATATGTAAAACAACCACCACTTACACATAGCATCGGAGAACTCAACCAAGACAAGCCACGACCACACAAATAAAATATATATATATATATATATATATCAGCATGGATGCAACAAATAGCATAGCATTAAATGAAAATCATAACTCTTTGATGGTAAAAAAATAAATAAAATTATTGGAACTTGATAAAAATAAAATCTTTTAAAAAGAATTTTGGCAAGTATCATACATACCACAAGAGAATTATACTGTTTAGTAATTTTTGTATTATATTACCAAGTTCTCATTATTATGACTAATTCTTGCAATTAAACACTATCTCTATCTTTTATATAAGTTTGTATTATGATTGGGGTAAATTGGTAAATTACAATATATATGTACACAAATATATTTGCAATTCTTCGAGAATATAGAATATGCTCCTTCTAAAATTAAATATTAAATATACATTTATAGGAATAAAATTTATTATTGAGTGTTTAATTACAAGAAACAACTGGACAAGATAAGATAAACTCGAGAATGTAGAATTCACTTATACCGTGTTTTGTGTAAATGGTAATGAATATAGTTATTAAAATCGCAAGACAGATATAGACTTTATGGTTTTCAATGTTTTCATTAATAAACGAGTGGTCAATGCAGCTAAGATAGTGTGCTAGAAATAAAATTATATTGAAAAATATAGTGAATTCATTTTGTTAAAATTAAAACTATAATTTTATGGTTTCATCATTAATTTTGACGAGATCGATCCCAACACTAGCTAACGGTTCACACCATACCCATTCATGATCAAATTTCTAAAATAGTTAACATTTTAATTACTATATATATTTTAACGGTTAGATGGTTGATAGGACATCCCGTCAATGGGACCGTAGAAACTCAAAAAGACACCAAAGTATTTTATTTTGCTTCAAAGTATAAGTTAAAAGATTAGTAAATTTTAAACTTGCTGTAAATAAGTGTAATTTCTATCATTCCTTCAACAAACAATATTTGAAAATTTTAATCCCACTTTAAGATATAAGTAAATTAAGAAAAGGCAAAATATTCTAAACAAACGGAACATAATACAATGCAGGAAAAGAAATACAACTTCAAAGCACATAAGAGACAAAAAGTAAAGGAAGGTTTTATGAGGCTTTATAATAACACTAAATTAGTGTGTGACAAATTAATATGTAGAATAACAAACTAGATTGAAAAAAAAAAGATAGGGGAGAGAAAATCACAGATCGTGGGGTAATCCTTAGAAAGGAAGTTGCGACATGGAGCACAGAAAATGACGGGGAAAAATAACCATCCCTCAAAACTACTCAATCAAAATTACTAAAATAGTATCAATTTTGTAAGATTTTGCTTTAAAATATACATAAGATAAGAGAGAGAAATGTGCAATAAAGTAATTGAGAATTATCATACTTAATATTCAATTTTTTTACACGAATGAAAGTACATTTGCTTAATGATAATAGAAATAGATGAATACAAAATTGTTTAGATTCACACTTTAAATAGAATTATAAATTTAAGTATACAATTCTTCACGTTAATGATTTTATTGGTTTTATACTATTCCAACTATATTGTACAATTCAGTAAATATAAAATTGTGACTTTGACAATTGAAAATGTCATAAAATACATGAAATGCCAAAAAAATTTAAGTTGTCCAATAAAGAGGATTTGTCTTATCCTCCATATAGTAATATTTTTCTTCAAATTTTGTTCAAGATTTAAGATATGTTGTCTAGTACCAAAGTCTATAACAATAACCAAATAAGAGATTAAGATTTTTATTCGGGTTAATTGATATTTGATTGTCATACTATTGGATCAAATTTATTATTATGCCTTGCTTTTAGAAAAAAGAAGATTGGAATTATGAAAAAACAAAAAACAATCTTATTTACCTTTTTACATATTCCTTAAAATCATGCACTTATATAGGACTATAAATGAGTTGAGTTAAGATGATATGATGTGAAACTCGAACTCAACTGGAATGAAAAACACAAAACTTGAAAATTGAGCTCAAATTCAATTGAGTTTTATTTTTCTAAACTCAAACTCAACTCGAATTAGTACTTAATAAGCTCGAGCTTGACTCGGTTAGGCTTAATTATTCTTATAAAAATCAATTGTTGGTCTTAAATATTATAAATATAGACCACCAAATATAAAGAGTTAAAAAAAAGCATGAAAATAACTTTAAAAATAAGAAAAACACACGGTTAATAATTTTTTTAGGAAAATATATATATGTAGGAAGCTCAAATAGACTTCTAAGCTAAGTGAATCAAATGTTATTCGATAGCTACCCAAGTAGCACAAACTCAAGCTTCACTAGATTGCAATTAAATTGAATTGAATTATTACCAAGTCAAACTTTACTCGAATAGCTCACAAATTATCTTAACTCACTTACAACCCTACACTCATGTCACTTTTGAACAAAAAAGTCTCTGATGATGGATTCCTAAGGCATACTACTTAAAGGAGAAAGAGTCTAGATAGGAGAAAGTGATGCTATAAGAGAGAGCTAAATAGAGGAAGATTGGACTTGCTAACCATCATGACCCCTATAATTAGTCATATAGTTGACTGGAGAAAAGAAAAATGTTAATCACAATTGAGCTCAAATGATTCTTTTTTCCCCTTATTTCTGGTCCTTGACATATATGTTAAAAGCATACATTTTTGGAATCCTTTCTCTCACGCTATGATGGCGGAGGGGGGCCAAAAAATAAAAGAAAAAACTTTGTTTTTCCATGAACGACTTCAACCCTTTAAGATTAATCATAAGAAAGCTCTAATGTTGGTTTTGAAGTTGTCCTTTATTACAGTTCTTAACTTACAAGAAGATTAAATTGAGCTTAAACTTGTTTACAAATCTATACTGTCTGGCAGGCTGGCTAGTGACTAAACGTCAAAAGGCATCTTGACATCTAGGCTTAGCCTGCACTTTGAAGCAATGAAGTGAAAAGGAAACAAAAATTGGCATTGCTAATGCCTTCAAGAAGTACCCTCAAAGAATTACACTATTTCTTACTGTTGACATGATAAATGAATTGCATTTAAATATTAAAAACAAGACAACTATGATTGCATCTCAGCTGCTGTTCGTGCTTCCAAGGCGATCCCACATTGAAATTTCAAAATTGTACAAAGACTCTAACTTCTGCCACGTGCAGTGCGCCGGGGGGGGGTGGGGGGTGTGTGGGGGGGAGAGGGAGATGGAGGGGAGAGAGACATTTTCTCAACCCAAAAATCGCGAGCAATGAAAAAGCAAGTTATTTCACTTATCAGAATCATGATCTTCACTGAAAGCCAGTTTATATATTTGAGAATAGTCGTCGACAAAATGAACATCAAGACCCTCTTTCACATTATCAGTAAGCTCGTCAAAATCCCTCCTGTTAGCGGAAGGGAATATAATTGTTGTCACTTCACTTCTCCTAGCTGCTATAGTTTTCTCTTTTACCTGCACCATATTAAATTGTCAGAACTCAAAAGAAAGCCTATGCACAAGATGATTCTTTATTTTATGTCACAGCAGACAATCAAAGAAAATAGTAGAGCACCTAGATAAATGCAAGATAGAGAAGCAGTTAAAGAACCACCCACGAATAAGTAACTGTTTAAATTCAACATAACATACCCCACCAATAGGAAGAATCCTCCCAGTAAGCGTCACTTCACCAGTCATGGCAAGATCTTTCCTAACAGGTTTTTTCATGGCAAGCGAAAGCATTGAAGTAATCATGGTAGAACCAGCACTAGGTCCATCTTTTGGGGTAGCCCCAGCAGGAACATGTAAATGAAGCTTGGAGTTGGCAAAGAAAGAATTATCTGGCTCTTTTTCAAGCAATATGGCTCTGGCCACAGTATGAGCAATTTGTGCACTTTCCTTCATGACATCACCCAGTTGTCCAGTGACATGGAGGGCTCCTTTTCCCTCACCTTGCTCTACCTGTGTGGTTTCTATGTACAGCGTTGAACCACCCATTGCAGTCCATGCTAGACCCATAACAACTCCAACTGGTGTCTGCTCATAAATGCGTTCTGCGTGGAACACAGGTTTGCCAACATATTCTGACAAGTTTTCTTTGTCAACCAAGACTTTTTCTATCATCTCAGTTTCTTCCTTTTCTTTTCCTTCCTGGGGATCAGCAGAAAGTTTTACAAAACATTATGCATCAGGTAAAAGTTATCATATGCACAAACTAACAATGAAAAAATCTAAGTTCTTTAAATGATGGACCCCTAATAACATCAGGATTAAGTGTCAAGTTTTGCGACCATTAAGGTTGAGACTACTTTTGTTAGTGTGCAGGAACAGATAAATGATTGATATTACGGGTAAACAAGACTTCTCTTATTGAAAAAGGCAGAGAAAGCTACTAAATAAAATTGATAGAGTCAGGACAGCTAAGAGAACTTCATTGCCCTTCTGAAGATGAATATACAATAGATTTTTTCTGATAGCATCTTTCTTTCAAAAGGGCAACTCGTAAATATAAATCACCCTACAAATATATGTATGTATATATATAAAGCCCGGTATAAGATATCCAATCAAGGTAGGTGATATAAATACCTTCAGTTCTGTAGGCTGATCAGAGGCATGCTCAATTTGACTGTCTTGGGTGACATCATGGCTGACCAATTTAGAAGTTGATTCAGGGCTGCTATTCTCTTCTGATTCCACCTTGACTGGAGAATCATCCTCAACTATTTCTTGATGTGACTCGGCAACACTTCCATCTCTAGACTCACGGGCTTCTAAAGCGTCATCTTTCACACTTGCATGTTCTTTCAGCTCTCTTTTCCGTACAAGTTGCAGTGCAATCTGACAGCAGAAATAAAAATATTGAATCAAAAGAATGGCTATCAAATAACCCATCCACTGATCTTACTACAAAGTACAACCAGTGAAGAATATTTTGACAAAACCTTGCGGTAAATCTTCTCTATCTGTTTCTGAAGATTTCTAACTCCCGCTTCTCGGCAATAGTTTTCTATCAGACCAAGAAGAGCCGCATTAGTTACTTCGACCTGAAATCAGTATGGAATGTTAAGTTTGCTTTACCAAAATGAGCAGTCGCCAGGCTCTCTGCTACCTCCAGCATGCTAAAAGTTGTGATAAAATAAATCCACCATTAAAATAAGGCAGTCTAATTCATTTCCAAGACTGCAAGAAAAATCTGTCCACATGGGTCAAGCAACTTCAAGATATTGTAAAAGCATACTTTAACATTCCATTTTTTCAATATGAGATATGAATATCTATGCTGGATGGTTTCCCCAGAAAAAATTTTCAGAAGCACATATGCTTCACGTATGCCCATTTTCCTCTGAATGCATGATTATTTTCATCATCAAGGATTGACCCTAGACTTACAAAATGCTTATGGGTGAGAAAACTAGAAGAGCATTTAATGGTATAAAAAGAGGCCTCTCCATTTCCAAGAATAGGGTTTTCATATGTATAATTCACTGACAGGATTTTATAAATCTGGGGCTGTCTTGAATTAAAAGGATTATCTTGCATATGATCATTAACGGTGGTATATACCCACCTTATTAACACTTTCTCTTTCCATCAACATGAAAAGCACTGTAAGAATATGTAAACATGCAGAAAAAAGCCTATATAAACTTCCTCACCTGTTCAGGCTTGATACCACATGCTTCTCGAGTGCTTTTCTCCAAATAGTCTCTGGCAATATGCATTTTCTCATCAGTAATATACCCAGCAATGGCAATAACCTCCATCCTATCCAAAAGAGGATTTGGTATCATCTCAACAACATTTGCAGTGCACACAAAGAGCACCTGCATCATTTAAGGACAAACAAAAACAGGTTAATTGCAAACATCACATGCTCAGTTGAGCTTTAACAACATGAATCACCCGACACTTGTTAAGACAAAGAAGATAAATGGTGCCCAACTTCTCATAAAAGATAGTAGCATCATCCTCAGACAAATTAAATCTTTATGGCTTGTAAGGCACAAAATTTATAGACTATCTACAATTGATGTCAGCATATTTTACAGATTATTGCTACAATCTCTGTAAACTAAGATTATTGTTTTGATCACTGTAGCAATAGCTAAGGGGCAAGTTACGTTTGAAGGAAGTTTAAAAAGGCATCAAGGTTTTGAGTAGTTAAAGAAGAGATCAATATTTCACAAAATGGATCAAATAAGAAATCAATGTAATACCACTCAAGACCTTGATACCTTAATCAAGCTTAACCCAAATATTAATGCTTTCCAATATAATTTACTCATACACAGCTACTTTTGTTTCACTATAATGGAAATGTCATCCCACCTTTATTACTGCAAAATAGTTATTCCCTCATTTGGTTTGTCAAAATTTTTCTATAAGGAATGCCTATTCCATGTAGTGTGAAATAAACAAGAAATTTGTATTCCTTCCCTTCATTAGAGGGATTACACTTCCTCACAAAATGTAACTCTTTCTAAAAATACCCCCAATCATGAAATTAAACACCTGTCATTCATTTGTCACCTTATTCCATTCCAGTAAACCAAATATGAGCTACAATTGCATCAAAAATAAAGTTATGCAGAAAGCTTAGCAACTATTCTTTTTATACTTTCATTGCTACAATAACTCTAAATTAAAAGTAACACAACTAATATAAAGCAGCTGCATTAATAGCAAACCATGCTGGACAAGCAAAAATTATAATGATGGTATGGCCTTGCTATTGTGAACTTCAGTTATTGACCAAGAATAAGCTAAAGAGAAAGAGACTGCCGCAAGTCAATACTTATCAAAGTAACAAAAAAACTGACCTTTGACAAGTCAATAGAAACATCAAGATAATGGTCAAGAAAATTAGCATTCTGCTCTGGATCAAGGAGCTCTAACAAAGCACTAGCTGGATCGCCAGCATGACCCCTTCCCAACTGCAACAGTAGCCAAAGTGTTTATTAGCATATCAAAACTTGATCCCAGCCCAAGAACCAAAGAGTGGTGTAAACAAAAACAAAATAGAAGACACGTGAAACTGGCACATTATTGTGCAAGTGTATATACCTTGTCAATCTCATCAATCAGAACAAGAGGATTAGCAGTTCCCACATTTTTCAGACATTGAACCATCTTGCCCGGCATGGCTCCTATATATGTTCTACGATGCCCCTGAATACAATTTTACAAAAGCAACCAAGCAATTAGAAAATTTTTCAAGCATAAAGGTATGAAAAGATATTATCAGATGTAATAAACACCTTGATTTCAGCAACATCAGCTAAACCTCCAACAGAAAACCGAAAGAACTGCCGGTTCAAAGCCCGGGCAATCGATCGACCAATACTAGTTTTTCCTACTCCAGGTGGACCAGAAAGACAAATTATTTTACCTGGATATGCGACCAAGAGAACATGAGTCAAGCAATTGGGAATAGAAGTGATAAAAGTGAACACGAGAATGAAAAAACAATTGTTACAATTTGATAAAGCAAGGGTTCATAGTAAGGTCCTCCACTCGAATATATATTAGAAAATAAGTGCACAATTAACTTATCTAAAAGCTTAAACGAGGTAAGAGATATGCTTAATATATTTTCTAAGCTAAGAACAATCTTACAACTAGGTGCAACCACAATTTGATAAAGCAAGGGTTCATAGAAAGGTCCTCCGCTTGAATATATATTAGAAAATAAGTGCACAATTAACTTATCTAAAAGCTTAAATGGGGGAAGGGATATGCTCAATATATTTTCTAAGCTAAGAACAATCTTACAACTAGGTGCAACCACAATATGTGTAAGGACAGGCCCTTGAAGCCAGAGCAAAATAGTACAAGCATCAAAACAATAGCAAACATTTTTTTGTAAGTTGAGTAGAAAATTAGAACAAGTTGGATCGACCTTGCGAAGTTCCTCTGAGTTTTCCCACTGCAATGAATTCTAATATTCTTTCCTTGACATCAGTCAATCCATAATGATCTTCATCAAGTATTTTTTGTGCACGGAGGACATCAAAGTTTTCATCACTGGAAAGTGAATCATAAAATCAAGAGATATTTAACAACAAATAAATAAGGAGCAAAAAATGTAGTATTTCAAGAAAAAAATAATGAAACAAGTCAGTGATCAGAATAATTTACAATGGATAGTTTCAATTACATACAAGAAAAGTAGGACTCTCTCAATTGAAACCTTCATTAAACCTCTTTATGTCCACAAACAGAACAACTCTTGACCCAGAAGCTCAAAAAGACACAGCAGAGGAATCATATTTCAGTTCATATCTTAGACTTGCCAATTATCTTCCTAACCTTAAACCTATCACTGTCCTTCTAAATTGACTTCAAGCCTTTTAAGTGACATTTCATTTCCAAAATTTGAATATAGATATCATCCAACACTAAGCAGATGTGCAGAACTTGATTTAATATAATTTAACCATGGACCAAAACAAGACTTAAAATAGAAATACCTCTGACCTTAATAACAAATGAACATCACAGAGAAAGAATTAACAATAAAGAAACATCAAATATAAATCTATACAGCAGCAGCAATCTTCAAAACCTTATACAATGATAAGTATATAATTTCTTTCAGTAATAAATGGGAAGGGTTATGCTGCCTAAGCATTCAACCGTCGTCTATAATTCCCCATGGAATTGCTGTGTTAACAAGGCAATCTGGCTGAAACACCAAACATCAGATTTATTTCCTTATTGCTTTTGCATATCTCTCCGCACAAGAAAATTTTAGGTAGAGATCAATTATTCATCCCAAGCAAGAACAAATTGTTCTATTAATAACTGTGCTTTGACATTGAAAACATCAGAAGCAAGTATGAAGAGAACAATAACTAGAAAACATTTTCTTCTCAGCAAACTCAATAACCGAGCCACAAAACCACCATATATAAACCTGTATTCAACTGTGTTCTGAAACAAAACAAATCAAAATGATAGTAACCTGTAGTTTCCCCAAGGCAACGCTGTCAACCATCAAGATAATTACGAGTCACATTGAACTCGCTTGAGCTGGCTTCTAAAAGCTGCAGCTTCGTGAGTTCTTCTTCAATCACTTGCATAACATGTGCAGGGATTTTTTCCTTGTTGGGTTCAATTCTTTCGCGAAATTTTCCTGCCAAATCAGAAAAGGAACAAAGGGGGCAAGAGTTATATCAAGAGTGCTACAAATGCATCTCAGATGATACTAAGAAAAGAAAGTTTATGAAACTGGCCAACGGCCCATAAGACCCACTAAAAACAAACTACTAAAGAAAACAAATAAAGGACTAAACACAGAAAGAGCTGTTTTATCATCTGTTTCCAACCCAAGTTCCTGAACGATGGGAAAAAAACTCAGAGAAATTAAAGCAAAAGCAAAAGGAGAAGTACTGAACCCTTTAGCATGATACTACCTTTTTTATGGCCTTAAGCTGCTCATTCAGCAAATACCGACGCTGCTCACCACTTATCTTCTCTTCAATTGCTTTTGCAATTGATTCCTATACAATACCAAAAAGGTTAGTTAAAAATATGACAATTAACGCTGCCAACACAACCAACCCCCCACAAAAAAAGGAGAAAAAAAAAAAAAACCTATAACAGTATAGAGGGAAAAAAGGTACCTGAATTTTGCTGATCTCCATTTCCTTCTTCACCAACTCCAGGGTAAGCTTCAAGCGTTTGTACACCTGATGGGAATTATAAAATAAGCATATTATACTGAGAAAATACAAAAGCAATATAAAAATATAGAAGCATGGCTAACAAAGATGGATGTAATCATCCAACAAAGTAATTTCGACCATACTCGAAAATGAGTTTATATTGAAATTAAGATGAGACAATATTTTAAATTTCCTTCTGTTAAATATATTTTTTTATCTGAATGCCTTTCTTATATATATGCTGGAATAATCATATGATAAATTGTGCTATCACTTTAATTTTGGATAAGACTTGTATTATGTTTTATAAAGGTAATCTATTTCGCATTTTTCTCCCTTTGCCACCACCAATCTCACCATCGAACCAGTTATGGGCCTCTAGCCACTGGAGTCCAGATCTCTTTCCATCCTTATACTTGCAATTTCTTTCTATTTAGATAGTTTTGCATTAAAAAATGTGACAGTCTACCATAATGACATTTGTCCTTCAAATTGTGTATAGTTCATCACAAATGGAATATGGCTCAAAAAATCTAGTAAATTCAAGGTTTAGTAAGCCTACATACATCAAGCTCTTCAAGTACTTCCTGGCATTGTAATTTGTTTGCACCAGATATTGCAGCACCAAAGTCTGCTAATCTTGGGTAATTGAAGTCACCTATATGCTGCATAAAGTGAATGATAAAGAAAGAAGATTCATCAATGAAGGCTCACTTCATTAAACAAAGATATTAGCAGAATGAAAGAGCAATAGCTTAAACAAAGATCAGGAAAATGCATTCTTGCTCAAAAAGCTTTTCAAAAAAATGCATCAAAAGAACTTAAATACAAAAGAAGAAAACAATGAAAGCCACCATTCTATCAAAAGAGAGAGAGCTTTACCTGGGTGTATGTTTGAACATGATCTCGCCAAAGGGAACTTGTTTTAAGGACATCCCTCAAGGTTGAGATAACCTCAAAAGATGTTGCTTTTATCACATCATCATCCTTGTCATATGGCAGTTCCTGCTTGCAAAAAGAAAGCTTTTTCATTTAATTAATAAATTCAATAATTCCAAGAGGCTAAGGTAAATTAATAGAAAGGCATAAGCATCATGCCTTCAGATGATCAACTTTGACAGTAAGGGGGTCCTCGCTAACCTGTAGAAAAGCAAATATAAATGGATAGGTAATGATATTTACAACGAAATGCAAAGCTAATACAAAAATGACTGGCTTAAATAAATTCTTCAGCACCTAAATAAGCTGAGACAGAAAGAATGGGGTTTCGCATAACGACCGCTGTCAGAATGAATCAACTCAATAAATTAATAAGCGAGAAAAGATTGAGATTCTGTATCTGAACACTGACCATTTCAGTATACGAAAGCCGTCTGTGCCCAATAAGGACAACTTGATCTCCTACAATACTTGTTCTATCGTTATATCACACCAGAATAAAAGAAGAGCAACAGATAAGAACTAAGGTTCTCATTCACATTTGAAAATTTACACCATTAACCATAGCTCAAAAATCAAAGTACCTGGCAAGGGTGCCACTTCATGAAGACGATTAAATAATTCTTTTCCTTTAATGTCATAAACACTCTTGTCTGATTCAGAGCAGGACCTAGACTTGGATCAGTTCCTGGTTCATCTTTGAGAAGGAAAGCACCAGCATATGGAGCTTGTCTTTTTTTGCTTTCTTGTAAAGCAGCCAACAACTTGGCGTCCTACATGGGGAATGCCATGCAACAAATTAAGAAATGCCAATCAAACATCACTACAACAAGAAACTAATCAATTAAACTACATACTAATTCTAGAAATCATCAAGACCATTTTCTGGCTAACATAGCATAACATTGGTCATAAAAGTAGAAATTAGATTGAAGAAGAAATTAAGAAAATGGCTTAAAATGCACTTTCTATATGGCCATCGATCAACAATTATTGATAGTGCCAACTAAGAAAATAAAATCCTAAATACCCAGCCACTTCTAGAGATGTTAAAAGAAATAAGCCAAGACATGTGAGCTGTCAATCATTCCAAAAGAAAATATGGTCTTGATGGCAGCTCACACAGCTTGGCTTATCTCTCTTAACATCACATCCTCTTGGCAGTGGCTGGGTCAATGGGATGTTAAGAGAAATAAGCCAAGACGTGTAAGCTGCATGCATCTCACTCCCCTTTTTTACCCTGTTTTGAAAGGTAGCAATCAGAAAGGGACTTTGCTACAGGTAATAGAAGCACGAACTTTCCACAAACAAATCGCGTCCCTGATGTAACATCATCTGTTCACATTTAGATGGCTCCCCTTACAGGAACATGAAAAACATCTATAATAGCACCATACATTCTTTACAAAGTTATACATTGAGGAAAATGCCTGGAGATCAAGGTCAAGACCAGCTTTTGCAATATTGACATATATCATGTAACTCAATCTATAAATTAGCATGATTAATCTATAACTATGGTTCTTAATTATTTGTACCAAACTGCTATAAAATAATGATAATATGTGACGAAGCATTGACCTATAAATTACCCCTTTTCCTTTGCATGTGGCTAAGGTACTCAACAAAGAAATGTATCCATATTAGATAGGGGGAAAGAATACACCCACTCCTTCAAATAGTTCCCCCTCCCTCTTCATTAGATTAGTAGCAATTAGATACTTTGTTAGAAGAAATTTCAGAATCAAGGATATTGAAATTTTTTTTTTTTTTTAAACAATAAAAATAGCAATAAAGCAGGTCTATGTTACTACTCTATAATCCAATATGTTCACAATCTCATCAAATTGAGGGGACCAATTTATTCGAGGGTTCCAAGCACCTCTCAAATCATTAATTGCAAAAGTGGATAGGACATTAAAATTTTGAAGTCATCTCCTCATAGCAATATGAAACTTGGTCAGAAGAAGATAATAATTGACAATCTTATATCCCAGACTCAAAACACTCTCCTTCATGGAAATATACTCTTGAATTGACTCTTCTTCCTAAAGGATAATGCATAGCGAGATGGAGTTTTCCAAACTCAAGGTTGAAAGACGATACAAAAAACTTTAGGTTTCTCGTGGTGCTTAGATAAAAGATCAAAGAGAGACAGTTTATGGTTTTGTTGAAAAAGGACTAAAATACATTTCTTGCAAGTGCATGTACACTGTTCATTAGCTCCATGGAATAATCTTGATAGCTCAAGAGGAATAGTTGTAGATTTCATGGGAATGTAGATGATATGATATTAGTTACTGGCTATACTTGCTTCAATTCACTTGCAACCCAGTGCATAGGATCCTTCATTCTAATTTAGCTTCTACACTTACGCCAATAGGAATTGATTCATATGTAATTCTGCCATTCCCATCCTAATTAAGCATCTATACTACCCCACAATGTACCGCAGTTCATATGTGATTCTGCCACTCCGCTTTGAAAATTATTTTTCCATTGTATTCAGCTCGTATTCCATCTTGGCACATACATAATGAAGAAGCCTATTATTTCTCCAGAAAGTAGGACAAAAAATTTGACTTCATGATAACAAGCATTTTGTTTTTTTTTTTCCTTTTTCCCCGTAAATTAGAGTAGCAGCCTAAACATCAGGGTTAACAAGATTCTAAAATTAGGGCCAAATGCATGGAAGCTTCATGAAGATGCTACTTTTATTTTATTTTCATCTATAGATATTAAATTTCAATAAGGCATTAAAAGTTGCGAAAAAAGGAGAATTGCAATATAAAATCCTTTGGTATATTACTACTTACTCTACCTTTACAAAAATCGGCATGTAGAATCCAGGAAATAATGGCCGGTGAGGCAATGGTAATGCCAAGACCTGCTTGCAAAAAAAAAATCATATTTGAGTGAAGTGCTCTTTGTGAGATATGATAGATCAAAATAAAGTTCTCCACTAGTGAAATTCCACATTATTTGACATATTACGGACAACTTATTAAAAAAGAAAAAAGGTAGCCTTTATGACATTAGCAAATGTCAACTTAGTATTTATGAAAATGCCAGCAAATGAAATTCTATTCCTAATCAGAGACCCAAACCAAATGACTCCTATTGATCCTGATCAAGACTTCCTTTTCACAACATCCTCAAATAAGCAACCACTGCAACACGAATTACATCAAACAGAAAGGGAAACCAAAAGTACTCAACATGTATGCCTCCTCCTCCAAATACCTTGGAACCAAAATTCACTATCTTTGACCCTTCCAATCAAAGGATAAGTTAAACAGTTAGAAAATTCATAATACTCAGCAATTAGTATCTCCAAAACATGCTAATCAACAAAATTATATTAGTAAAGCTAAAACAGCCAAATCAAATAACTCTATTAATCCCAACAAAAAAACTTACTTTTTTATATTATCCTCAAATAGGCAACCATTCCAACATCACTACATCAAACCAAAAGGAAAACCAAAAAGAAAAGGGATCCAACTTTCTTCTTAATCAATTCATATGCATTACAGTATGATCAACACATCAAATATTAAATATCTTCAAACTTCTAAAATATTGAATCCTTGCCTTCATCCTGAAGTACCTGAAACCAAAATTCGCAGCCTTTTGCCATTTCGAGCACAGGATAATTTAACTAGAAAATTAATGCAGCTCAACATAGTATCTTCAAAACATATCCCTAAAACCAAAGAATTTAATTTAATAGTTCCAATTTGCTCCAATCAACACTTCCTCTTTAGAGCATCCTCGAATAAGCAACCACAGTAATATTACATTACATCAAACTGAAAGGCTCCACTTCAAGCTTACTACTTTATCAATTTATCCAAATTCCAATATGATGAAATAAAACATAAATAAAATTAAAAAGTATAAAATTCAAAGATTAAAGCTTCAAGTAATAATATACATTGCTTCTCCTCCAAGTAACTCATTACCGAAATTCGCAACCTTCCGACAATTTTTTTGTAATTTTCAGACAACTCTTGCACTAAATAAAGGGGAAAAAAAACCCTTAAAATTAACAAAAGAATCAGTAATCACCGTCAGATAATCCTCCGGTCTAGGACTCGTAGGAACAATAGCAGACGAGCTCTTCTCTCCAGCATCGGTTTCGGCTTCAGAATCCGCTGCCGCTTTCTCCTCAGCCTCTCCCGCCACCTCAGTTTTATCTCCACTGCTCGAATCCGAACAAAAGAACAATCTTTGACCATAATTAGGGTTTCTTCGAGACAGTCTTCCGATCGCACGAAGTAAAGGACATGAGTTCGACTCGGTCCCAACTCTGAGGAGGGAATTTGAAGAAAGAGAGTAAGATAAAGTTCCGGTTTTGAGACATGCAGTAGAAGAGAGTAGTGTAAGCTTCAACATTGGTTTCGGTAGTGCAGGAGTGTGAACTGGGGGTTTTAGCATAAAAAAGTAGGGTTTTATTAGGGTATTTTATTAGGGTTTAATGATTTTAGATGTGATTTTGATTTGAAGTTGAAGCCATAAAAGAGAGAGAGTGGGGGAAAGAGAGCGGTTTTGGGGCTTTGGAGAAGTAAAGCCCTTCATAAACCCTTTCGGATTCTTTTCTTTTAATTTGAGAAAGAGGAATGATTTTGTTGACAAGAAATAACCTTCACTTTGTTTTATTTATTTATTTATTTATTAAAAGAAAAATATCTTTTATCTTCATCGAAAGCTTTACCGCATGAATGAAAAATATCATTCTACTTTAATTACTAGCAATTCTTTATTTAATTCGAAAGAAAAATATACCATACATGATGCATGTTTTAGAGATATTTTTTTATTTATCGATTCACTACATATCTAATGGCCCTTGTTGACCCTTTAGATTTACCATTGATTACATAAATATGTAAAATATTTAACATATTTTAAATCATATTTAATACATTGGACTCCTTTGATTTTAAGTAAATTACATTTTTCAATGTTATCTTATGATAGTAATTAGGTCATTATTTTTATATGATTGTTATAAATGTAAATTTCATCTTATAAGATTGTTACATGTGTGTTAAGTGAATCACATATCTACCACTTAAAAAAAAAAATTACAAAACATCAATATTATATTGCTCCTTGACAATGAGATACCATATTTTATATGAATACCACATCTCCCAATTATGATATAGCAATTTGCACAATATCCATAAAATTTGTAGAATATTGTGCAAATTGTGATATACAAAGTATCTTATTTTATACATGCAATAAACATTTGTATCGCATTTTCAATATGAAACACATATAGTAATTTATACTAGTGTCACATTTTAAACATAAATATCACATCTTTAAAATATGATACTATAATGAAATTTGTATAATTAATTTTTTTTAATTGGTATTTTTGTAGTTATTTTCAAGAATTGATAAACCATAAATTTTTTTTCGTTACACATGTATATTTCATATGAAATAGAACCTTTCTTCATAAGAGGAATTGTGATTCCTGACAATATTAATTTGTGAACAAGCCATAGCAATAACTACTTATAGGGCCTTATTAAAGATTTTGAATATATTTGTTAGAGCTATGCAAGTAGGCTTTCGCCCATAAAATGATTCATTTAACCATGTTAAAAATGAATTAGGATCAACTTTTTTCAACTCATTTAAAAGTTAGTAAATTTTACTTAACTCAATTGAACAAGCATAGCCTAAGGTTAAGTGTATTGACCTGCTAACATATTTGTATAAAATAAAATAAAACCATAAGAAAAATAGATATTAATATAATAAAAAATTAATGCACATACATCATAAACATTTTTTTAAGTGCATATTTATTATGCAAAAAACACATTAAAGATGTACAAGTGGGTCAAATGGGTTGAGTAAGTGGGCTGACCCATTTAACATGCGAGTCAAAGTAGATTATATTATAATCAAGAAATTTTGTTCTATTTGTTAATAGGATCAAAATAGGCTAGGTTGAGCAGACTCATTTAACCCACCTGTACATATTCGATGTTTTTACATTTTTAAGAGTTACTTACTATCCAACCGCTTTGTTATATTTAGAACATTAACATAACTATTCTTTAAAATATAAATATAATACTTTTTCTAAATTTAAAAAATTAACTTTTTTTTAACTCTAAGACAAAGCTCCTCCCCCAGAATGCCTTCCTACGTAGATTATCAACCATTAGAAAACATTAGTTATATGTTAAAAATAAGCAGGTAAAATGTATATAAGGTAAAACAAAAAATTAATACAAAACTTTGAAAATGCTTTCTTATTATATGTCTTAATCCTAATATAACTTTTCCTTTTATATTTACACCCCATCTCCCTAGCTTTTTGTCATTTTTCATTTTCTATAATTATATATCATAAAATTAATAGTAATACTAATCGAAATACATAATAGAATGGATAAAATGCAAATGAATTCTTGATTCAATTAAATGGGATTACTCTTTATTATCCGTGACAATTAAGGGCTATCAAAGTGATTTCATTCAACTACCGAGAAAAAGTAACTTCATTCTAAAAGGGCGAGCCAAGTAACTGCATTTACGGAGTAATGGGGAACATGGTGACAATTTATTTGGGCCATTTTTGTAGCATAACTTTGATCTTTCTTTTCAAGCGGCAAAGATGCATGAAGACATATAGTTCGGTGGCGTCAAGTTCTTATCATCATTTTTAGCTACCAAGTCCTTATTTTCGTGTGGTATTATTTTTAGTGGTCGTGTTATTATAATCAAAGGAAAAAAAAAAAAAAAAAAAGCATGAGGACATCAGGGTTAATGAATTTTTGCCTTCTTAACTTGGGTACTTGGTGTTTACTGGCAGCTTACCATTGTATATGTGACCGTAAACAAATTGAATAAATTTGATATAGTATTGAATTTAATTTAAACTTTGATTTAAAGTTTCAAAAACTTGAGTTTGATTTAAACTATATCAAAATAATTCGACCTTAACTTAAAGTTATGCTTGAAGAGCTGGATCTCAAGGTGATTAAACTCATTAGAACTTAATATATCTAAAAAATAATTTCTTTTTCTATCCCAAAAATTCATAGTGAACCTCCATGGGGACTTCTCTGAATGTAATTGTTACATTTACTATCTAAATTTTGCGCATTTTTATAATTAACCATCTGGAGTTTTAAAATGTCAATTGGGTACTTAAACTTTGTTTATTTTTTGCGATTAACTGCTTGAATTTTGACAAATTTTATAATTAACAACCTAAACTTTACCTATTTTTGTAATTAACTATCTAATTTCGATACTATAAGTGAATTCAAAAAGTTTGTAAGTAGTTAATTGATACTTTTAAACTTCATGTAACTTTTTTCTTCTTTTCTATAAAACGATATTGAAATTCATTATTCAACCATTGTAAGACATTACACTAGATGATGAGCCATAGTAATATCAAGTTAGAGAAACTTTGAAGAAAAGTAAGATGTTAATCCACTAATCTAGACTGTTGATATGAGCATAACTCACTTAATAAAATTTGTACTACTATCATCCTACAAGCACTTCTTAGACAAATACATGTATCAAATATATGGTACAGCAACTAAGTATAGGTATGAGGTATTATTCTCCTAGAGACATAATTGTCAAAATCGCAATTTTACTCATACAATACTATGAGCTTACAATTCTAATAAGCCATTCCAAGTTGATCTATGTATAGGGTCATTTTTTTTTTTTATAAAATCTTACGATTTCATCAACCAAGTTTCAATATAAACATAAGTTTTTAATCGAGTTTACCGATTTTATTTATTTGAGTAAGATGAACTAAACTAAAAAAAAAAAAAAACACAACTGTGCTTTTATAGGCTTATCAAATATGATATTTCTTTTTCATTGCATTTCAATTTTATTTTAACACCATCTCTCTATCCCCTACGTCTAGCTCTCTTATTCTATATTTATAGAATTCATCTAAGTCGGGTTTATAGCTATAAAGTTTAAGAGAAAGCTTATTTATTTCTTTTTATATAATTAAAAATTTAAGTTAAGTTGAAAAGTTAGATTCCCCCCTCCAATTAATAAGTTTTTTCATATAGAATAATAATAAAAAACTTAATTTTGACTCTACTTGCTCTTTTCTTTTTTTAAGGTATGTTATACATAGATTAAGAGTTATTATGAAAAAGAGAATTTAATTTTTTTTTTTTTTACATTCATTATGTATTTTAAGTTTTTATGACTTTTGTAAGGAAATCTATGGTTTTTCAAAGCTATTTTATGTAGATTGTAGAAACTTACATTTTTATGTTTCAATTTTGCATTTCTATTCTACAAAGTCTCTAACAATTCTACATAGAAATAGGGGCGTTTACGGTTCGATTAACCGGTCCGTGACCTTATTTTTTAAACCTAATCGTAATGATCGATTTTTTAATATCCCGATCATAACGATCTGTTATAAACGGTTAACTGTCTTAATGGTTAACAGTTTTTTTCGAATTAATTTTTTCTATTTTCGGTTTTTAACTATTTAACATAATAGTTATGCATAATTTGCAGTTAATCGTCTTTTTTCAATATGCTCGTAGAAAAAACTAGAATGTAATAGTTCTTTTCCTTTTTTGGTTTTTTACACAAGCAAAATAGATAAGTATGTATGGTAATAGTTGAAAAAAATCCACCAGACAAACCATTTTGGATTCTATCGATATTAAATACATATGGCAACTAATAAAGACAAAAAGTCGTACCGATGCAACCAGTAGTGCTCTTGGTTATGGATTTAACAAAACATTTAAATTGTAATTTACAATTACAATCTTAAAAAAATAAACCACAAAGTACAGTTTAGTATCGTATAATAAGGGTTTAAAAAAACCGATAAAAGAATTACGAAAAAAATATGATATTTCAATATCTGACTATTTATATTTTTGATAAAATAATTATATGAGTATATTGTAAATTATATATATAAATATGGATGGTTAACTAAAACCGTCGGTTTCTAATTTTATAAACCGAAACCAAAAGCCAAAAATATTTAAAATTCCAATGCTAAACTAATACCAATGAATCGGTTAACTATTTTTTTCGGATCGGTTTTCTTATTTCGGTTCGGTTACACCAAACATTCAGTTTTTTGCACACCCCTACATAAAAAATGTGAGTTTGACAACCTTACCTAAACATCTTATTCAAGTACCAATAATTACTTCTTTCCCTATTATCTAACCTAAAAAATCAAGTTATTTAATTAACTATCTAGCTATTAATCCTAATACTAATTTCAATTAAAATTATCAAGATCACAAGTCAAAAATAAATATATTAAATTCAATTGTAGGACTATCTAGATCATGAATCACCACTAAAGTTTATTATGCAACTTTATAACATGATTCAATATGAATTATTAATCTCTTGATTTATGGAATCCCTAAATTAAATTAATATCTTTTTCAAAGTTATTAATTTATAATCTCTAAACCTATCTACTGAAATTTCTTCCTAGCCAATATTAATTTTGAAATCTCATTAACACTCTATAAATTCCCTATTAGATTAAAAACCTAATTGAAGTTAATATAGGAGATCTATGTCGTCCCATATTAAGAATTGTAACCAAATCCCTCTAATTATGTTAAATTTATTTAGGGTTTGTTTGTTTCATCTTTTTGATATTAGTTCGGTATCTTGTTTTTGCCATTTCTCAATCAGATATTTGCTAAAAAATAAATATAGATGAAAAACAGACATTTTTATTTATAAATTGATCAAACAAATTAAATACAAATGAGATACAGATAAAATAATAATGTATATTAAATACAGATAAGATACAGATGAAAATAAAATAATCAAAACAAACCTTATAATAGTTATCTATATTAACTCTAAAAGACATTGAAGTGCACATGATTAGAATACAAAAATCAATAATCTATTGAATAAACAATCAATCCCAATAATATAGCAATATACAATTTTTCAGAACCCAGACAAAGATATCTACTTTCTATAGAATATTCAATGAACACAACAAAACTAAAGAAAAGCATCATAATTATAAGTAAAAACCTTTGTAAATACATAATCTTGCAATCTTCTTGTTGATCTCCAATACTCTCTTGGCTTGTTCTTCATTTTCTTTCTTTAGAAAACTTTGAATTATAAAGCGTACTTTTTTTCTTCAAATCTTTGTTTATATGTATAAGAGTCATTCAAATTCATGCACAAACTAATATTTCTCTGTTGAAAAGATTTAAGAAGATTTTAATTGAAAGGATTTAAAAAAATTTAAGAAGATTCATATAATCTGGGCAATGCATGGTCAATCCATGGCCAAAAGGAATAGGTCATGCATTTCTCCAATCTTTAAAAGTTATCCTCTTTTGCATGTGCACTAGTTATGCACAAGCAATACAAGTAGGTCATGCAACATTCTGCCTCATAATTCATTCGTCTCTTATAATACATGGAGGATGCACAAGCTTAATGAATAGACCATAAACCTCTCTTATCTTACATTTCTCAATACATAACCTTTTTTCTCTTGATCACGTACTTCAATTCCCTTTCAATGACTTCATGTAGGAGCTTATGGACTTCCTAAGCTTTTTAAACTTTGTAAATTCTTCATTAAATCTTGACTGCACTTGACCCCGGATCCTCTTTAAGCTCAATTAATCTTGCAAAGTCTTGGAATGAAAATTCAAGTATTGTAAGTACCAAATTCATATAATTTTTCTTCAAACATGTCAAATAAGCTCAAAATATCTTTCCAAATATAAGAGTTGCATTACACTTATCAATTGTCCTACATTCATTGGTCAATGGCACACATGGCACAATCAAACACGTTTATATAGATAGTCCTTTTTACCATGTGCAAGTAAGGCCAATTGGATCCCTTCCAAATCCTAGTATGGCATCCATTGCCAATTTAGATAAGGGACTTTAAGGAGGCCTTAGCAAAAGCGGTTTCAAAATGAGATGATTATTTAGGAGAGACCTAAGGGTGGGCACGAATCAGTTTGGTTTTTTTTTTTTTTTCATTTCAAACCAAACCAATAAGTAACGGTTTAGTTCGGATTAGAAAAATTTTAAACCATTAAATAACGGTTTGGTTCGGTTTAAATTACGAATTAAATCAAAATTCTAATGAAAAATTTTCTTTGCTCTAATTTCCTTACATTTGTGTAGATACTTAAATATTTATATCATTTTAGAAAGTTTATATTATAAACCATGATAAAATACTTTATGAATTCATCACATTTTTAGTCTATAGTTCTCTATAAAATCATTATCCACTAATAAAATATATTCACTAATCAATACGTGGTAAGTCATAACTTATAATTTTTAATAGAACAATCAAGTCAGTTATCCACTAATAAATTTAGCTAAAATAAAAAATCATCTATCAACAAAATTCATCAACGAATAAAATGATTAGCTGACAAAATATATTGAATAACTAATATATAATAAAAGTTTATAATTGAATAAATAAATTTCACGTTTTATAAAGTTAAAAGCTATTAAAAAAAACAATAGTTCATCATTGACAAAAAGATACATATCATGAGTCTAAAAAAAAAGTAAAAATGAACAAGTTGATTTTAATCAATATTCATCCAATAATAAATATCAAATGAAATCGTATGAACATATAGTAAAATATTATTATATTTTTTTAAAACAGTTTGGTTTGGTTTTCCTTCTAAACCAAACCATAAATTTACAGATGGTTCGAATTGAAAAATTTTTAAACCAAACCATTAAAAAAAACCATATTTTCGGTTTGGATTAGTTCGGTTGGTTTTTTTTGCCCACCTCTAGAGAGACCTATCAGATTTTTGCAGTGCTTGTGGTTAATAAAGCCATAATAGGAAGAATTTTCCAGGGCAAAGGATGCAAGGTCTAGAGGGAATAGATTAGTAATATAGAGTCATACTTATGGTAACTGAATGTTTGAGTTATCTTTATGATGCATTGAATAATTTGTGTTCTTGTAGATTGTATTGGTTTCTTATATATATATATATATATAACATATATATATCACAAATTGTTTGTGTGTTGACATATGTTTGTGCGCTTATTTCTAGATGGATCTAGGCTCGGCAGCTAATTTGATTCTTTGAGGGCAACTTGTTTGCTTAGGATGGTTAAGTAATAGTTTAGCTATGTTATCGGTGTTTTTTCCACTTCATGCATTGAAGTTTCGAACAAATTGCACTTTCTATCTTAATTGTAGGAGAACGTTACACTATTATGATATTGTTACGATGCAACTTTATGATGCCATGCTCAGAGACTAGGTCAATCCCTGTCTTGTCCCATACTTGTAGTAGGCAGACTTCCTCAATATGGCTCATGTATTATTCATACAGCTAAATAAACACCTAGTTACGGTACTAATGAAGAGGTGGCATTGTGAAACACACACGCTTTACTTCTATACATGAGAGATGGTGATCACTCTCCATGATATATTATTATAGGTATAAGTAACATGCACTGGTTGAAGGCATGCCAACAATTATTAAGTGTCATTTCGACAACAACCTACATCCAGGATGCCCATCTAAAGGTGTCTTGGCTAAATGAACACTTAAGGGACCTATTAGATGACACTAACAATGTGACCATCCAACAATATTCCATACTTATATCTTAAAGTTGATTGTAGGCATACTATTCGCAAAGAAGTCCCTAAATCAAGTGCATATAATGTACTTGTCACTACTCTTGATTTTGAGGCAGCTAGACAATATATCCGAGACACACATGCTTAGTCTAGCTATATTGTCAACTTTGTTTAGCATCGCGTGTTGACATAGTAGACATTGTAAGGCTGTTTAATGTACTTAAGGTTTTTCCATGCGAACACTTTCTAAACATAACCCCACCAAGCACCTCAACGTGTGAATAGGGAGGAACATGACACTTCAAATTGTCAAATGCCTGAACAAGTGTAACTCTTACATATTCATATAGTTTAATCACTTCATGTTGGTTTACTTATACAACTTCAACTTCTTGATATGCAGCTCGTCTGGGTACCATACACCCATGTTGATTTGACGAGTTGACTTACTTACTGCATTGCAAAAATATATATATATATATATATATGGTGGCTTAGGTGCCCCTTATATGCTTCTCAATTGTCGAGCAATGCTATTTGGATTGTGTCACACGATAGTTTGGTAGCCTTCCGTGCATATCCACCCTGTTGAGGACATGAGATAATAACATGAGATAAATCTTCATGGTTGGGTTGAGACAAATTGTGTCACCTTTCATGTCAGATATTTAGAAGAGTGGGAAGATTGTCGATAACATGTTGTGGAACTTTAGGTTTTTTTAATTAGTACTTTCCTTTATTACCTGCCATGATATTAAGGGATTACATAAGGATATATTGGCTACTCCAACTGTATTTGCATATATGGTGTGTAAATTGTTAGTCGATAAACTTATGAGTATCATTATTCTACTAGATTTTTTAAGTTTGTTGCATATTAGTGATGCTGGCTAACTTTATTGAGCAAATGACTCAGACACCAAGTGTTGAAATTGCTTCTGAGGCATTGAAGGTAGCAAAAGTTATGCATTAGTTTTGAGGTGTTACTCTCCGCAAACCTTCAACAAGTGTAGATATAAATGATTCATAAACACCCCCCTCTAAAAAAAAAAAAAAAAAAGGGCTCAGGACCTCACCAGAGGGTGAGGGGAGAGGACCAAGGTAGAAGGTAGGGTTGTAAGCATGCTCCAGTCGGTATTAGGGATGAGACCTTGCTTATTCATTTCCCTACACCATAACATGTTGAAGAGCAAGTTTTATCTATGTCATCTTTTTCTCAATTCAAGACACTTATGGGCGAGAGCTCTTGTGCATGCTTGTAGACTTTGCCTACTCTAGATAAGAGGCGTCCAACAGTATCTACGGATGATATAGGAAAATATCTCACTCAAGTTAACCCTGATTTCATCTTGACATGTGTTAGCCCTATCTATGATCCACCAAGTGAAGGCTTAGACAACACATAGTTGATATGGTTGGATACTTAGCATGAGCCTTGTTTAGAGTGATAGCCTGAGCCAATGCTAGAGCCTTGTTAGTGGCAATTCTTCACGAAGATAAGCACTAGGCAACATCAATATTTTTTTATTTTGATCAATCTTTTGCACTTGTACACGACAAAATATATTAGTGATGTTTGATTGCGCATTCCATTTACTTTTTTGCTTATAATATTATTAATAAATTAATTATTAAAGACGGCTAAAAAAAAATTAATTATTAAAATTTAGTGTAAAAAAAATAAGAACTTTTTTTTCTTTGGCCAATAAAAAATTAAGATCTTTAATCACGAATGAAGTAGCTCTCAATTTTCAACAGTGTAACGGGACCTCTCGTCTTGTAGTCACTTAACATGAACAAACGTTTCAAATTTCTTTACCCTCTACTGTTGAAAGTTCAGTGTGAACTTCTGCTGACAAGTGAAAACCAAGCTTTCCCTTCCTTGCTCATTGCTTATCTTCCTCCCTCAACTTCATGTATCTAAGATCGATCTATTTCTTGGGAAACTTCTTAATTTTCCCGACAAACAAATGCCCAATTCGCTCCTTATGTACCACAAGCCCCATAAACCTCCCATTCCTAACAGACTTAATAACAAAACAGCACTGGTCCAAACTGAAAACCCACCTCCAAGACACGCCTCACGACTCCATACTCCACCAGCTTCTCGATTCTGGGTCTGACCCAAACCTTACTCTCAGGTACTTTCTTTGGTCACAAAGAGAAAGTAACAAGCCCCATGGATTGGACCTTACTTTTAGACTCTTGAATTCGCTAGCAAATTCGAAAGGGTATTCAAAGATGAGATCTTTATTGGATAAGTTTGTTAAAAGTAGAGAAAGTTGTAATCTTTATGCTGCCTTTCATTCTGTTTCAGTTTCTTGTGATGGGCTTTGTCATAGGTCATTAATTGTTGATATGCTGGTGTTGGCTTATGTTAAGAATATGAAAACCCAATTGGGTTTTGAGGCTTTTAAGAGAGCAGGTGATTATGGGTATAAATTGTCTATTCTTTCTTGTAATGCATTGATGATTAATTTAGTGAAAGAGAGTAATGCTATCCGGGATTTGGAATATGTTTATAGGGAATTGCTTAGGAGGAGAATTAAGCCAGATTCTATAACTTTTAATGCTTTGATTCGTGGGTTGTGTAAATATGGGAAATTGAAAAAGGCAAGTGATGTAATTGAAGATATGAAGAGTTGGGGCGTTTTGCCAAATGTGGTTACCTATAATACTCTTATTGATGGGTATTGCAAAATGGTGGAGTGAGCCTGTATAAGGCTGATGCAGTGTTGAAGGAGATGGTGAAGAATGGTGTTATTCCGAATGAGATTACGTTCAATACTTTGATTGATGGATTTTGCAAGGATGAAAATGTGTCTGCGGCCATCAAGGTTTTTGAAGAGATGCGTGGACAAGGTTTATGTCCTACTCATGTTACGTACAATTCACTCATTAATGGGTTAAGTTGCAAAGGGGAGATTAGCAAGGCTATTAATTTGAGGGATGAAATGCTCAATTCGGGGTTGAAACCAAACATCATCACTTATAATGTGTTGATGAGGGGGTTTTGCAAGAATGGGATGCTGAAGGAAGCTAGAAATATGTTTGATGACATTGAGAAAGAAGGGGTGGTTCCCAGTGTTATTACATTCAATACTTTGATTGATGCTTACTGTAAGAGTGGGAACATGGATGAAGCTTTTTTGCTCCAAAGTTTCATGTCGGAGAAGGGAGTTCAGCCTAATATTTCTACATATAACAGTTTGATTACTGGTTTTTCCAGAGAAGGGAAGCTGGATGCTGGTTTTAAACTACTGCAAGAGATGGAGGATAATGGTTTAAAAGCTGATAATGTTACATACAATATATTAATTGATTCTTGTTGTGGAAAGGGCGACTTGAGAAAGGCTCTAAAACTCTTGGATGAGATGTCAAAAATGGGTCTGATTCCTGTCCAGTTGACTTATAATATTCTTATGGATGGGTATGTTAAAGAAGGAAATCTTCGAGGTGCATTGAAGATCAAGGAAAGGATGGAGAGAGAAGGGAAGAGAGCAAATGTTGCAACATATAACATATTGCTCAAGGGTTTCTGTAAACAGGTTAAATTGGAAAAGGCGAATGACATCCTCAATGAAATGCTTGAGAGAGGTCTGACACCAAATCGGACAACCTATGAAATAGTTAGGGAGGAAATGGTAGAGAAAGGATTTGTTCCAGATATACAAGGCCATCTTTCTAATATTCACTGATTTTCTTAATGCAGCCATGGAAAAAAGCAGTGGACTGGATAAAAGGACTCCATCTTAGGATTTCATGCTTTTCCAAAAGATATTTGCTGATACTTCTTTCATATGATATAAGCTGTTGGCGTTACTGGCAGTTGTGGGTTTTGTTGCCAAACACGCCCATGCAATAGATGGACTGTACCATATTGGATAGGAATGCAATTCAAGTTTGACAGGATCTTTCCATGGATATTCTTCGAGTATATAGTGTTCTAAAGGATGATAATTGTCTAATTGCTATTACATGGCAATGTGGATGTCTTTACTGATCATATCTGTTGACATGGACTGCAAATGGATGGGAAATAAGTTGGCTGCTAAATTATATGTGATGCTGAGTTGGTTATGGTGGTAGTTGAGGAATTTGCATAAGGGGAAGTGATTAGGGATGCGTTTCAGTTGGATTATGGAGACGAATATAATGTAAGTTAAGACATCATGTGTTTTTCAAATGCTCAAATAAAATGTGGGATGAGAAGGGTAAAATTTCTTAAGATAGAATTGCTTTGATTAACATTTTCTATGTCAATATTGAAAAGCATCTTTACCTATGTGCAATCAGTCATCATGTTGCCACGTACAATGGTTGAGCTATAGACGGAGACATAAAAGGGGATAGGAAAATCATACTTAGCTAGATGAATGGATTAAGAACATTTCACCAACTTTCGAGTTCTGAAAGTTATGCATGATAATTATGTCAATAAAATTAAGTGAAATATATCATAATCTAAAATTTTTATATTTTAGGTGTGGTTGAAATTATATGTTCAGCCTTTTTTAGTTAACGTTGAAAGATGATGACATAATTTTGGATTAATCAAGGGTGATCTTGCTTTCAGATAATTATGAACAATGTTGTGAAGGGAACCACCCAGATTGGCCATTGAATGATATGGGAGACTATACAAATTCGTTGTGAAGCATGTGAAGGTTGCTTTTAACGACACCAGTTCTAAGTGGAATCGTGTTGATTGTCCTGCTGCAGTTGCTGTTTGTGATGCCAAGTTTGTTCTTCATCTTGCTCCCATCCAACCTTCATTTTAATTATAGACACAAGCAACCTGAATCTGGATGTTATTCCATAGGAACATGCATTGTCCGCTAGTTAATTATTATGGGAAAACTTTTAAGTTATTAATGGCAGGTGGTGCAATTGCGTGTTATGAACTAATTTTCAAATAATTTAGAATGAATTTAAATAACAAGTACCAAAGGAAAATCTTGAACTATATCAAAATGGGTCCTGTTTATGAGTGCCTTTATGGTACTAGTTATGAAGTCAAAGGAAAATAGAAAAATTTATCTTCTGAAGATTGATTGCACCCTTCAGGAAAAAGTTAATTCGTAAAATTCTCTAAAAGTTCTTTTTAACCTTTAATAAAAGCCAGAGTCATGAACAATAGAAAATGAATTTTGTTTGCAATAAAAACGAAAATGGCAGTGTTATTTCAAGGCAGTGTTATTTCAAAAGAATTTGGTTAAAATCTGCATCAAAAAGTCTACAGACCTTCTTAAGCAAGATTATGATTTTACAACTATTTTGCAAAGTATAGAATTATACAATCAGTTAGGGAAGCATTTTTGGATAACAATACATTTTGACTTGTTTGTCTTCATCTTGAACTTTTATTTCTTTTTCAATTTATACAAATATTGGAGTAGGGACTATTTGTTACCCATAAAAAGGTGAAAAGGTTTGCTTGGAAGTGATACTTATGAACGAAAAATCTTATTGTGTTTTGTTGCTTCTGGTATCTTTGTAACATGTATTGCATTGTGTTATTGAAGGGAAGTGGAGGCAGATCTTATGGGGTGCAAGCCAGACATCATTATCAGTGTCCGTCGTCTGATGCAACACATTCCCTTTTGGGTTCTCAAGTATCAGGGACTTCAAAAGGAAGTGATTTTCGTTACTGTATAATCCTATCTATCAATTTACCTGCCTATAAAAGCGTGGTACCTAAACCACCTAATTTCGACTCTTGTATTCTGTATTTATTTTGTGTAAGGGTGGTGAAAACAAAAGGCCATACTTCTGCAAGCAGGGTTGCAGCAGGAAAATTTGGGAATAATACTTCTACAGGATCTATTGGCCTCTTTCCGAGCTGGTAGTACCTGAAGTAGACTTTGATACTGTCTGTTACCTTCTTGTACAATCTGGGTGTATTTTCCCTGACCAACTCATCTAGAGGTCCAATCTCCCTGCTGAAATCTGGAGAACAAAACATAGCAAGAGCGATCCTTGTGCATTCTGCATTGGCAGCTGCCCTATGAATAGGGCTACTGAAAGCTTCATTTCTTGTTATCAGCATCACATATCAATTGTCATTGTGTGACAATCTGAGTGTCTTATGTAATTGTTGCTCTTGCTTGTCGGTATGTTCAAACATATGGAACCTTGAATTAGGAACATACCTCTAGTTGATCACCTGCGTTTATCAAAAGAGCCTCTGGAATGATTGTGGCTCTAACCCATTCATTATCTTTCAAGAACTGTGGACTCTTCCATTTCTTTCTCTGGTAAAACGATAGTCATCGCTGATCCATCAGCATGTGGTTTTAGGCCGAAAACGAGGTCGTGACTAGAGCAAGGAGGATAGTAGTTGAATCTTGTAAACTTGGACCTTATGTCTCCATGTTGGTCCAGGAAGCAATTCTCATTCAAATGAAGTGATAATGCCGTGGCCTTCAAATTGTGCTTGTGTTAAAACTGCAAACAAATTTCGAACGTCTTGAGCGATCAATTCAATAGCACAACTCAAAAGATAATATCTATGGATAGGAAAATGTTATGGTTCAGGTTTATTTTTTTCTTTTTAACCAGTCTCATATTTAATAATTCGACTTCATACCTAACTGTGATCAAATATTTGAAATACTTAAATATCATATATTATATTTATTTTAATAATTAGATTATTAACTAATGAACCGTAAAAGTTCCGTGTCCATGTATCATGTATATTAGTACAATAATATATAATATTATACCAAAAACATGCATATACATATACATAATATGCACTATATGTAT
Source organism: Combretum micranthum (assembly GCA_024138025.1). Classification (NCBI taxonomy): domain Eukaryota; kingdom Viridiplantae; phylum Streptophyta; class Magnoliopsida; order Myrtales; family Combretaceae; genus Combretum; species Combretum micranthum. The sequence goes on from JAMXBD010001020.1 coordinate 463,174, forward strand.
GATATCTTATAACTATACCATAGTATACAGTCCTATTAAGGATATAATATTTTAATAGTTATAATCTAGATTTTTTTATATAAACTAACGCTTAGATAGAAAGTCCGAAATATAAATTAACATATGGTATTATATCTCCATATTTATATATACATATACATTTAATTTGTAATATATATTAAAAATAACTATAATGTATACATATGGGAATGGGATACACTTGGGTTAAGTCGCCAAGTTTTATCCTAATTTTAAGATGCGATTTGGACTGTTGGATCCTACACAATTAAATCGTGGCTGTCAAATTTTGGTAGGTTGAAAATATCATATTTTCAAGTTGGTAACTTTGTCATATCATAGTAGTTTTGTCTTAATCTGGTAGGTGGTAAAATTGTTGTATTGTGGTAGAATTATCGTATTCAGGTAGGTTCATTAAAAATCGTATTTTCAAGTTGCTAAGTTTGTCGGGTTATAATAGTTTCATCTTACTCAGATAGGTGGTAGAATTGTCGTATCAGGTAGGTTAATTAAAAAAATCATATTTTCAAAATGGTAAGTTTGTTCAGTTATGGTAGTTTCGTCTTAATTCAGTAGATGGTAGAAAATGGTAAAACTATTGTATTATGGTAGAATTATATTATCCTAGTAGGTTAATTTTACTTTGTATTTTCAAGATTGTAAGTTTGTTAGATTATAGTAGTTTCGTTTTAATCTAGTATGTGGTAGAATTATTGAATTATGGTAAGTTAATTTTACATCTCTTTTCAAGATAGTAAGTTTATTGGATTACGATAGTCTCATCTTAATCTGTTAGAAATTGTCGTATTATGATAGAATTGTTGTATATTGGTAGGTTAATTAAAAAAAAAATCATATTTTCAAGATGGTAAGTTGTTGGATTATGGTAGTATCATCTTAATCTGGTCTATAGTAGAATTGTTTTATCGTGGTAGAATTATCGTATTATGCTATGTTTGTCGAAATATGGAAACTTTATTTTAAATCTATACGTATCAGTTTTGTTCTATGTTGGTAGTTTCTTGTATGATGACGGTAATTTTGTATAGATTTTTGATCGATTTCCCTGATCATATCCTAAAATTAGGTCGTAAGTACGCGACTTAAATAAGTTTTTCCCATATACATATAGTTTATAGTAGATTCCATATGGCAGTGTAAGGTTTCTTTTAGCAAGGGAAGTACAATTGGCAGTAGCCCAAGCTGTTGCAAGCATTTTCAACGATAAAGAATTGACTTCTTGCAAGTATCACATGGATTTCGTGCCTTGCACATGATTCAAGAGTGTTGTTGATGAGTGAAGAGAATGACGGGAAGAAGAAACAAATAACCTTAATGTCTCGAATACATAAGCGACAGATAGGAAAGTTTAAGTAGATAGCTAAGATAATATAATGTAGATTTTTTTTTTCTAACAAATCCTTCTTTTTTTTCTTTTGCCTTTTATCAAATTGTATATCGAATAAGATTTAGGAACTAAGTAGAGTCTCTTCTATGGAATGATTTACATTCTCTCTTCAAATGTAAAATGATTGAGTATTTATAGGTATTTGGTATGGATGACAACCATTAGATCATATCGGTGATCGATGGATGAGATAAAGTAAGTTCAATTCATGATTATCCTAAATGAGCTCATCAAGGGCGAAGGCCAATAGTCATCTCCCATGTGCTTGAACCTGTTTGAGAAAGATTGGATGTAGTGGACCGGTTCAACGATATCTTTTCTAAACCCACCAAGCCAAATCTCCCTAAGTCATCTTAATAAATAACATGAATCTAATAATATAATTGCATTTAATTTGTTGGAATGTAGCCTTATTACATGTATCATTATTTAGACAAAATTAAAACAGCCTAAATGAAAAAAAAAACTCTTAAATTAACCTTAAATAATTGAAGAAATTTATTATAGAACACCTAGAATTATAATAAATGCAGAAACCTACTAACCTTAAGGAATGCAAATTATATACTAATTTTGATCTTTTCGAGAACTTAATGTCTAATTATGCCAACAATCAAATAAACAACAGTAATAATAAAGATGTAGGGATGGAAAAGATTACACCAGGATTTAACTTGGAGTTCGACCAATCTCATAATCTCACAATCCACAAACAATGTCTAACTTAAGAGGGCTTTACACTTCATTCACAATCAACAAACACAATGCTTCACCGGAGCTACAAATACCACAAACATAATTACTTGAGTTGTACTTTTACAATAATATCTCAAACAATAAAGCACAATTCAAGATTTCACTAATTCATTTACAAACAATTGAGTAGTGCTTTACAATAGATAGCAAGAATAAAAAGCTATAGCACTAAAGAACTCTCTCACTTTGCAAATAATACAAATTACATAGCAAAAATCACTTTGAGAGTGTTTACAAGATTATAATTGCAATTCATGAGTTTATAGAAAAGTTTTAGATGCTATTAGCGTCTAGACACCATGCTAGCGTCTAGAAACCTATTTTGTATTTTGGGTATATTTTTCTCTCATTCAGATTTCGATGGAGATGATTTAAGACGCTATAAAAAAGGTTAGAGAGAGCTCTACAAATTTCATATTTTGAACCTTAAGAAATTTGGAAAAAAGAAAAAAGGCCTAAAACATATTTGTATCAAACTGCAAAAACAAACACAAGCAAAAACACGTATGTATTATACATAGATGTTCAACACATCATAAACGTGATTTTCTTATTAATTATAACTTTACTACATCATCAACAATAAAAAAAAATGGTAACAAGTATAGCTCAAGAGTTATTGCCCCACAACATACTTTAATAGTTAACGTAACCCATTAAGTGAAAGATGTCTAATTTTTGCTAATTATAAAATAATAAGTTTGAATAATTTAAATTAAATTTATAATGCATTGTTTACTATATAATATGGCGGTAAAATATATATATACACACATGTGAAAAAAATATACATTAAAAATGAATTGAATTGTATAATAATTAAAATAACATTTAGGTTGTGTCATACACAATAACTGGTCTCACAAAATATTCATCTATAGTATATAACAAAGTAATATACATTACACCTATAAAAAAAAAAAAAAAAAAAACGCATATACCGCTAACATTGAATTATGTAAACGCTAAAATAATGTTCATGTTTTTATCATATATACCAATTGATCTTGCAAACTATTGGCTTTGTAAAATAATACAACATATAATATTTTAATATTAGTTTGCCATAAGTATTACATACACTGTAATATACACAATAATTCATGTGAGACATGCGTCCACTATTGTTTAAAAAAAAAATTTACAAATACAAGTTGTATAGAAATAAATACTAAATTAGCATTGTTATTTTGCATGTTGGAGTGGAGACACCTTAATTTTTACATGTGTTGCATATATAAAAGAGGATACAACAACCTATCCACTCAAAATTATAGAAGCCAGTGTGTCACACATTGGATGCGTAATACGAGTTTAGCCATGTATCGCACATTCAACAAGCGATATACGTAAAATTATATAGGCGTGTGATACGCATGCAATTTTTGAAAAAACTTGTATTGCACTTCCAAGATGTGATACATCAACACTATTCTTGTAATTTTTTTCCACAATTTGGTTTTATGGAATTTTTTTAAAGTATATTATACATATAATATTCTCCAATAACACAATAAAGTATCATCATCACACCCTATTTTGATAATTTCATTAGCTTAACAATATGCATATACATATAGCATTGTAGAATAGAAAAAAAAATATTAATATAATTATAGTCATTTTGATAGTTTCTATAACTTTTACCACATTAATTTTTAAATAATTTAATCCATCTTGAAGTAATTAACTTTCTTCAATACTCAATTTTATAGGTCATCAGTATAGAATTTATGCATTTCTGCCCATATAAACTTTCTCATGTGCAATATTGTTGAAAAGGTTATTAACTTCCTATATATTTTATAAGATATGTATCTGCTGAGAAATATCTCTTTCTAATATATAGTTAATGTCTTTCCATAGTGAGCTTATATCCATGTTTTATGATATTGAAAATGCAGTTTATCAATGCTAGATAATATTAAGGAGTATTAATAAAAATGATATTATTTTATATTTATAAATAGAACAAACTTTGCTAAGAAAATAGTAAAAATAATCATAAAAATTTGATTAAATTTTTAATTGACGTATTAAAAGTTTCAATACTAAATTAAACTTTCATGCATGCCAAATTTTACATCTATCCAAAATATTATAATACTTGGAAGAAAGGCAATGCAATATGGTCAAATGCTACTTATTGCAATGAATAAGTAAAGTAATTAAAAACTCTTATTTGTTTTCATTTATCATGTCGCAATCTACATGACATACATATCGTTCTTATAAATTCTTTTCTTTTAAGAAATCTAGAAGATTTAAATTTTTATTGTTAATATAATTATACAATCTTAGGTACCGATAAAACAATCATCCCATTAAAAAAAAGGAAAAATGGATCCTTTGTGACTTACTTTTCAGGATTTTTATTGATCTATTGAGATATTGTCATGTGTAATTAATACTTATGATTATTAAAAAAAAATGACTTCAAAGGAAAGAACAAGATCCAAATCCCATACGAAATAGCCAAAATCAACAAGAGGGATCTTTAGGATCTTATAATGCTTACAAGATTCACTAAAATGGATCAAGAAAAATGATCCATCTATATAGATAAATCTTTTAGGGGAACTCTCTTCTCAAAATATTTAGCAATGATCCATAAGGACTGTCTTGATTCAAAATATCTACATTTATATATATCATTTCAATATAACATAAGAGATAATATCAAGATGAATTCTCTTTTCAATATTCCTAATCTTTATTGTTTATATTCCTTTTGTAAGACATTTCATTAATCTTTTTAGAAATTATTAACTCCATTTAATTTCTATTGTTTTTAAGATAGATGACAGAACAAAAATGAATCAAACTCTTAACAACAGAAAATCAATGTTGAAACCAATGTTGTAAGACCCAGACCAGAGGTTGACCCAGACATCCTAAGGAGTAAGGGATCAAGAGGTCAGACCCTGTTTAATTGGTGTTCGGACCGGGGTCGATAAAAAATGAATTTTTAAATTAAATCCTAACTATTAAAAACAATTCAGCTGTTTAGAATGCAATTTCTAATGCTAATGCCTTTATCTTTCCAATAGGGTGTAATATATCAAAAGAAGGGAATTAAAAAAAAAATGAAATGTGTATTACATCGGTGGTTCCATAAATTTTTGTTTTCATTTTTTTTATAAGAATAAAAATCTTTTATATAATAGGAGGGTGGGAAGAAGATAATAGGAAATATATGTCAATGTCGCGGTGTGAATAATTATCAAAATGTAATTGAAAGTTCACTATCCTAAATAGGTAAACACAATCTACACTGAAAATCCAAGAGATATGCCATCAGAGTATTGCAACAATGATATACTAAAACCCCATTAAACAAAATTGCTAATAAAGTAAATCACATGGATAGAGAACTCGTCATGTGATTTAACAAAAAAGGTAAAGTCAATAGCATGAATTGGCTTTTTAATAAAAAATATCTCAACTCACTTTCCATTCTTCTTTAATAGATCTCACACATTACTCTAATTTCACAAATTATTCATGTAACAACCTTAGCTCTTCTGACCAAACATTCTAATTGCAAAGCCATCTATTAATTGACCACATAACTAACTTCACATAGAGATAAAAACATGCCATGAAATCCACTTTCACTTTTCTAAACTATTTAAAGCAACAGACCAATCATATAGCCTAAGGAAAATAGATTTCTAGAAACAAAAATAATGGATATTAGAAGCTTATCGATGGAGAATGGAGGTATGGGTAGTATCATTGTGCGTCGGTGGTTCCAGTAGTGGTGGTGGTGGTGGGCGACGTCTTCTCGGTTTATGGAAAATGGGTTTTTATTTACTGTTTAAGGTTTTAGACTTTTAGTTTAGGTTAGGTTTGTTTGTTTTCAGCTTTCTTTTTCATTTTAAGTTTTTAGTCTTTGTGCAGACTCTAGAGGCTTTGAGCTTCAAGGCTTCTTCTTCCTGTTTTTTTTTTTTTTTTTCCTTAGGCATTCCTACTTGGTAGAACCGGCTGGGTCAATGGGTTTCCAGTCGAATTGATCGGGTCACTCAGGTTTGGCTAATTCGATGCAAAAACGAGCCACATACCAGACTCAGCCCAGCATCAGTGTTAGTTCCAATTGAACTGGTCGGTCTGGGGATTTTGACAATATTAATTGAAACAAAATCAATAAAATCCACATATTTTAGCGTTCTCATTGAAGACACTTACATACAAACCATACATTCTTCTAAATTTTCATGTCATACTCTCACACAGAATAATGCCAACATCCTATAATTAGGTGTATTATTGTAAAGAAGTCAACTACATTATTGTAAAGAGGTCAAAAGCAAGAATGCCAAGTTCAAAGAATATACTTCATTATCACCCAAGTAATACTTTAAGTTATAGAAAATCTTCTCATTCTTGACACTAAGCCGGAATATTTGAATGCTTTAAATGATGTTGCTTTTTAGTTCTCATAGGATTATTCTTCCAAAGCACACGTTGAAACTTCACTAGAATTTACCTAGTTATTAAGATTTTCACAGTGGCTTCATTTATAACCCACCCATCAATCTCTCACTTACACAGGAGCAAAAAAACATCCCTTTTATCTTCTTGTGTAGTGGCTCATACTATACTTATTCAAGCTCTTTTTTTTTTTTTTTTGGCCAAACTACATTCAAGTTCATATGGGAGCAGAATACAATTATATAGGGCATCCAAATAAATTGGAAGATTATACTTTCCTGGTTTTGTATTAGACCATTAGATAGATTTTTTTTTTAATTTTTTGGTGATGCCTTATAAAATAGTTTATGTAAATGAACAAGTGTCTTTAACAAAAACTTCGTTAAAATATAAGCTAATCAAAGATTTTTTATTAAATGTAAGCTAATCAATGATTCTAACAAAACAAGCTTAACAAGAAAAGTAAGTTTAGACAATATTCAAAAGATATTTGATAAGTTTCCTAAGAAGAAGGTTAATGGTAAGTTTTTTACAAGTAGTTTATATTTATATAGAAGCGTACTTGTAATGGAAATTATACGTCCTGTCACTTAAAGATAACTGCACCATACAATCACTTCTTTATTTGCAATAGCAGGTTAGCATGTTAAAGGAAATTTTTTTTTTTTTTTTTTACTTTACTTTCTTTTTTATTTTTTCCCTTGCTTTCCTATCCTATTCAATTTTTAATTCTTTATTTTCTTGACTGCATCAATTTTCTTTCTTTGATAATTTACATGTCTTTTGTGGTTTATATTTAATAGTTATTTTCTTTGTTACTTCATTTTTATTTTTCATTTTTAAATTTTATTCATAGTAGAAGATGAGTTGAGCATATTGTAGCAAAATGGCTTCTCAAACAGGATCTTGTTAAATTTCAAAGTTGTAAAAAAAAAAAATTGTTAATGTCTCAATAACATTCAATGTGAGTGTACTTTTATAATTCATTAGGCTTGGCAAATATATAGACCTAAGTGAATATTGACAGATTAGGAAATAATATAAACTTAAAAATAAAATAAGTTCCTTCATTAAAATTGTCAACAATAACTTATTTCAAATAAAAACCCATCTCAAACTAAACTAAAATAAATTTAGTGACACTAATTTAAAATAAAAACTAACATAAAACAACAAGTAAATAAATAGATAGAAATGAATCAAAGTAGGTGGAATCAATCTGTTCAACCTGGAGCAATAGGTAGATTGATATTTCAAAACCCATGGCAATCAATATCCAACACTTCACTATTTCTCTTATACTTAAATTTATAAAGAATTTTTGGGTTCACACAAGATTTTGTATTGATGAATTTGCACTTGTCTTATCAGCAAGCTATTGGTATATGGCTTTCTCGACACTCGTGACTAACACTCACTGATTATTATAAAAATGGAAAAAAAAAAGAAAGAGAAAAAGAAAAATCTATTTTTTATTTACGTAAAAAATCATGTATAATATTAGTAAAAGTACAACAATTGAAAAAGGGCATCCTCTTTGATATGTTATTTTATATTAAGATATTGAGTGATTTAGTATCAAATTTCATTAATCTGTCTAATTAATTACCTAAATTTTAAAAGTGTCAATTTTTTATACCAAATAAAATAGTTAACTACAAATTATGCAAAATTTAGGCAAAGTTCTGGAAGTTGATTGCATAAGTGAGCAAAATTAAGTAAATCAATACTTTAAATTTTAGATAAATAATTGCATATATTAGTAAAATTTGATTACCAAAAGTCACATTCACCCTTTAAATTGATATACTAAGTGTAGTATGTAAATAAAGTTATGTGATATATATGAATTATTATATTACATATATATATATATATTATATCAGCACTAAAAAACTTGTTGTAATATATACATATACTAGTCGGAAGACAACACATGTATATACATTATGGAAAATTGAAACTAAACCCTAAATTTAGATTCAAGTATTGATACATCTTCTACACTTAAACATTCAAATATTGGAAACTTTGATAAATTGGCAATATCAATTACATTTAATTTTTTTAGTTACACAAAATCACATTATTATTCACTTTAGAAGTGATAAAATGTACTTTGATAAGTTTGAGGTTTGTTTTTGCATTAATGTCTTAGTTTATGATGGTATTTACAACATTCAGAGATTATTTGTCAATTTATCAAAGTTTAATAAGGCAATTTGTGATATTTAAAAGTTTAAGGATAATAGTTGAATCAAACTTTCTCCAATGCTTCCTTCTTCAAACTTCCTATAAATAATTTAAATAAACAATTTTATTTTGAAGAATCTAACTTCTTTCTTCAAGCACAAAATTTAAGTTTTACAAATTTTCTAGGTAGATGACAAATTTAAAATGAATCCTAGCAAACACAACTACGTTTATACTTATATAGTGATGTGCTAAGTTGATCAATCTAAGTATCAAATTGTCAATCCTATAAAACTAAAACTAAATACATATGTGAATGTATAGTATTATATATAAAGTTATACACATTAATGGAATTATATTTAGATGATTACATAATATATTGTTTGTATACGTATTATACATATAATAAATTAAATCGGAAGGTATCAATATTTAGGGTTAGTTTAAGTAAGGCTTTAATATTTTGAGTGGTTAAAAAGTTATAAATGTTTTACAAAGTAAATCAAATAAGAAATCATGGTTATAAATGGTTAAAAGGAAAAAAGGGAACAAACAATGAATTCCGCTTTTGTGTCCATTTGTCACTCGCTTAAAACATTAATAATTTTATTATGGTAAATTATATCAAATGTATCAATAATTAAAGATAAGCTCATTTAAGGTATTAATATTTGAGTGGTTAAAAAAAGAAATATTTGTAGTTAAATTTATTAAGGTATCGACTTTTCAAATCATTAAGAATAGGAATTAATGCTTTGCAAAGTAAGTCAAATAATGAATTAATAATTGACTATTGATAAAAATTAAGGATACCAAATTTAAAATTAATCAAAATATTAATATCTTTTTTATTCACTTTGTGAAACATTGATTCTTTTCATTAAGAACTCGAAACGTTGATACCTTAATTTACCCAAACATTGATACCTATAGTTCACCCCATTTCATTTACTATGTTAAATGCTGATGCCTTTTTATAACCACTTAAAAAGTTGATGTCTAAACATTGATGCTTTTTATGTAATTCGGGTTAAGGAATTAAAAAAGAAATTTAAAAAAAATACGTAGCTTGTCTTGTGAAGAAATAAAAAAACTAAAAAACAAGGCCTTGAAACTGTGTCTTTAGCTTAAAAGATAACACCATGTCTTGAAGACATGATATCTACTTGTTACATCCATATTTTGTTATTGCATTTAAAATTAACCTAAATAGAATAGTGTTATTTATAACCTGCAAATACAATTCAAAATAAACTTCTAACATATGTAAACAACAACTCCGTAAAACAATGTCAACCAATTTTCCAAACTCAACTTCAAACTTAATACATCCTATTCTTCAGCCATGTCTAGAACACATTAATGATACTATGAACTTCGATATAAAAGATAAATAAATATATATATAGAAATAAATATATGGAACTTTTTTTTCCTAATGAGTTCCGGGAAATTAGATTTATTGCGTAAATATATCCCAAAAATTGTCAAATTTACGAAATAAAATTGTTGAATTTCTAAATCATACTATTTAAATCCTAAAAAATATACATATTTTAAAAATTTTCCTTTAGGCTGTATTATCTCAATCCTTTTATGTGATTTGTCATCTGAATTCTTAGACAGCAGAGCAATTATTTGAAAAATGTTTCAATGCCATGCCTCGCCAAAAAAAAGAAAAAAGAAAAAAAAAAAGAACAATCCCAATATCATTTGTTAGTGCTTGTTTATTACTTATAGAAACATGTGAATGATAAACTTTTTATAATTAAAAATATTTAATAAAATTTGATTTATAGGTCAAAATAAGATTGATACATACTCTGTCTCTAGGCCATTCTTCATTGTTTCACATGTGAAATCAGCTTTCCTACATGTCTTATTGCATGTTCACGAGAGGCAAATAGCTATTCTATTACTTCATTGTTTGGGTGAAGATGGTTAGTTGCATTGTAAACACCGAACAAGTTACACATAAATTGCTATTATACTATATAATAAACAACAATTCAAGACTCTATATCATGGATTATTATTAAATGGTTTATTTACATTTTTTTAAAACAACATACCACTAGACTTATGTTTGTCCATAATAAATGTAATAAATAATTTATTTTTACAATAAGGGCATAATGGATGTTTTACTATTATTGTAATATTATTTTTAATGTCAACTAAACATCCTAACAGATATATAGCAGCTAATTTACCTACATTCTCATTAAATTATAATTTAATTCTCCTAATTTCACACTGTAAAGTAAACTAGAGTTATTAGTATTCTAAAATACTGACTAGCTTCTATATGAAGTTTTGACTTCGACAAACTATTCATATAAAACCCCCATGTAGTAAAGAAGAGATTTCGGGTCTTTTGGCATCTGACAGATGATGGATATTTTTTTTAATTTTTTTCTAACAAATTATCTATTAAGAAATACATATAGATGAAAAATATATAATGATTCTTATAAAAACATCAAATAAACCAAGTATAGATAAAATATAACTGTAAATCAGACACCTATACACATAAAATTTAGACATAGATACATATATAGATCAGAAACAAATAATCCAAACGAGCTAGGCTTCACACCTATCTCATGTGTCTCTGATATGTGGTAAGAAATAACCGGAACCAAGCTTCTATACATATATGCCTCCATGAAACGGTAGCTGAGATTCATAATAAAGACCAATGTACTTACAAGGTAGGTAGCAGGTACAGCCATGGAGTACGGAATGTGATGGATATAACTACTACTTGGTCTTATGATTGTGATGAGGGAGAAGTTCAAATTGACTTAAACATATATTACCTTTGCTAATTGTATGCTGTCACTTTAGCAATGACCCATTTTTTGAGAGTTTTTATCGGATGAGGACGACTTAATGACTTGTGAATTGTGATTGACTAAAAATGGCTTGATGATCATTTGTATTTGTGCATTGTTATTGGATCATGGACTATTTGCTGCTTGGACATCTCATGATATAAAGTGTCACGCCTTGAATGTAATAATTTAGGTGTACCCCAGCCACATGATACTGAAGTATTACATGAAAGACTGTCTAAAAAGATAATGTTTATGATGATTGCTTATTTAAACTTGCTTTAAGAACATTTACAAAAGCTACTCTTTAAGAGTAGATCAATTGAATATAAATATATCATCAATACTACCCATAGGTGTACTTAAAGGATTACAAACTTCTGTTGTCTCAAAACATAAAAGTAAACTTAAATCTTAATATTACAAACCATACGCTTAAAGCAAGCCTTTTTTTTAGTGAAAATATTGCATCAAATTTTAAAAGTCTTGACAAAGTCTCTTTCAAAAAGAAAACATTTTATGGCCAAGGTTCCTAGTTGTTCCATTCTTCAAGAAATTCTTCCCAATCCATTCCATACCCCAAATCACCATAGAATTCATCATCATTAGCACCTGTAAAAGAAAACGTGAGTTAGAGGCCCAGTACACAATAACATAAACAAATACAAAGTGGTTATGTTCTTAGTCTAATGCAATGCAACAACCATTAAGTTGTTTATCTATAATTAGATATAACAAATCAACATTAACAATCCACCAAGAACTAGGATACCTAACTAACAACAGCTGCTTAGAGGGTTGATATAAACAACTCGAATACATGTATCTCCTATAGAAACATCTACAAAGATAATAGTTTCATCTAGGATTCATAGCTGTTTCTTATTTTTACTTAACTTAATCCATAATATTATTTAGTTCAACCGGTCCCATAAATGTGAACTAAACTACATTATTTCTCTTTAAGAATAAGTAAATGTTATACCGATACCGTTATACCGATACCGTTATCCCTATCGACTATCTACCGAACCACTTATAGATTATCATTGCATCATGACAATGAGGTGGCCTAAGCATCTAACTACCATGTTGGCATCACCAAATAAGGTAGCCACTCCTTAGACATTAAACGACACATGCACAAATATTTCAAACACTTTTAAAGCCATCTTTCGTTATAGTTGATTTAGATATGCCTATCATATCAGTCATTAATCAAATTACTACATACATGGAAAATCTCATAAAAGATTAGTAAGCACACTCAACTGAGAAGATGAATCTGTTACAAGGAAATCATTTCAATAAGACTTAATATTAGATCATAATTAAATGCTAAGTCTCTTTATCAAACATCAAACTTAAATAATATCCTATATTAATACATAATTTTGTATTTTATACATATATCTATATAATACATTCCATTATTCTTATTTTTTTTCGAAGCATGGCAGGTATACAGCCGTGTTTTTCCCCCATATTTCCTTTCTATGAGAAACATGACCAAAACAAGTCATCATGTCCTTGATGTGTTTTGTTCGTGTATTTTAACTCAAAGAAAAGTATGGAGTGATATGACAAGCCATCTTCCAGTCGTGTTTTTCCATGAGTTGAAACCCAAAGCAAAACACAACTAGATAGGACGATTGTGTTCTTTTTGTGTTTCGTCGATTAATTCAAACAATTGAAGGTCAAAGAGAAGCACGATGAGAAAGAAGTGGCCGTGTTCTAGTCGTGCTGTCCTAAAGTTGCATTTTGTCAAACAAAATAGAGAAAAGCAAGGCTGGATAGGGCATCCAGTGTACAAGTCATGTTCCCTCTCGAATAAATCAAAGTTCATGTGTTTTAAACATTAGAAAGAAGCACGAGTTGATAAGGTACCCCATGTTCCTCTTGTGTAGCCCTTCAAAAAACAGAGCATGCTAAAACCTTATACTTCGACATCATATTTTACTTCAACTAACTTACATACACTCATTACACATACTTAAATAATATCACACATGTATAAACTCAACATTTACTTCATCAAACAACCCAATCTTACTTTGAATATTAGGGCTACACATCAAACATTCAACTTTAGTTATGTATCAAAACAACTAAAACAATCTCACAACTCATCCATTTCAAGCTTAAAAAATTCATCTAATCCTGAAGATCAACTTAGTTCATCAATACTATCTTTAACTCACTAGGAAACCAATTTGAATAGAAATTTGAATTCATGAAAAAAACAAGTAAGTAAATGATTATAAAGGCATACAAAACTTTACCTTATATGATCTTAACTTGTAGATGAAACTAGAAATAAAATCTTACCAGAAAATTTGATCAAGATTGATGGTGTAATTTAGCTTGGGGGGAGGCGTATGCTAAGGGTCTATTTTGGAGTAAATTTTTGGAAAATTTTACTTATAACTATCTATAAAAAATCTGCCTTTGACTTTTGTTACATGTTAAGAAACTTGAGCTATGGTTTTGTGTTAGATGTTTGAGGGCATGGGCTTCATTTTAAAGGAAATGGGCTTTCTTTTACAACTTAAGAAAATAGATTTTAGTTCAAAATTTTACTAAGTTATTTAAGAACATTGAAATAAAATAGTTAAGTAAATTATATGAGATTAACAAATAGATCATGCTCTAATGCCTAATCATACCAACATATACAATTTTGTCAACTTTACTACATACAACCAATTCATATACTAATTATCATATATATATATATATGTATATCATATATATATATATATATGTATATTCAAATTAGTTAGACATGAGTAGTTTAGGATATTTCATAAAGAGTTATGTTCCACCAACTGTGAACTAAGTAATATCAGGACCATCACACACTCTTTCAAGCCTATAAAAGAATCTAGCTTTATTCTTTAAGGATTATTTATTGTATGAGTATGACTTTAATGATACACTCAGGGTACCTTCGAGCTTATTTCAAGAGATTTATAAGGATTTTGTTGCATCTTAGGGTGCTTGGCTAGAAATGTGATGCTAAAGGAAATACTAAGAGATGACTTGAGGCGATTGGTTGCGGAACTTGCTTATTGGATGATCTGAGTATTGCTAACACATGCTTGGTCGCCAACCTAAAGATCAATGGGGGTATATATTCTAGATTTCATGCTGATTATCAAAAGATTGTGTGTAATATTTGTATTTCGTATGGTTGTTTCTTGCTTGACCTTGACCTTGATTAGTTGACCTAGTCTTCGTGACATCGTCATTACAACTTTTCTTTTCCTTTACAAATAATTCTGTGAAAACATTTCGACAAGGGCAGCAAATTGTGCAGTACAGTACTAATTGGTCAAGAACTAACTTGTCCTTAAGAACCAGAAATTTATTGCTTGGTTATTCTAACTCCTCTTTAGCCAGATGATTGCATTATAAAATTCAAAGAAATTAATAAAAAAGAACTAAAAGGCAAATGCCACTAAGGCAAGGAAGGATCCATTAAATTAAACGTACCAGACTTCGGCTTAGCCTTCGACTCACAAATGAATGCATTTTTCCAAATATATTAAAATTAATTAAATTGTTTTTAATAACTAATTTTCATACCTTAAATCAATATTTATAGTCATGCATATGTGGAAGTTACGAAAAAAATCAATACTAATTACATTAAGAACGTAAATCCTATAATCAATTTAAAGTGTATGTATCAATATTAATATTTAATTCTATCCTAATCCCACTGTGAGTTCTTCAAATTTTATTCATGAAATTTTTTTGGGGAGCAATAATAAATTATGAAATCAAGATAATTAAGAATCACAACTAGTCATATAGTAACATATAATAAAATCATACACCAATTAGATCATCAAGCATGCCAAAAATTTATAATATCAACTGATGGAACTAAAACTAAAAATAACGGGATGGCTTCTGGCTGTGTCTGACTTCATTCATTTGGGAGTGGACCTAGGCTTGAGATTAGACCAACTTGGGCTGTTAATAAAATCTGCTGGACCTATAGATTTGAATTTTGAATTGACATTGAGGAAGCAATGGACATCTCAATAGTTGGGCCGCTACATGCTTCAATTGTTGAAGCTTTGGACCTTTGGCTTTCAAGCTTGGGTTACTATCACTTCAGGTTCTGCTCATGTGTATGTATATATTATATATATATATATATATATTTCTTTTCAAAAGTATAAAAATATGCGGTATTAAATATGGTATAAATTTGGAATATAAATATGTAATCTTCATGCTTATTATTATTGTCTCAACTCAATAAAAGTATGTTTTGTAATAATAAGATAACCTAATCCTCTATAAAATTTATAAAGCCTTTTGCACTATCACTATTACTACCAGTACAACTGGCACCACCAATTGCATTACTGCTTTACTATCACTACCACCATAAGCACTATTACCATTAATAAAACTTGCTATTGCTACTATCAACACCTACCATTGCAATTAGATCTGTACCATTACCACCATTATTGCTACATGTATTAGTGTTGTCATATCTACATCATTGCAGTCATAGCATCATTGCTAACAGCTACTAATATACTACTATTGCACCACTACCAAAACAACTACCTTACTATCAATACATGATCACACAACACTGTTACTATTGTACCAATACCTTTACTATCACTGCGACCCATTCCTACCACTAGCCACCAACAACCCACTATGAACACTACTAGGGATGCAATTGGAGGAGTTTAAAATGGGTTTATTGAGACTCTAATCATATTTAATACTTTATTAAATACCTTGAAACTTGTCTTAAACCTTATAAGGCATAATAAGATGGACACCTTTATATAGGATACTTAAAACCTAACATAAGAGATTACTTTAGGTTAATTAAAATATTTAAATATCATATATCCATGAAAAAAAATCAATACCTTTAAAAACTTAATCATTTGAATAGCAACACAAAGTAAATTAACTTGAAATTTTACAAAATATAGTAATCATTTGTAAAGGTCTGTCAACAAATAAAAGGTATTTAGATGACAACATGAAACGAGTATTTTATGACCTAGTCGGATATGTTTTATGATCCAACCTGCTTGCATCCTAAGCATTATCCTGCTATTATCTTCCCAACATTTCCCTTTTCATAATCATCACATCACCATCACTACCACCATTATCATCACCAATACCACCACCAATACCACAGTATCATCATTGCTATAACTATAGTGTTAGTGATGATGCATATTGGTGGTTCACTAGTAGAATGATGGTAAGATGATGTAGCTAGTGGTGAAGATACAATAACAACGATAGTGGTAAGCAAGGTGTTGGTATTGTTGCTTCTAATGATGGTGGTGTTGGTGATGGTTAGATGAGGGCGACGACAACTTGATGATAGTAATTATGGTGGCATTAATAGTGATATTTTCACCAAATTAAGAAATATTAGTGTTGATTTATTCTCATTTCAAAGTATGATGAATAATATGAAGTAAAAGTGAGAGAGATAATTAATGTGATAGGTGATTACCACAAAAAATTTAAGATGGGATTCAATGCACAAACTGTGAAGTGTATCAAATGAAAAGAGGATTTTTTTTTTGTTTTTCGAGGTTTAATATATATATATATATATATATGAAGAATTTTTTGTGTGTAATCATTAATTGAATCATGTATTTATTTTGAAATCCTATAGTTGATATCATCATGGGTTATGGAAATTGAAGAGATTAATTAGACATATTAATATCATTTACAATAAATCCAATTAACAAGATTGCTGCAATCAAATATAGGTTTGATTGATAAGATTAGAGGAAGGAACAATTACTCAAACAATAATGGAGTTTTTACTCAATACAAGGATAACTGAATGTGTGGTCTATATATGCAAACACCAATTAATGTGTTAAATAATATAAAATAAACTTCTTATAATATATAACTATGAAGTAATTGATATGCCTTAAATTTATTTATTTTTGTCACTACCTCAATTCAATTAATAGATTAAAAGAAAATAACATAAAATATTAAAAACCATAAACAAAATAACTGCTTTTTATAGAACCAGACCAAGGCTAGTTATATTTAGTTTAATTGACTTGGTTAGCTAACAATAGTATTAGTCCTATTTTGGTCATCTATTAGGGTAGCCTTACCTTAGCCATCTGTAAGCTCCCACTTGACTTTGTTTAAGATCCTAATTCCTATCATCAACCTTAAGTTTGCAAAGATTTTCCCCTAAATCTAATGGCTTCTTCTCCCCATAATACTTCTTTAGAGCAAACTATCTTTTATCATCACAACTTACGCTATCTTTATATTTCCATCTCACCAAACCATTATAGAGTTATAGAGCTTAGGATAAGATATTACTTTCGATCCTAATTAATAAACCAAATTAGTAGATACTAAGGTTTAGAATTGCTGCTATATAATAAGAGATTATATCTTATGCTTTGCCAAACACTAAGTATTAAACAAGTTTTCTCTATACCTATTGTCTTTTGAGATGTTAAGATTCGGTCCATACTTAGCAACCATAGTTAAAGCTCTTCCTTTTACTCCATTAATGCCATTTCATTCATCATCAATCCCTTTCATAATAGCCTTTGGTTCATTAACATGCTCATCTATGTATTCAATATCGACTTCAAACTTCATAAGATCTCCTTTACTAAATACAATATGCTTATTTCAATGCTCCATAGCTAAATGCCTAATACATAAGGAATTGAAAAAATCTAACTTCTTTAGTTTTCCTTTTAAGTTGCCATTGCTCTATCTCTTACATAGAAGGTATATGAGGAGTTCATTGCTCATTGCTGTCACCATGTTCATATTTTTTGACATCTTGCCTTTTAAACTCCATATATTTATAATTTTAGTCAATTTTGGGATTCTACTTTTTATATTGACTCATGTACTAAAGTTAAAACCAAAAACCATTATACTATAAATCTCCTGCTCTATCTCTATTTTGCTCCCCTAAGAGTTAGTTTAATCAAATCATATAATGTTTCATAAGTTTGCAACCTAACCATATCAATGATCTTAAATTTTAACTTCGCAATAGACCTAAAAAGAGTCTATAGCTTTAGTTCAATAACCTTAAACTAATGAGATGAATCTTATAATGATGGGAATCAGGATATGAAGACCAAAAAGATGCCGCACGAGTTGCAGCAGCTAGAGGCCAGCTGTTAAAGTTGGTAGCATTAAGCTCAAGGCCGGCAACCTTCTTTCCAAAACCGACAATGTTCAATGTATCATGAATATAAAAGATAGCGTGGTAGTCTCGGGTTATCGAGTTTCCAAGTATACTAGCTCAAGGCCTGCAATGATTATTCCCAAGGCCGGCGGTGTTGAACCCAAGGTTGGTGCCGTACCTTGCCGGCCTTCATTCAAAAATGCAAAATTTAAATTATTTCGTTTTTCCTTTATTTGCTTGTTGGATAATACTATATATGCCCTATTATAATAAGACCTAAGCAACTTTTGGATATTTGAAAACTTGTTTTTGAGAGTTCTCTCAAATTTACTCTTATCAATCAATTTGATTGTGGCGAGTATTTCAGGTTCTTATCAATCTGTTTATAGATTGTGATGAAAAAACCATTATTACTAGATTGTGAGTTATATCAATTTAGAAATAGTAATTCAGATTGTAGGCGGTGCATCATATCCATTCATTGGTGCCATTCATATCCTTTTAATTCATTATAATACCTATAAATCTCAAACACCAAAAACATAAATTCATTCAAGTTTGAGATTTGCTACTTTCCATCGATCCAGGCATATCATATAATCTTGTGCATAATCTACAAAAAACACATTATAATATTAGGCTAGGAATCCAAGTGAGGGGTAAAATGGATTAAGTAGCAACCAGTTTCAAGTTGTTGTTTTTTAACACAAATGAATGAATAAATAAAACAATCTACAAACTTGTTGTAAATAAAGAGAGAAAGGGAAAGAAGATCAAGCCTAGGTTTTTATGTGGAGTTTAGATCATCGACTACTATCTATAATCACACAATTATCTCTTAATCAAAGACATCATGCAATTTTTATTTATCACTACAATGAAATGCTTGAGAGTCAATGACACAAGTGTTTTACACACACAAGTGCAAGTGTAGTACTCTTATAAAGAATTGTAAATAAAAGCTCATTAGGCACTATAGTTAGCCCTTGCTTAATACTTTACAAATTGATTTAAAAAAAAAAGGCAATGTATGTACTTGAGATGAAGACAAGTTGTGGGGTTACAAGTTAGGCTCTATTAATCGTCTTCATGATGTCCTTGAACTTGTATTATGAGTATCTAAATAGTTTTGGTTGTTATACACTCTGTATTTGCAATTAATACTTCATTAGTCTTGTAGCAACTATTATTGTACCTATTGTTCAGATGCCTATAATATTAACATCCAAATGAAGTAAGAAATTTTATTTGTTTTTTGAAGCCTTACTATTTTATATATTTATCCACTTGTTTTCAAAAACTCATTGAAAATTTTAACCAAAATCAATCAAAATCATTAATCACTTAGTGTAGACAAGTCAACTAGTTCTTATCTGGGTAACGCTGCCTATATGGAACACATCCATTACACACATCTACCACATATAACTTCCTTACAAGGCCTCTACGTCTCATACACACTAGCCATATGCAACACATCTCCACATAGAGCTAACAATCAAAATCATACTCTCAATCCACAATAAACAACCAAACCTTAATCCATTAACATTAACTCCAAAAATCCCAAAGATCAAGTTAATAAGATTCCTATACTTAACAATTGAATTGTATAAACCTTGTGCTCTTATGCTTATATGTGATATGTGATATGTGATAGATTCAAGTGAAGCACAACAAATAAAGAGACTACATTTTCTTCTTCTTATTCGTCCTTTTCTTTTCTTTTTCGGAAAAAAGGGTGGGGGAAGAGAATATTTGGGGTTATGGTTTCATATGAATAAGATTATCTAAATAAAGAATATATCATATTTGAATTTTTATTTTGATAAGATCGAAAAAAAGAAATAATCACTCAAACATTTGATATGAAAATGACAATTAAATAATATGATGATCTATTACATGAGAAGCCTATTTATATAGGTAAAGACAAATTAAACTAGGCTTCTAATGCCCTAAACAGATTTAACTGATATGAAATATTAAAAACAAAAAAATCATGAAGGCTAGCTGCATTTGGTCTAATTAACCTAGGTCTGTGGACCTTGCTGCCGGTCCTCTTCTACCTTTTCATGTTAGCATCCTTGCATTTAGTGGTCTTTTCCACTTTGGTCCTTTACACTCCCAATACATCAAATCCCTACCTAATTTTTCTAAGACTCCTACCAACAAACTTCATAAGAAATAAACAACGGGAAGTTTTTCATTTGGCTATCCCAAATAATATAAATTGAAGCTTATTTATTTCATTCTTTAAAGTAATATGTATATAGTGAAGGAATATATATATATATATATATATATTCTATTCCTTGTCTATACCTTGTTTATTTCATTCTTTAAAGTAAACGATTTGTTTTTTTATTCTTGACCTTTGAAATAACTTGGAACTTTAATTAGTTGAAGTATTTAAAGAAAAGGGGGTTAATGTTGCAAATGTTACTTGAATTTTAACAAAATACACAATTCTGTGCTAGAAGTTTGAAATTGATAAATTAAATACTAAAACTTTCAAGTTAACAAATTTAATACCTCAAAGAACTTTTTATGCACTCTAATAGTGTCTCAACGGGTTCTTTCAAGTACCAAATTGATCAAAATCAAAGTTATTCAAGTCCAAAATTGATCAATTTTAAATTTCAAGTACTAAATTGATTATTTTCAAAGTTTAGATACCTAATTGTATATTTTGCTATAGTTCAGGCAATATTTGGGATATTATGCCATAAAAAAATTTTTGAGCCGAATGTATCCATATATTGGATTGGACATATATGTATCCTACAACTCCTAAATTGTAAGGCTCCGAATTTACCCCTATATTTAAAATAGGCAAACCCAGTTCCCCAACCACATATAATTTGCAGTATTATATGTAAGGTTGTAATCCAGGATCAATTTGTATAGTTATTTGCCTCAATGTCTTATAAGAATAAACTTTATTACTAATAGTATATAATATAACCATATTATATATATATATATATATATACACACAAACACATACACACATACATTACAAACAAGGCTCATAATCAAGCCATTTACAAAATACATCAAAAGATAACAAAAATCCTATTAACTAATACATAGGTTTTCAAAGCATATATGTACATGTAACTATTCTATTACATAAGGGTTCCATCAACGTCAAGGTCATCTCTACTCCTCCCAATCATCTAAGAACTCCTTAAAATCCGATCCAAATCCCATACTCGTATAGAATTTGTCATCCATACCTAAAAAGGATAAAATATGAGCCAGAAGCCCTGTACACAAGTAACAAAAACAAATGCGTAATGGCTCACACGATCTTAATCTATAATGCAATGTGATAATCATTCATTTATTAGATAATCTTTAATTAGTCAAATATCACTGGAGTATTTAAACTCCGAACAATAAGGATATTTGGGGGTCCTGAGTAACGATCACGACGCTCAGAGGGTTGATATAAGCAGCTCGGATAATTATATCTTCTAAATGATATATCCATAAAAGAGAAAATAACTTCATTTAGGGTTAACAGCCGTTACACAACTTCACTTATCTTAGTCCATAACATCACTTAGTCCAACTGTTCCCATAAACATTTGAACTAAATCATATTATTTCATTCTAAGCTTAAGCAAACCTTACACAGATACCATTTTCTCCATCAGTTACCCGCCGTGCCACTTAGGAAAGTCTTATCAAAAGACAAGGGTGGCCTAAGCGCCTAATCTACCATGCCCCCAATCTGAGCAAGGTGCTACTCCTCGAACCGAATACCAATCTGCCATCTAGGCCAAATACGGATTTAAATAGCGTAAGAGACATCCAATTCAAACAAAGGTTTAAGTTTTTCTATATTAAAATTTATTAAAGATATTCCTATCCTAAGCAAAGAGCAAACACGTTGCTGCGTACCCTGTACTAGCTCGAGAATCAATGGGAATAACTGAAAGGGGATCACTCACTGTAAAAAGAAGTAATTACAAACTCACACTTAGTTCTAGTATATATATTCATCAAATCTCAAGTATAATCATCCAAAGAAATTCAAATAAATCATTACAACATCATCACATAGTATTTAGATATTATATATTATCATACAATACTCAACAAATATTTAAATGATCATTTATCAAGCTTGAGAGAACTTTTAACAACCAATAATAAGTTTTAAACTTTGTTTGAAAAGTGTATCAGTTGAAAAAAACTAAAATTTAAGCATTTTTACTCTTAAAATTTGTGAAAACTTAAAATAAGAAAGTTGTAGATATCTTTTTAAGCTTTCCAACGCAACTTGAATCACCTAAAACGGAGGTCGGATGAAAAAGTTATGGTTGAATTACAAACAGGCTGCGAAACAGGGGAAAGCTGCACGTCCGAGTGCATGGCCGTGCTCGAGGCCGTGCCGGGTATGAAAAAGTGACCCGAGATGAATTTTTAAGGATTTTAAGGCCTGCACGGCCACGTGCACACCCGTGCATCAGGTTGTGCACACTGGAACGAGAAAATGACGAAATCCTTTGTTCTTTAAATGGATTTTACACTTCTCAAAGTTCTTTAAACTCATTCTAAGATTTCCCAAAACTTGTTATATGATCAATATAACATTCAAACAACATAAACTTCAATTTTAAACATCAAACACTCCACCATCCACATCCTTCACTTTAATCTCCACCCTCCAATCAATACAACTTTCAACAAGCTCAACTTCACTTAACCTTTACTACACCACTCATACATCATTCCATTTTCATTCTCACACTTCAAGTACTAAACATGCATATATTATACTTCATTTGGTAGACCAAACATTCATCAACACATCACCAACACATATATACATATCAAATTCACATTTAACAAACTCTACACTATGAAACTTGCATCAAATGTAACTCAAACTTACCTCAAATCTTTGGGCTTGGTTTTCAAGGCTTTAGAATGATCTTTTGGTGACCAACATGCAAGAATTTGGATGTGGATCTTGGTCTTGAAGTTGGGGTGGCTTTGGGAGAGAAAATAATGGGTTTTGTGCTTGTTTGGGAGGTTGTTTTGAGGGTGGTATGATTTTGGACGAAAATGGGGTATTTTTGACTTAATGTTTATCCAAAGATTGACTTTTAAGGCAGCCCACAAAAGTCATAAAGTAGCTTTTAATTAGAGTTAGTTAATGTTATTAATTTAAGTAAAATAAAAACATTTATTTAGCTTTTGGTTTCCAAAAAAACAAAAAAAACTGCTATACTATACTTGAAATATATTATATATATATATATCTAATATTACTCATTTCATATACAACATCAATATGTAAATTAATATTAAGTATTTATTATACTAATGCAAACATAATTATTCTACACTACTCAAATATATACATGTTTTTATTTATATTAATAAGCAACTATAATCACTTATATATATAATATGATATTAGGAATAAAGCATGGCTATTACATAAATAGTGAAAAGATTCATCTAATGTGATATGCACGTGGCATGTGGAATAATTAGTAAGATATAAATATTGATAAAATCTTTTCACGCAGATTAAAAACTATATAATATTAGCATCATTGGCTGCACTAGGCATGAATAACTATTTATTCCATCTTCATTTTACGTAAAGTTGCTATTACAATGCTCACTTGAAGGGAATGATAATTTATATGAATTGCTATTACTAAAGTGATGAATAATAATTCATGTCTCCACACTCATTATGAATTGTTATTCAATGGTTTATTTTTTAATTTTATCTTAAACACTCTTACCTTAAAAATATTATCTATATAATTATCCTTGTAATAATGATAGTAGTATTTTAGATATTTTATTTTTTACACAAATAATTATTTATTTTATTTTTTCATTAATTAAATTGCACTTGCTCTGTGGAAGAATAGCCTGCGTGGACTGAAATACAGTAAATTATAACCCGCAGCACAACCATCGGCAGGTATGGCACACGACATCGTGTGTTAGCACACACGTAATACACGGATGCCCACTTTGTATTTGACTTAACTTGAAACCAATGAACATGAATGTCTTTCTGGGCCTCCCGATGCGCTTACTCGATTGACTGTGTGTGTAAAGTCACGTCACTCTCGACACCATACACACGGACAAAAGGGCAAGGCATCTTTTCATGATTTCGAAAATAGTGAAGTGAAGATGATATGACCAAATCATGGTGCTGTGGAATCTTGATGGTGGTAATGGAGTGTGTATCCTCTAGTTGGAGATTAATTTTACGTTTTCTAATAGAAAAATGCCAATGTGTGTGTATATTTGTGAAAGAATTATACAAATGAAATTTTTTTTATTGTTTTAATGCACTTAATTTTCTTGGGGTGAACAAATAATCGTAAAATAAGTAAAAATAGTCTTTCCTAAAACTTGATGAATACCTTTCAAGTTGGGGAATTCAATGGACTCGCTATTACTTCGATTTGGTGGAAGTAAAAGTTCGGGTTCGCGTTACTTGAGTAGTTATTGGATTTGAGTTATATAAATACTTAACTCGAATAGCTTATGAACGTATTTGAGCTTTGTGCTTTTTTTTTTTTTTTTCAATTCTATACCCTTTTCATATTTGGTTTTTCTTTCTTCCCCCTTTTTTTCCCCTTCCTACTCATTGATCCACATTTATTACATTTAGGATCAAATCAACTAAAAATCTATTCCATTCTCAAACCCTAACTTTTTTTCAGTCTAGTTGATTTATAGGAATAATTGACTCTAATTAAGTCGAGCTTGAGCTTATCGAATGTCAATTTGAGTTAAGTTCGAGCTTGAAATTTAAAGCTCATTTGAGTTCTAGTCAAGCTTGAGTTTTGAATTTTTCATTCGAGATGAGCGTGAGTTTGACATGGTGTTATCTCGACTCAACTCATTTACAACCCTAGCTTTGTCAATCATCCAACTATTCAAATAAATATAATAATTAATATATTAAGCATTTCAATAATGTAATTGAAGTTGGATATGAATCTGAGCTGTCTAATGATTGATGAGACTGGTACAATTAAAAAAAGCTTGACATGCCATAGAATTTTATTTAAAGTTATTTTTATAATGCTTTTGTAAATATTTCTCTCCAAATAAATATATTTTGTGATATAAATAAAGGTTAATTACAAAAATATGACCTGTGTTTTAGTCAATTTACAAACATAAGATTTGTGTTAATTTTTTTAATATATAGGTGACCCGAGTTTTTAAATGTCTCATTATAAAATATTAAAAATTAATTAATAAAAAATTAATTATTAGAGGGATATATGTAGACTCTTATTGATAAAAAATTAATTCAATAAATAATATACTAAATAAAATTAAATAAATAATATATTAAAAATTATTTTTTTAAAAAATGAGAAAATTGAAAAAAATATAAAATTAATTTTTATAGCCAATAAATTATTGACATGTATTATTCTAAAATTATTAAATTATATTGACACTTTTGTATAAAACTCGGGTCACTTATTTGTAAAAAAAAAATAACACAAATAATGTATTTGCAAATTGGTCAGAATACATATAATGTTTTTGTATTTGACCTTATAAATATATAAAATTAAAACTTCTTATATTTATGTCGAACTTTAATCAAGTCCTCTGTATGGCAAATAAATTACTTTCTTTCTTTTTTCCCTTTTCCCACCTTTTATCTATTAAAATTATTGAAAAAAATTGGAAACCAAACATCATTCATTGCTATTAAGAGGACTGGTGTCAATGCCCTTGAACTATTAATATTAAGATCTTGATTTATAGCATATCATTTAACTCATTCATATTTTAAATGAATATTCTAATTTATTTTAATTTGTGCCATTGTTGTAAGTAATTTTTTTTAAATTTTTATTTTAGTGATATAAATCATAAGAGATACTAATTAAGGGAAATGATATGAAAAGACATAAAAGCATAAACGACTCACATATATGATTTAAATTGAATTTTAGCACTGATAGAGAACTTTGATTTACCTGTCTTTCTATGCAAATAAGGAAAGATAACATATGCAAGTAAATATATTAGGGATCATAAATAGTGATTTATATTTTAGATATTTCAAATAAAACAATGGTTCAAATTAATGAAGCTATTGATGGTCAGGGTCAAAGAAATTGTTACATTTTCCTAAACTATGTTGTATAACAATATTATAAATATAGAATTCTCATTTGTCATTACAATGAGGAGAATATAGAACTTCTCATTTGAAAATCAGACAAATGCACTAGAATATGGTTATTGACGTATAACAATATTATTTAAAATGAAATTAATATTACATACTCGATTCTTATCTTTTCTAACTTTGTATACATGCGTTCTATCTTTATATATCATTATCAATGAACGAATACGTGTTGATTATGATGGTCCACCATTGTTAATAAAATAAAATGACATTATCAAACACAGTTTGTAGATAATATAAACGTACATTAAAAAAATGGCATTAAAAAAGAAAAATAAACCTTAGGGGGGCATTGTCAGTTGTCCTAGGCTAGATGCAATTGATCAGGCCTTAAAAACATTATTATGTACTGATCCACCATTTTAGATAGCTTTGTGTGACTTGATTTATGATGGTGGATATCTTTGGCGGGCCAAGGAGACATGGATATCTGTTGAATTAACTACATAAATATTATAAGAAATATGTTCTAAGATCTTTACATAATCCTTAAAATGATACATAAATAAAAAGAGGCCCAATAATTCCGTTTAAATAAAAAATCCTTTTAAAAAAGAGTTTTGTTAATAATCACTACTTTCATATATAATTAGCAGAATATAATCGATTGTTTAAAATCAAAAGACTAAACAACATAATAAATGTCAAACTAAATACCAGGTTTAAGTAAAGAACCATATTTACACTCAGTTCGGATTGGAGGAGGTCGGACAAAAGAGAAAGAAGGCAAGTGAAATGAGTTCAAGTTTGTGTGTTGGATTATTTTTGTTGGAATGAAATTGGATGAAACCAAGGAAGTAGAAGTTTGGGGTAATACCAGGTTTAAGTAAGTGAGCCATATTTACACTCAGTTTGGATTGAAGGAAGACAGACGAAAGGGAATGAAGGTAAGTGAAATGAGTTCAAGTTTGTGTGTTTGATTATTTTTGTTGGAATGAAATTGGACAAAACCAAAGAAAATAGAGAGAAGTTTGAGGTAATATTATTTCCATCCATCAGTAGGGTGAAACGGGCAAAAAAAAAAGAGAAGTTGGCTTCTAATCATTTCCCTTCATTTCCGTCAGCTTCTACTTTGCCATACACAACATTAAGGATTTGGCTCTTTTTTTTTTTTTTAAATTAATTGATTCGAGTTAACATATAAAGAACATAATTAATTTTTTACTCGAGCTTTGAAAACTTCTAATGCGTTACCCCTACAAGCTCCATTCGCCGAGTAAAACAAAGTCGCATGTAACAAGTAATGACACAAATGCTCTCTAGCTCACAATGTCGAGCGGTCGCATTATTTGGTTTATTATTTGTCTATCGAAGTGGCCAATTGTCCAAAAAAGGGACTTACTTTTTAAGTGGCCCATTTCATGCCTGTCGAAATTCCTATCATTGCGCATCCATGCGAGTCTAAAGTTGTTGAGTTCTCAATTCCCTCAATTGTCATCTTTTAACTATGATCCCACACTTGGAAAGTGATAATATTCACAGAATCTACTGCATATTACGAGTACAAAGTGAACTTAAAAAAAAAAAAAAAAAAACCTAAGGCAATTCAATTTTATTTTCTTACCGATTACAATGAGGAGGAGCGATTCGAACCTAAAACCTTTGAGAGATTAAATGAGATGCCATTACCACAAAACCATTAATTTAAACATGAACTTTGTCATAGAATAATAAATATAAATTATTATTATTATTATTATTATTATTATAAGTTCATGTGCTACAAACATTTACATGAAACATGTGATATGGCAAAGTTTTAATTCTTTAAATTTCAACAACCAGTTAAAACATAGGATAAAACATAGTTTTTAAAGTAGGAGCTTTTTTTCAAATCATTTATTGTCACATCAATTTTTACAACTTAAAAATGGCATTATAATAGATTCAGATAATTGGAAAAAACAAAGTCATAAATCGACAAGGCTCTTTTGGTTTAATGTTATTCTTTCCATTAGAATGGAGTATGAACAAATCTCCAATAATTAATAATGTAAAATATCTTCTTGGGCAAATAGGATGGGAAGAAGTTTATTTGCATGTCTTACTCTAATTATTTTTCTAGATTATACTTACTTTAATTTTTTTGGGGTATATTATATCAAAGTTTTTGTAACTATGAAGAAACTGCCGACCTTTTATTTTTCTTTTTTAATTTCAAGTATCCTCTACAACAGCATATTATATACTTGATGAATTTTGTAGACATATCAGGGACGTAGTGTTCGCCACAAGGTATGTAAACTTAACAATAACAAATATATAAAATATTTAGTAAAACCAAAAACAATAAAATAAAATATGAACGGTATTCATTCACATAGTCAATTGAATGCAGGATAAGGATTAGAATAGTCTTTTGGGTATATGGTTGATATGTCCTTGTTGATAGACCCATATTAATGTCTATGCTTTCTTTTTGTTTAAAATTTACATAATAATCTATATTGTTAATTATATAGCTTAAAAAATAATACAACAAAATAAAATCTTTAATGTTTATAAAGGCGTTGATATGGAAGGATCGTTAGAGTGAGAGATGTAAACGAAGTAAGTCAAAACCACATATTATTATGTCCAAGATCAAATCTAACTAAAAATGTAAAATCTAAGCTCAACTTGAGTTTGATCAAGCTTAGAATTTTAAGCTCGGGTTTGACTCAAAGAGGTATTTTACTCAATTCAATTAAGCTTGTTAAAATTCGATTTTGTCTAAAAAAAAATATTATAATAATATTAATATATAAACTTGACTTGATTTGAACTAACATTTATGTGCAACCTTAGGTTGGTTAGACTTTCGAGTTAGTCAAGGCAAACATTATAAAATTCAAGCTCAACTTACTTAGTTACTAAAGTAACTTTGAGATAGAGTTCAACTCAATTATTCTCAGTTGAAATCGACTAAATAATAAACCGAACTCAAATAGCTCTTGGTAGTTTAACTTATTTACATCCGTAATTAGAGTTATACAAATATAGTTTTTAACAAAAGATTGGATAAACTGAAAATACTCCACTTTATGTTTGCTTTATGTTATCAGAGAAATTCTATGGTTTTGCTATTAATTTTAATGAAACCAGTCTTGTCACTATCCAATGGCTCACACCATATCCAACTGTGATCGAACTACTAAAAATAGTTAATATTCTAATTATTATATTTATTTTAACAGTTAGATGATCGACGGGACCGTAAAAGCTCCTTATGTTATCATAGCCTCTAAATTATGAAATTTTTTTTGGGCTTTTACAATCGGGGAGGGGGGATTTGAATCTGGGACCTCAGACTAGAAAGATGCTGTCACATCCCAACGAGTATTCTAAACGTGACAGCCCGCCGTACACAATATTAAAACTTAAGAATGACTATCCTAGTCACTCAAAAGCTTCCATATCGGTACAAGGCGTACATTCACATCAAAGGAAGACGGTGAAGTAATGCATTTTAAGATATTGGTAGCGGAACATGCAAAATAATACTTAATATATTTCATTGAAATAAAAAGTCTTACAACTTTTAAGGGCATTCCCTGATAATTTCCATAACAACATAGTCTTACTAAATAAATAACTAAGCTAGAAGATTTTAGAAGAAATCTACTCTAAGACTTCAAAACAGAGTTTCTCCAAAAGCTTCCCAAAATATAGATTATACTCGGATGATCAAGATGGTCTCGGTGCAAAATAACGTCCTACGATATCAAAAGTCTATAGGGGTATAAGCATAACTAGCTTAGTGAGATATTCCTTACGCAAAAGTACTTATAACAGACAATCAACCAAGTTTATTAATCAAGCATATGAAATGCAACAACCATATGATCAAACATTACATACGACTATCCAGTTTCGTATATGTGATGGATTTACCCTCATGGTGGTTAGGAATGATTTGAACTGGGCCCCAAACGACTTTTAAAAGTTTGCGCATCTTGGGGTTCCAACGAACCGTACTACTAGTCCTCGGGCTTTCTTTATCCAAAGCGATCGATCCGGCTCAGCTGCAACTTGAGGTCATATTCCCCGACGTCCTAACCCTCAAGATGTAGCTAGGCAGCTTACCTTTCCGGTTTCACGCTGAGGAGTAGTAGCAAAATTTTGAAATGATATTCTAAGTGATATGCATGAGCAATTTATTATATGGGGATTTCAATATGACATTAAATCATTTAAAGTGATCAAGCAATAATTACACACATGGCAATATATACATAGAAACAATTATATTAATCACAGATCGGGTTCCAATATACTTATCATTCATTGATCGCACATAACAATTCACATACATAATTCCCAAGATATCCTACATGCATATCAATTTTATATTTTCCTAACATCTAGTGCTCTATTCTATAAACATGCACGAATATATAAACGTAAAGAAAACTCACTCGTCCATAGCGATCTTCTATGATTCGAAGTAATCCTCAGGGAAGAGAAGATCTTGATCCTTAACACCTAAACAAAAAAAATACCTGAAGTGAGTATTTCATCCAAGATCTACTCAATTTCTCTAATTCTATCTTATTGAATTCGTCAAAAATTGTATGAATGGAAATCTCAATTTAAAATGGCCATAACTTGCTCATTTAACTCGGAATTTCGTATATTATATACCGATTTCTACCTACTCGAAAAGATATATCTACTTCTAAGGTTATTTTTATCAAAAAAAGTCATTTGGGTCTCGGAATAGTGACTTACAGAATTGATATGAAAATTCAAGATTTCAAAACTAGAGTTTTAAACTTTTCTTCATTCAAGGGCTTTCGTAGAAAAATATAGATATTTTGTATGGTTGAAAAAAAACTTTGAATATATATATATATATATATATATATATGGACTCAAACTATATGCATGAATTTAGTGGTGTTATCTCAACAATGATTTTGTAAAACAATGTGTCTTAAAAGTGAGAAAAGCTAAGACTTGAAAATCTTCTTTTTAGTTTTGTTGGGAAAATTTTATAAGTGACTATTTCTTCTTTTAACTCCATTTCTTAATGTAAAGAATAATTAAATTTTCAAAAAGTAATTTTAGTCTTTTATGATTCCTATAACTTTATTTATAGTGGTTAAAAAATGTAGTTTTTCTAAATATTTCTTAGTTATGTGTTCTAAAGTTAGATTCACCTTAAACAAATAATATCAATATCTTATAAGTTATTTATTATTTTTATTTCCTAAGTAAAGCTTATCCTTAGAAAGGTTATTCTTTGATAATTTTGTAAAACTTATCTAAACCTTAGTATGTTGATAAAAGCTTTACATACGAGTTTAAGAAAACTTTTGTTAAACAAAGAATGAAGTTTAAAGAAACTTTCTTATTTTATTGGTTTAAAAAGAGAGTTTATGATAACTTTATTTTATGCATTTATTGATGAAATACCGTATAGTATTATTACTAAAACTTGAGCTAAACTTATCTAACTTTAGAAAATATTTGTTAAGATAAAACTTTAAGTTTTTATGGAAAAATCATTTCCTATATGACAAAATTTATTTTTAAAGAGATTTCTTATTTTTATTGTTTAAGAAAACTCATTTTAATTATGATTGAGGCAATATCAACATGTTCATGCATGAATGAGAATATGTAACTATGAAAAAAAAACAACATAATAGGATAAATGTAATAAGAGCATAATAGTAAAGTCAAGTATTGGGAACCTTAGCTTCATCAAGGTATCTCGGGATTAAGAATAGACTAGTCGCAAAAGGAAAAGAAAAGAAAGAAAATTATTTTGATTTGATGAGGACAAGTCTAAGACCAGAAAGACTAGTCTTAATAATAGCATGAAATAAATAAATAAATTGCAAAGCATGAAAATAAACAAATAACAACAATAGAAATATAGAAATGAATATTCATGAACAAGAACAATACATAGACATGGTGTAGCTTCCATAACAATAAGTTTAGGAAACTCATATCATGGTCATGTAAAGTTACATGACATGGTAGAAATAATATAAAGAAAGTTTACTACCTAAAGATATTTGATGGTGGAGAGAAGTGGTGGTATTTGAGAATTTTGAGAGTATGTAGAAAGGAATTTGAGAAAGTATTTGCAGAGAGTTTTGAGAGGATAATTTTGGTAGTAAATTTGTGGGTAGATGAAATGTGAAAGAAATAAAGAAGAGAGGGGTATTTATAGGAAAAGTTGGAGAGAAATTATAGTTAATTAAATAAATGAAAAAGAAAAGAAATTTGATAGCATGAAAGAAAGAGTAATTAAAAATTAATTTTAGAAGAAAAGTATAAGAGAAGTTTAGTAATATGTGGTGTAGAATTTTTATGGAAAAAGAAAATCGTAAGAAATAGGTATATAGGTTGTAAGAATAGGTAATAGAAAAAGTAAATATAGATGAATAGTAGAAAAGTACTATGAATAGTAGATTAGACAATTAAAATACCTGTAGTAAAGAAAATACGCGTAAACGACCTATATCTGATATTTTTAGTTACCGAAAAATTCTAAAACTGATATTTTTGAAAACTTTATATTTTTACGAATCTATTGGTGTTGTCGGAATATTTTCACTATTCGGTGCACCAAGGCAAAGTTTTTGAAAACTGATTCCGTTCGGATCCGAAAGACACTAGAAAATTAAAAATTTGATATTTTTAAGCTTTTCTATATTATTACAGACCATATTCCACAAGTATCTTAATTTCGTTTTCTAAGGTTTAAGAACACGGGATTGCCGGATCTAGATT
Organism: Combretum micranthum; assembly: GCA_024138025.1. Taxonomy (NCBI): domain Eukaryota; kingdom Viridiplantae; phylum Streptophyta; class Magnoliopsida; order Myrtales; family Combretaceae; genus Combretum; species Combretum micranthum. Next base: position 496,983 of record JAMXBD010001020.1, read on the forward strand.
CACTAGACTAAACATAAAACTAAGTTAACTTTAGGGTTCCGATCTGACTTCCAGTTCTTAGGGTTTACTTATATTTACCAAAAAATCTAGAGGCTTACAGATGCCAATATGTTACAATGCCATTGGCTCTAACTTGTGAATTTGATTGTTCACATTTCCGAATCCTTAAAGAGAGGAAAAAAAAAATCTTTTATAACCCCAAATGGCCATATTACCCTTATTTCTCTCTCTCCCACACACACACACACACAATATCTATATACACACACTATTTTAATACCCGGAAAAGAAAAAGGTTTTAAAGCGAGTGTTTTGAATATTCGAGGGTTTAAGCATTCAATTCTCAAAATAAAAGATAAAGCAGGCATGAAGCAAATATGTCTTTGATCAAGGGTTAATTATTTTTGTTTGTTGTTTTTGGAATTTGAAATGATAAATTCTCCTCCAAAATTGCAGAATTACTGCACCAGAGATGACTATGACTTATTATAATTAACATCTTAACACTTATATTTGTCAATTGGTTTAATCCCTATTGTTTAATTGTATATTATATATATAGATATATATCATATGATGATTATATATGATTATTTGGTATCTTTTTCTTGTTTATATGTTATATGAAATGAAAGATAATGCTATTTCGTATGCATCTTGCAAAATTTGCAACCCATTAAGTAAACCCGGCACCCCCTCCGGAAGTATCAATTTTCAGAGCTGCCCTGTATATATAATCTAAAAGAAAATATTCTTTAAAAGCTAAAATGCCAAAATTTAAAAAGCAAATTGTAAGGATTTTATGAATTAAATGATTAAACGGTAATATAAGAAGCATTTTATGTCACCCTATATCATATACTATATGTTTCCTTTCAATAATGTTTGGCTATCTCCCATCATCAAAATTCATTGTTATAAAAACAATAAATCCGTTAGAATCTATCCTCATAGATGATGTATAGAGTACGGCATTTCCATATTATGAACTCATCTTAAAACTTATACTCTAAAGCAAGATCATAGTATCATATACTAATTTTATATAAAATCTTAAATAATAAGATTGGATATAACAAAAAGTAATATTTTAACTTAATACATATTCACGATCTAAAGCCCATTTTACCTTTGTAGAAATAAGAACCTTAAAAGGCATAAAACGATATCATCTCTCATTTTCTTCCCAAAATATGGCTACTAACCCCGCTTGTCTAATTTGTTTCCTCTCATTTTTCTTTTTGTTTCAATTTCTCTCAACATAATGGTAACCCCAACTTGTTATCAACATTCCATCATTCTTATTACATGCGGTAATTAAGCTTGAATGGTAATTCCTTTATTTTATAATTAGGGTTATTTTGAAACAAAATATGTTTTCTATCAAATAACCATTCCTTCACATTACTTTTTCTTATCTATGATTTCAAATATCTATATTGGATTATATCAACTTATTCTTAAGTAAGTTCGTTCAAGATTTGGTCTTATAGTCATTAGTTTATATTTAAGGTTTCTGATAAATGCAACCTAAGTTCATAATTTTTCCAAATTTTCTTGTGATTAAGGATTGCTTGATTAATAAATGTACTAATTATAGACATAAAAATTTATAGTTGTTGGCTAATGTCATAGGTTCAGAGGCTATGTTGTACTTGTTAGTTGTTACTTTTGTAATTATGTATATATAGGATTAGATTAAAATCATACATGATTTTTTTTATTTACACCAATTAAATGTTTTTAGTTCTAGTTTTATAGTTTTACTGCTCTCTTTAATGCTGAGAAGTTATTGCTCACTTAAATTTTCTTTTTTTGGCTGATCCTCTCTTATAAGGAATATGCTAATCAATTTCCTCATATTAAAATTTTTCATAAAATAAAATAATTCAAATTCCGATCTTTCTTCTTGGCTATTATATTTATATTGTTTCACAAGGCTTTTTTCCCACTTAATGATTCATTTTCATTTGATTATATACTAAGCAATTGTTCTAACTTCTAATGACCTTTTCATGGTTTTGTTACCTTTTGTTCCTTAGCATCTATGTGTCTTAATTTTCATAAAGGAAAAAAGATTGTTAACTTTTAAGGTAGATATCAAATTTGGTACCTAAGTTTTATAAGAAAATTCAATTAATAATTGAACTTTAAGATGATTGATTTAATATCCAATCAAAATTTAAAGTTTTTGCATCTATTTTTACTATTTTGTTATAGGCTATCTATTTTAAATAAGCAAATACAACTAGTCATCGATGTTGGATTGAATCGGCCCTAAACCGGCTCAGAACTGCTAATCACAGTTCAAGCCATGGTTAAACCAGAACTGGCCCGTGACCATGAAGGGCTGGGCTAGGTTGGGTCAGTTCAAACCAACGGTTCAAGGCTCTTGACCAGTGAATGATTTTTTTTTATAATTTTTTTTAATTAAATTGATAAAAAAATACATAATTAGATCATCATACAATGACATATGGAGAATTTTAAATTATAAACTTGTGCAAAACAAGCAAAGTTTATTTAAAAAAGCACACTTGAATAGGAAAGTTACTCTATAGTGCACATACTTGGGCTAAAAAAGTGTATTTGAACAAATGAAAAAAAAAAAAAGAAAAATTCATAATAATTCTATCTATTCACATTAAAATAAGTTTAAATATTTATTTCTTATTTTATTTTGACTCACCCCACTTGCCAAGTTGAGCCCCGAACCGGCCTTGATCCACCGGGCCGACAGGTTGGTTGGCACGTAATGACCCATATGGTCAGTCCGGGTTGCAGACCATGACCCACCAATGATGATTCGAGCTAGGTCGACAGTTCAACTCGGCTCATGCCTATGTCTAAATACAGTAAATGACATTAGAAATTTTCTAAACTAAATTTTTTTAAATTATATTTTTAGTTTGATTTGATTGGATTATCATTTTTTTTACTGTAGTAAGTATAAAGTACGAGCTAGCTTTTCCTTTTAATTCACCAATCCTTTTAACTGGTTTTTATTTTCCATCGATTGGCTAAAAAAGCAGTAATGATGGATGATTGGAAAACAACTCTAAAAGTAGAAGACTCCCATTGCATGAAATGGACGACATGCTCTACACTAAAAAATGATAAACTCCAACCATCACCACTGAATTTGATTGAAAAAGGAACGGTAACCATTATTGAAGATAAAAAGAGAGCACTGGCTATCTTATCTTTTAAATTATTAATATTCCTTCATGATTTATAATGAAAATTCCCATGACACAAGATGTCAACATAATCAACTTTAGAAGTGGCCATCCAGGATACTGTAAAGTCATTACCTCTTTCTAGGCATTTACTTGAACAGGTCGGAGAAAGACAAAATGACCAAATAGATTTATGAGCCAGGCAACTAGGAAAAATGACACAACACCAACATCTGAAATTGCATAAATTGGGTCCTTTAAGAATACTTAGAAGTAGTAAATTAAACAGGACTATATGAATAGACATTCCAGTTTAGTTAAGAAGGCATATGAAAAAGTTTTTTATTTCATATACATTTATTTTTTTTTGGGAAATCTCATATTTATTATCTAAAATTTATATAAAAATTTAATTTGATACTGGACTTTGACATGATCAATTTAATACTTAATTAAACATATTTTTGACCATTTTTACTGCATCATTCGCTTTATTTCTTGACGTAAAAAAGACAACTATATGGTGTTAAAAAAAGTAGTAAAAATTCCATGAAAGTTGTCTCTTTTAAGTCAATGAACAAAGTAAATGGTATTAAGAAGTTAGCTAAAATAATTAAAAAAAATTTGATTGAGTATTAAATTGATAAATTCAAAATTCATGTATTAAATTAAGTTTTTGTATAAAGTTCAGTATTAATTTTGACCCTTTACTTTTATTAAAATATACAATCAATGTTGGAAAGGAAAAAAAAAATTGTAATTAGATTTTTAACAAGTATTATATATCTTCCACCAACAAGACGCAATTAAATATGATATAAGTAGTAGGAACCGATTTGAAGAATTATTCATAATGTAATGAAATAAACCCCATAATATCAAAATAGATTGATAGTTTTTGAGGAGGAAAACGGAAGGAAGTTTACGATGTTTTGCTTATTAAAAGCATTAATGATTCATTTTATTGATCACAATATATACAAAAAATTATAAGTAACTGACATTTTGTTATATAAATTAGGAAGACCCATCATAAATATTAACTAATTCCATTACTTTTTCTAATCTCATTGCAGGTGGAGATAAAAGTAAATGGTTACACCACTTGAGAGTATTCACAAAAATCTTAAACTTTAACACTCAAGATTTTTCTTAATGACTCTAGTGCTGTCTTTAGATCTTCAAATCTTCCTTTTGACAAAGCTTTAGTTATTATGTTTGCAAATTACTCTTTAGATTTGTGATGGATCAACCACACTTCACCTTGCTTTTTAGCTTGCCATATGGCATGAAATTTTATATTAATATGCTGGGACTAGCCATGAAACACGGAATTTTTTGCCACACAAATTACAGACCTATTGTATACTTGGATCATGGTAGCTTTAGTAGGTTTCATCTGCAAATCACTGCGTATTTTTCAGAGCCAAATAGATTGATTTGCTACACCACCTCCTACAATATACTCTACCTTAGCAAAGTATTGTACCACCAAATCTTGTTTCTTAGAAATCGATGAACATACTCTAGATCCTAGAGAAAAGATATAACTGATGTGCTTTTCATGTCAACACCACCAACCCAATCACTGTTTGATTAACCTTACAAATTTTCATCTTCAACAATTGAAAACTATATCCCATAATTAGTAGTTTCCTTTGCATATTTAAGTATACTTTTTGCAAATTTAAAGTCAACTTGACATGGAGAATGCATGAATCTCGATAATAACTTTTTTGCAAACACTAAATCAATCTAGGTGGCCATTATATACAACAAACTACCAATTAAACTTCTATATTTTATAATATCAACCTTTTCACCAATCCCATCCTTTGAAAGTTTTTCATTTGGCACCAATGAAGTGTAAATAGCTTTACATATGTCCATTTTGAACCATTTCAACATGTCAAGAAATGAAATCTAAACTGCTTCTTAAGAGATTTCCACTCCCAAAAAATACTTCATTTCCCCATTGTTACACATCTCAAACTTCCTTGTCATTTTCCTTTTAAACTTTTCAATTTCCTCTTGACTATATCCAATTACAATAAATTGTTAATATAAAGTGACATTGACAATGATTTCTCCCACTCTATCTTCTCACATGTAAAGTGACTTCATTTTTCTCCTTTTTTAACCACGATGAGCAAGATATGCATCGAATTTGATTCACCAAACTCTAGGAGCTTTTCTTAAGCCATATAAAGCTTAGCTTAAAAACCATCCCCTCTATCCTGTAGCTTGATAGCCTTCAAGTTGTTCAACAAATATCTTCTTTTGCAACCATCCAGGTGGAAGATTTTCCACTTCATTTGAATTGCTAAAGCAACTAAAAATTTAATAGTACATGCCTAGCAATCGGTGCAAACACATTACCAAAATCTGCACTAGGTTGTTAAGCATAAACTTTAATAACCAACTTTGCTTTAGATATAGAAATTGATTCATTTGAATTTACTTTTATTTTGTGAAGCCACTTCAATCTTATTATTACGCTTCTTCCTTTTGGACTATGAAGCAAATCCCAAGTCTTGTTTTTTTTTTCAATAATTTATGTCTCCTCATTCAATGCTTCAATTCGCTTCTTTAATTTTGAAGCTTCAATGTATTTTGCAAGCTTATTTATTACAAAATTACAACACTCATAATTTTTGTTAAGCTCTTTGTTTTCTTAGCAGAGGAGACATCATCATCATGTTCAACATCTCCAAACTCATTTTTCTTTTCAACATCCATTTTTTGGGGTTCAAGAAGAGACTTTGAAGTCTTTAATGGTTGTAAAGGATCTTGCTACTTCTTAATCTTACCGTTTTCCCATTTCTAAGAAAAAATTTCATCAACCACTGCATCTCTATTGATTATAACCTTTGTGATTATGGATTATAGATTCCAAACCCCTTAGTTTGATATGCATAACCCAAAAAAAATCCTCACCTCAAATTCTTATTCTAGTTTGGTTCTCTTAATTGTTGATATGTGCACATAATAGATTGAACCAAAAAATTTTAAGTGCATTTTTGTTGGTTTCTTTTCACTCCAAGCCTTAATTGAAGTTTGCCCTTCAATAGCCTTTGTTGGAAATCTATTGGGTAAATTACGTTGAAATATATCAACGTATGAGGGTCAATTCATTTGAGGTATCAACGTTTTGTGAAATTAATTTAAGGTATCAATAAATAGGGATATACTTCTTTAAAGTACGTTTCAAATGATTAAAAAGAGGAATTAATATTTTGTAAAGTGAGTCAAAAACGGTATTAATAATTGACCATTGATGAAAATTAAGGAAACTTAATTGAAATCTAATCCAAACATTGATACCTTTAATGAACTTTGTAAAACATTAATACCTTATTTGATTCAATTTGCAAAATATTGATTCCTCTTTTAACTACTTGAAATGTTGATATCTTAAATGAACTTATGCCAAAAAGTCGATACCTTATAGTGTAATTTACCTAAAGTCTATTTAATAATAGAATAAGATATGGATCGCCTCATTCCACTTGTTAGGTGATTCTTTTTTTTTTTTTTCATCATCATACCTCCATATATTTCTAGCACAATTTTGTTCTTCCTTTCAAGGACACCATTTCCCTCAAGAGTGCATCTCATAGTCAACTAGTGGCAAATCCTAAATTCTTCACAATATATCTCAAACTTCCTTAAATTATGTTCCATTTTATTGTCAAATCTCAAGGTCTTTATATTGCAACCACTTCGGTTTTCAACCATCAATTTAAATATTTTAAAAACTGTAAACACTTTGGATTTGTGTCTAACAAAATATACCCATGTCATCCTTGTTAAGTCATCAACAAATAACACAAAGTGCTTGTTGTTATTTAATACTTAGTTTTCATTAAACCACATACATCTATATACATTAATTCCAATCTTTCCTATATCTCCACGAGGACTTAAAAGGGAATGTTTATCTATGTTGTTTTCCATTTGACTCCACACACAACATTTGTAGGAGTAAAAATCTCTAGTAGGTCTCTAGTTAAACCTTAACTATACCTAGCATTCAATGCAACAAATTAATGTGATAGTACAATAACCAATATTTATTGGTCTTTCCAAATTTAACACTTTTACCAATTAAACTCCAATTTAAAGGAAAGCCTTTATCAACCATAAGCAATTTAGCAATCAACATACCTAGAGGATCATAAATAGAACAATAGTTATTAGAATAATAATTTTGAAGCATTTAAGCAATACTCAACCAATTTTGAACTAAGGAAGGCATGGAAAGAACATCATAAAAAAAAATTTTGCCTTGTTTTGTTGTTTTAGCCATTGATCTCTTTCCTTGAGCTTCAAAAACCTCTCAATTTCCTAACTTCACTTTAGTTTTGATGGTTGTGTCAAACTAATTAAAGATTTGCTTTTCCTTAGACGTCTGATCTGTACATCTACCATCTATGAACCGAGTGCGTAGATTAGGTTCAAATAAATTTTGAGAGACCATGAGTCACTTAGTATTATGTGTCCCTTCTTCCTCTTATAGAAAATTTACTTGTTAAAGAGACGTAATTCGTCCTTAGTTCTACTTTGCTCTACAATTCCTTTATTATATGGCCAAGTTTCTTATAAAACCTACATTGAATGAGGGGTTCATTCTTGAACTAACAATTCTTCTACTCATAATTATTCTTTGTTAGAATTTTACAAGGAAACTTCCCTTTTCTAGCAAGTTCTTTGGAGCTAAGAACAACTTTCCTTTTTAAGCACCTTATGATCTTTCATTTGCTATTTTCCTTTGTACCTAGCTTGAAAGTATCATCTCTCCATCTCTTATCCTAGGTTTTTGTTCCTATGCCTAGAATTTACTAATCAGCTAAGAAACAATAAGGGTTTTTTAGGTCACAAGACTCCTTTATTGATATTTTAGCTTCAATCTTGTGGATAAACTTATCAAAATTTCCTCTATGACTTTCGAATCTAGGAATGCTTCACCTTACAACTGATTTTGTTTACTAATTTTGAACATTTAGCAAAATAATCTTTAATAGTCTCTCCTTCATCCATTCACAATATCTCAAACACCCTTTTGAAAATTAGGAGTTTGATGGACCTTACTCTTTCACTACCTTCAACTTATCGTTTAGTTTTTCTCATACATCCTTTGTGTTTCACAGGCCATTACTCCAGTCAAAATCACCTCTAAAAGAGCTGAATGAATGTAGGTGAGTGCCCTTAGTGTTTGTGTCAGATCTTCTTCATGTTACTTTAATTGAACCAAAGTAGGATTTATACAAAATGATGGAGGATTTGTAATTTTTTTTATAATATGCTATCAACCATTTCCCCTCCCCTCACATTTTTGTCACTCTTTTTTTCTTCTCACTAGTCCCTTAAGAAAATGACTTTAATACCATTTGTTAGTTTTTGTAGATAAAGTGAGGATAAATTTTGCTATATTATTATGCTCATAACAATCATCAACAATTCATTTCATTGATCACAATATATATACAAAAGGTCACAAGACAGCTTGTTACATAAGTAAGAAGCCACAACTTAAATATTAACTAATCTAGTCACTTTTTCTTATTCCCATCACTAGTCGATAAGATAAAAGTAAAAGGCAAGGACTGTTAATTTTTGTTAATAAAAAAATGCTAAATATTCTATAAACTATTACACAACTTAAAAGTATTTTATAAAAATATTAAATATTAACACAAATAATGCATTAAATCTTTAATTTGACAGTACCCACCGTTGAAATTTCTAACCTTTGTCATTCTTTGTATTCTTTAATATGTGTTTAATCATACCTATAATTTAATTTATATTTATCCCAAAGGTATGTTTAAGAGATGCTTAGAGTAAAAGATAAATTAATTATGTACTAGACTAATTAACTGCAAACTAGACATCGATTATGGCCCATTGTAGTTGACCATGTATACTTGTCGAGCCTGGATTTTGAAAATCATCCGGTTCATTTCTCCTAACCCAATTCATATTAAACCCTAACCCATTTAACATGAATCCTCGACTAGTGGTTAAAAGAAATTTAATTTTTGAAAATATTTTTGGAGTCGCCCCCGATATAAATCGGGAAAAAATGAAAGCCAGGATTAATGGGTCGGTTAATCCTAACTTAGCCACTAGTCTGCGAAAAGTTTGATTTAAAATCAATTTTTTTAAAAAATACCAGATATCTGAGTTCGGGGGCTAACCTATTAAAACCTAAGGGTTACCACTTTAAATTTAAAATTTAGAATTTATCCTTTTCTATACTAGAAAATTCAAACAAAGCATTTTAAAACAAATATTTACAAGTTTAATCATGCATTTTTATTTTTATGTATTTTTTCTTAGGATTTAATATACAACAAACATTTGTATTTTTCCTTTAAAAAAAAAAACTTATAATATGTACAAAATGATTATTTCAAATCAAAACAAAATATATTTTTTCTAATTTTATTGTCGCCCCGTAGGTGCCTACGTACTCGCTAATCGAGATCAGACAAAACGTAGTTCTTTTATAAAGAACTTAGTTTGTTGATCAATTTTATATTTTCAAAATATTCTCACTTTAAGTTCATTAAATTTTGAATTTTTATGAAAACCAATTTTGATGATCCTATGATCTAATCAATTGATTTTTATTTCATAAGAAATATATTTTTCTAAGTTCAGAAATCATTGACAATTCATGGCTAATTTAATGCTACATGAAAATCAATTTTGATTAAACAATATTAAATATTTTCATAGTAAATTTATGAAAACATTTTTGAACAACTTTAATTATTTTCAAAGTCCATTTATGAAAATAATTTTGAAAATTTTGAGTATTATCTTCATAGAAAATTTATAAAGATAATTTTGATAAAAACTTGATTAATATCTTCATAGTAAATTTACGAAGATAAATTTTGATAAAAAACTTGATCAATATCATGAAAAAAAAAAATTATCTTTATTATTCAACAACAATTTTGGTTTAAAAAAAATCTATTTACAATTTATTATTTTTCAAAATTAAATAATCATCACATATGTACAGAACATATTCAAAATATATCATAACAGAATTAAAATACAAAAGCAAAACATCTCATGCATCAAATATATATTTAAAGATCAATTTATATGCAAATACATATTCAAAAATATCCAAAAATATCAAAAATTGCTAAAACATGTAAATTTATATTAAAAATAATTATTCTAATTTTTCTGGATTTTTCTGAATTTTCTGGATTTTTTACGAATTTTTATTAATTTTTTCCTTTTTTCCTATTTTCCGAAATTAAATATATAATAAATAAATAATTTAATAATACAGACTAACCTGGACCGTTGGATCTTCTCGGATCAGATCTGGAGCGTCTGATCTGTATACTGAATCTGGACCGCAGGATCTGATGACTTTTGATCTGGAGCGTTGATTGCTTTGATCGAATCTGGACCGTCTGATCCTCTGATCAAATCTGAACGTAGGATCCTCTGATCAAATCTGGACCACAGGATCTTCTGATCAAATCTGGACCACAGGATCTACTGACTTTTGACCGACGACCGTTGACCGTTGACCGATCACCGTTGACCGACGACCGACCGGGTTGGATTCGGATTTCGGGTCGGATTTCGGTGCTCTGTCGGGTGAAGAAGACGATCACGGTGGTTTTCGAGCGTTCCTCGGCCGTTCCTGGTGGTTTTCGAAGCCTACAACCTTGTCGGCCCGACGTGGATTGAGGTGCTGCAGCGGCTAGTGGTGGTGGTTCACTCCCAGAACCACCAGAAGTGGCGGTTCGTGTGGTGGTGCTCGGCGGCGAGGGTTTAAAAAAAATTCGAAAATTTGCAGAACTTCCCAAATGCAAATTCGAGCAATTCTAAACACTATAATCAATCAAGAACACTTCCTACATGATCCTAACACTCTTTAATTGGATCGAAATCCTCTCAATCACTTCGAATTTGCAAATTTTGCAATTCGAACACTTTTCTCTCTATTTTCAGATCTCGATCGTGTAGTGCGTGTTTTGTGAAATTGAATTGTGCTTTCTGCTTGGGGGGTGATCCTATTTATAGATTTCGAAACAATTTGTCATTTCGAAGCTTCGTACTTGTTCAATTTTACAATCACGAATCGTTATATTTTTTCAAATAAAAACGATTCAAAATTGGGACTCGATTCGTGATTGTTGGTTCAAATTGATCACGAATCTTATGTTTATACATCACAACTCTTCGATTAAGTGTGTTTAATTTGATTAAAGGACACAATTCGGCCGATTTTAAGATTTGAAAAATCATGTCTATTCGAATTTTTTCCCAATTTTCATGCCTTAATTAATGTGTCTTTTGGAATGAAATAATGCACGAATTGTGTGTATATGTGATGTATCCCATGCCTAGTTCGTGTCTGTACAATCAATTTCGAAAAAACACAAAGATTCGTTGCTCAAATGAGGTCTCAAAGTGGATGAACCGATGTGTCTTTTTGGAAAAAAAATGAACAAAAAAGAGGCAAAATCTGCCTTAGGCTAGATTCGAACTTGGGTCCCCTTGCTTTGTGTCCATGGTCTGATCCGTTAGGCCGTTGGCCTGTGCCTTGGTCATATAGCTAACCCACTAATACTTAAGACTAATAAAATATATTGTTATATTAAGCTCAAATGATTATTTATTTTAATTTTTCTTACATATATTTTATTTACATTACTATTATTCATTTAATTATTTTATTATACATATTTATTGCTCTATATTTTTATTTTTTCTCTTTTTTATTATACTATGACATTAATTTAATCTAAATTTGAGCCTAATTTTTAATTTGGGCAAAAATTGGGTGTCTACAGCTGCCCCTCTTTGTGGTAAAGTTTGAACAAAACTTTTGCCACAAAGACAAAAGGATAGCCAATTTTTGCTTAATTTCTCCTGTCAAATAAAGAGATCTTTATCTTGTACTAAACTATCTGTCGAGTTTAGACATTAAGATTTGCTAGGTCAACTGTCGGGCCTAGGCTTTGGAAAAATGATAGGCCATCTGTCGGGCCTAGATTTAGAAAAATGATAGACCGTCTGTCGGGTCTAGATTTAGAAAATGATAGGCCATCTATCGGGCCTAGACTTGGAAAATGATAGGCCATCTGTCGGGCCTATATTTGGAAAATGATAGGCCATCTGTCGGGCCTAAACTAAAAACTGATAGACCATCTGTCGGGTCTAGATTTTAGAAAAATGCTAGGTCATCTGTCGGACCTATGGGCTTTGGTTTGGTCATTTGCCGGACCTATGGGCTTTGGTTTGGTCATTTGCCGGACCTATGGGCTTTGGTTTGGTCATTTGCCTGACCTATGGGCTTTGGTTTACTGGGGATTTTTGAAACCTTAAAGATTTGGTTTCTTGATCCATTTGGGAGTTCTTGATCTTCCGGGAATCTTGATCTTCTAGGAAAACTTGATCTTCTGATCCACTTGGGGATTTTTATTTTCTTGGAAACTTGACTTGTTGATTCATTTGGGAAAACTTGATCTTTTTTTATTCACTTAAGGAAACTTGATCTTCTTGATCCACTTTAGGAAAATTGATCTATCTTGATCCACTTGAGGAAACTTGATCTATCTTGATTCATTTGAGGGAATCTTGATTTTCTTGGAAACTTGACTTGTTGATTCATTTGAGGAAAATTGATCTATCTTGATTCATTTGAGGAAAATTGATCTATCTTGATTCATTTGAGGGAATCTTGATTTTCTTGGAAACTTAACTTGCTGATCCATTTTGAGGAAACTTGATCTTCTTGATCCACTTGGGGACTTTAAACTTCTTGATCTATTTGAAGAATCTTGATCTTACGTCGGTTAATGTGTTTAGGGCTTTTCCGTTGTCCACATAACCGTGTTCAAAAACTAGTTACCTTGTGCAATATAATTACCAGATAAAATTGCATATATGCATTTTAAGGCCATATGAGATGCTCAAATTACTTTCTAACAGTTTTAGTTTGGGTTTGTTTAAGTGATAGGTTGAGATTTGATCTGGTTTGAGAATTTATGGTTATTTGGTGATGAATGGGATGAGATTTGGTCTGATTTGAGAATTTTTGGTATTTGGTGAATGATTTAATTAACGGGTTGAGATTTGACTTGAGTTCAAAGTTTTTGGAATATCAACTTTGCTTGTAAAAACTAAAAATGAAATCAATCTGAACACAGAAAATGACAAATTTTATTGATCATTCATAATACATCTTTACAGCATCTGAGTTTACAGGATCCTTTAAATCAGGTCCATCCATTTGGGAAAGAATCAATGCTCCTCCCGACAATACTTTTCTAACAACATATGGTCCTTCATAGTTTGGTGTGAACTTTCCTCTGGAGTCTTGTACATTTGGCAGCATCTTTCTCAAAACCAAATCACCTTCTTGGAAGCTTCTTGGCTTGACCTTCTTGTTGAATGCTTTAGCCATTCTTTGCTGATATAACTGGCCGTGACACATTGCAGTCAGCCTCTTTTCATCTAACAGATTCAACTGTTCAAATCTTTGTTTTATCCACTCAGCTTCATCGAGTTTGGTTTTACTAATATACGAAGTGATGGAATTTCAACTTCTACAGGTAAAACAGCTTCAGTTCCGTATACCAAGGAATATGGTGTTGCCCCGGTTGATGTTCTTACAGATGTTCGATACGCCATTAATGCGAGCGGTAACATTTCATGCCAATCTTTATAGACAATGGTCATCTTCTCAATAATTCTCTTGATGTTCTTATTGGCGGCTTCAACTGCCCCATTCATCTGTGGCCGATACGGAGGGAATTCCGATGCTTGATCTTGAATTGCTGACAAATTTGTTACTTCTTTGTTGTTCAAATTCGTACCATTATCAGTGATGATACTTTCCGGAGTTCCATATCTAGTGATGATGTCTCTTTTGATAAACCGCACAACCACGGACTTCGTTACACTTGCATAGGAAGCGGCTTCTACCCATTTAGTGAAGTAATCGATTGCAACCAATATGAACCGATGACCGTTTGAAGCTTTAGGTGAAATTGGCCCAATAACATCTATCCCCCATGTTGAGAAAGGCCATGGGGTTGACATTAACTGTAATTCTTTTGGAGGGGCACTTATCTTGTTTGCATAGATCTGGCATAAATGACAAGATCTCACATGTTTGATACAGTCTGATTCCATAGTTAACCAAAAGTATCCTAATCTCATAATCTTTTTGGCTAACATGTAACCACTCATATGAGGACCACAAATTCCTTCGTGAACTTCTTCCATGAGCTTCTGGGCCTCTTTTTCATCTACACATCTTAACAAAGTCGTGTCGAATGATCTTCTGTATAACGTATTTCCACTTAGTAAAAAATGACTGGCCAAACGCCTCAGTGACTTCTGATCTTTCTTGGTAGCACCTTCAGGATAATTACCCGTTTGCAAAAGAACTTTAATATCTTGGAACCAGGGTTCATCTGATTCAATCATGTGCAGAATGCGGGTTCACTTCTCACCCGGACTTGCAAAGGTTGGATTCTTGCTCCTTCAGTAAACTGAATTAATGAGGCCAAAGTGGCCAGAGCATCAGCAAACTGATTTTGAGTTCTTGGCACATATACAAAGGAGATTTCCTGAATCTTTCTATCAATTCTGCCAAGTGATTATGATAAGGAATCAACTTGGGATCCTTTGTTTTAAAATCTCCTCGAGTTTGAAAAATAATAAGTGATGAATCTCCAAAAACTTCGAGCTCTTGAATTTCCATTTGGATTGCCATCTCTAAACCCAAAATGCATGCTTCATATTCTGCTATATTTTGTATAAGGGAACATTAATCTGGCCGCTGTTGGGTATTGTTTCCTTCAGGTGAAATTAGGACTGCCCCTATTCCACATCCATATACATTAGCTGCTCCGTCAAAATACAATTTCCAATTCGGCATTCTTTCATCTTCCGTTTGTGTTACCCGAATCCCTTCATCGGGGAATTGATCTTGTTCCTTTAGTTCCTCATCAACCGGGCTTTCAGCGAGTTGATCAGCCAAGGCTTGTCCTTTAATTGAATTTTGTCTAACATAGGTAATATCAAACTCAGACAGCAACATTTGCCATTTTGAAATTCGACCGACCAAGGCGGGCTTATTTGCCAGATACCTCAAAGGATCATGCTTTGTAATTAACTCGATTGAGTAGAAGAGCGTGTATTGCCTGAGTCTATGCATAGTCCATACTAATGCACAGCAAGTTCTTTCTATCTCTGAGTACTTTTGCTCTCCATTGAGAATTTTTTGCTCAAGTAATAAATAGCTCTTTCTTTTCCATTTTCATCTTTTTGCCCGAGTACACAACCCATGGATTCCGAAAAAATTGTCAAGTATAAGAACAAAGGCTTTTCGGGTACTGGAGTGATCAAAACTGGGGGATTTGTCAGATACTGTTTAATTCGGTTAAAGGCTTCTTCACATTCTTCATTCCATTCAATTTGGGCATTTTTTCTCAATAATTTAAACAGTGGTTGACATTTATCCGTCAACTGGGAAATGAATCGAGCAATGTAATTTAGTCTCCCCAAAAGACCTCTAATTTCTTTCAAAGTTGTTGGGGGAGGTAATTCTGAATTGCTTTGACTTATCAGGATCAATTTCTATTCCTCTTTGACTGATCACAAATCCCAATAGTTTCCCAGAAGTTACTCCAAAAATGCATTTTTCTGGGTTTAATTTTAATTGAAACTTTCTCAATCTTTCAAAAAGTTTCCTTAATACTTCTACATGATCTTCTCCTTCTTTTGATTTGGCAATCATGTCATCAACATATACTTCCACCTCTCTATGCATCATGTCATGCAATATGGTCTGCATTGCTCGCTGATAAGTTGCTCCGGCATTCTTGAGACCAAATGGCATGACCTTATAGCAAAAAGTTCCCCAGGCTGTGACAAATGTGGTTTTGACTTTGTCCTCTTCGGCCATCAATATTTGATTGTATCCCGAAAATCCATCCATAAATGAGAATAGATGGTTTCCAGCTGTATTGTCTACCAAGACATCAATATGTGGCAACGGGAAATTATCTTTTGGGGTCGCTTGATTCAAGTCTCTAAAGTCCACACAGATTCTAAGTTTCCCATTTTTCTTAAGTACTGGTACTATGTTTGATACCCAATCTGAGTAATCCGAAACTTCAATGAATCCAACTTCGAGTAACTTCTTGACCTCATCTTTAATTTTAAGTAGCAAATCGGGTCTAAATCGCCTTAGTTTTTGCTTCTTAGGCTTAATGCCTTCTTTGGTTGGCAATTTATGGACCACAATTGACGGATCTAAACCGGGCATATCACTATATGACCATGCAAAAACATCCAAATACTCTGCTAGTAACTTAATCAACCCTGTGTTGTGTCTTCTGGCAATTTACCCCCAATTCTCAAATTCCTAGGATCTTCACTTGTTCCCAATTAACCAATTTAGTGGGTTCAGGGGTTTCAATCCTTTCATGATCAAAGTTTTGCCAATTTTCTTGTGTTTTCAATTGATAATCGATATCATCTTCAACGACTAACCCAGTAGGGTTGGAGGTGATATCGATATTTTCAGTATTTACAGACGCGAGATATCCCGGAATCATTACAAAAGTCAGATCTGGTAGAATATGAATGGGGAAAGAATAAGAATATGGAAAAAACACAAAAGAATTTTATTAAATTTGAAATGGTGTTTAAGTACACTTATTTGAGCAACACATAAAGCAAAAAATACAAAACGCAATCTAATATCGGTCCTTACTTAAAACTAGCACAAGGTATGGAAAACCAATTCTTCAAAGCTATCTTCTTGGGTGGATCATCTTCCTTGGAGTCATCTGTCTCTGGACATGATGAGGCTTTGGAAAGGAGCTTCTGATGTGCGGAATCTCGATGTCTGGATCATATTCTTTATTAAGTTTCCTTGTTCTCATCTTATTCTCATGTCTGCTACCTCTGTTTGAGTAGGAGAATATCCTAGGCCAAAAGTTCCTATCTGAGCTTTTTCTTCATTTATTACACAGACTTCTTCAAAAATTTGGAGTCCGAAGTCTTCTTCTTCCCTTTTCCGATATATGGAATAGTGTTTCTTGATAGATGGCATAATCTTGTTCTCCCATAACGGTAACAAGTTGGCCATTTGATACAAATTTAACCCTCTGGTGCAAGCTTGAGGGTATTGCTCTTGCTGCATGAATCCATGGCCTTCCAAGCAACAAATTAAATGTTCTTGGGATATCTTACTTGAAAAGGAATTAGGAAAGTTTGAGGCCCAATAGTGACCTCTAATTCCACTTCTCCAATTATTTCCTTCTTTGATCCATCAAATGCTCGTACTACAGTAGGACTTGGCTTGATATTTGACGGGTCTACTTCCAACAAATTCAGAGTAGCCAGGGGGCATACATTCAGAGAAGATCCATTGTCAATAAGCACTCGGGAGACGATTCTACCATTGCTTTTGACAACAATAAAAAGAGCTTTATTATGTTGGCCACCTTCCTCTTCTAATTCTTCAGATGAGAAGCTAATTTGCTCATTTGCAAAGACAGAATTAATGATATGTTCCAAGGTTTTTTCTGTCACATTCTCTGGAACTTTTACTTCTTTGAGAACCTTGAACAAGGCCTCACGGTGAATATCAGAGCTAATTAACAAACCCATGAGTGATATTTGGGCTGGTGTCTTGACTAGTTGTTCAACTACTTTGAATTCACTTGCCTTCATGAGTTTAGCCAATATTGCTTTCTCATCTTCCTTTTTTCTTCATCATTCGGCGGCGGCGATGAATCCATGGTCACCTTCTTTGCAGTTGGTTCATAAAGTCTTCCCGAACGGGTAAGCCCGCCAATCATAGAAGCGTGATTAACTGTCTGGTAATCAAATGGGGCAGCTTTGTAATCCTTTACAGCAATTGGGATTTGAAAAGTATAACTTCTAGGCTTCGAGACAGTTGCCTCTTTGTTCATCTCAAATTTGATTAACTTCGGTTCACATGTGATCATGCCAACAAATTTTTCTTCTTTCTCTGGTACAGGCTTTTCTTCATCTTCAGGTACAGGCTTTTCTTCATCTTCAGACTCTGATCCCCATCCAGTGGGAGGAGCATCGGCATATACGCGTGGTTCAAACCAATAGTCAACCAGATATTGGTACTTTCCATCATCTCCTAGAGTTCCGACAGTTGGGTCTCCAGCTTGGTATCTTGCCCATAATTCTGCCTGTGTGCTTGACTTTCTTGGCTTTGGGACCAGCATTTCCATGATATCTTCTTTCTTTATGATTCCATTTTGCAACAAGTTGTAAATGGCTGGTCTGGTTTTTGTGCGATCTCTCAGATTGATATAGGGTAAATGCCCCATTTGGCGGAGATTCCATGCCACTTGTTCTATGGTGATAGGCAATTCATCCAAGTTGACTTCTGGGTCCGGCGCTTCGGCAGTGATCATATTAATAACCGACCCATGATTTGGCAATGGATTAGTAGAAACATTTGGAGGCCACAAAGTCTAATTGGATGGTCTTTGCATCAATAAGATCTTGAATCTTATGTTTGAGTCTCCAACAATAATCAGTGGAGTGCCCGATTTGCCCCATGTGATATTCACATTTTAAATCAGGGTTGTAGTTCTTGGGCTTATAATCATCTCTGGGTACTTCAAAGCCAATCAGATTATCGGCTCTCAATTTAGCCCACACTTGGCTGAGTGGAACCGGTATTGGAGTAAAATTGCGTCGGTTAGGCCTTGATTGTTGATTCGAAACAACCCTTTGTTGACTTTGACCTTGATTGGTCGGCAGGACTATGGATTTAGTAGGGTTTGCTGGACTTGAGATATTGACCATACCGACAGTCGAATCCTTTCCTTTGTACGTGACATTTTTAGGTGCTGTATATTTCTTTTCTACTTGTATTTTCCGGCTGAGATAGCATTCTCAATTCTGCATCCGGCTACTACCACTCTGAAAAACTTGCTGACGCATGCCCTATGAGATGAGAAAAGAATGGCTCTTCTAGTGTGTTGATGAAAGTAAAAGTGAGATCCTTTTCAGGCATTGGATTGGTGATTCTTGCAGCTAAAGCTCTCCATCGCTGAGCATATTCCTTAAAAGCTTCGTCTTTCTTCTTCTTCATAGTACTCAAATCCCAGACCGAGGGTGCCATTTCGATATTGAACTTGTATTGGTTGAAAAATGCCCTGGCTAATTTATCCCAAGTATCAATTTCTTGTGAGTCCAATTGGGCATACCAGGCTAATGCTGGACCAGTAAGGCTATCTTGAAAGGTCTGTACCATCAGTTTATCAAATTTGGCATACTGCCCCATACGTCGTACATATAATCTTGTGTGCATGTTAGGACAGCCAGTTCCATCATATTTTTCGAACTCGGGTGCCTTAAATTTTTCAGGAAAAGCACCTTCCTCAAATTGTGGCAGGCTTAAAATCGCAGTCTGATCAAAGCCGTCAAATGCCTTCATCTTTTCAAACAGTTTCTTCTCCATGTCTCTGGCTTGGGCTTCAAGTTCTTTCTTTAGCTCGGACATATTGAACTCAGTGTGGGAATCATCAACGTTGACTGGTTGCTGCATGATTTCTTTTCCTTTCTGTTCCCCGGAAGATTCTTCAGATGCTATAGGGGTCTTGGACTGGGTAACATTCTGAGTAAGGGTCTGCATTTGTTCGGTAATTCTAAGCAGGGTTTGTTCCATGGCATTGAGTCTCTGTTCAGTGGTCTGATCAGGGGTAGTGTTCCCGGTACTAGCCATCTTTGCTCGTGATCTAGTATAAATGGGACTTCTAACTGGTTTGGAAGCTATCTTTCAGGATTTTGGATTCGCTAGACTTGATTCGTAACTGGACTGGAAGAAGTAAGAAGATAAGAATACTAACATACAAACACAAGGATGCAAATGCAAATGGGGATAATGACCATCAAATTTTGATAAACACATTTATTGGAGTTGTAATAATTCAAAAACAATCTTTCATACAAAGTTAAATTACTATACTAAAAGTTCAAGAACCTTAATTGCTAAAACTAAACTCAGGACTTCTAAACTAGTCTTCTAGTCTTGGCAGGGCAGATGATTTGATCCTCAAGTAGTTGAGTCCTTTTTCGAGCTTTCTTCAATTCATCCTCTAACAGTGCAATCCTATTGTGAGCTTTTTCCAAGCGGTCAATCATCTCTCTATCTCTTTGCATGTAATCCCGATGACAGACTTCAAGCCGGCTGAAACCATTTCCATATAAGCAATCATTTCAGGATCAGGTTCAGGTGGTGCTGGTTCAAGAATGTTAGGAGCTTCATATTGGATGTCCTTATTCTTCTTCATTTGATTGGCTATGTACCACCTGGTTGCTCTATAATCCCGAGTCACTTTATTTTCTGGCTCGACTTCGAAAACTGGCTTGATTTCTCTATCATCCCAGATGGCTTTTATTTGGTTTACCTTGGACTGCTTGCTATCTGAGTCATGGTTGGATCCATATAGTCGAGAATAACTCGTCCCAACTCTGGCTTGACAGTAATGTCTTGTAGCATGCCATATTGTCGGATAACACTTGAGGGGTAATAGCCTGTACAGCCAGTGATTCCAATGAGAGGCACAGTTAGGTATTTCTTGCAACTTAAGATAGCAACGGGACACTTAAACCAACGGGCTTGCCACATAAAGTCTTCAGGTCTCATGTCTTCAAATATTGCAAGTATAGACCAGAAAGGCTCATTGTCTTCCATATGGACCCGTTCAGCAAAAGACTGGATGAGATCATAATTCGGGCGGATAAGGGACCCATTAGCTAGATCTTTTCCGTAGTACTTGGTGTGACTAGCGAACCAAACCATCAACAGATGCATGCTTGCCTTGAAACTGCCCCTGCCCTTAGACTTGATGTGATTCAAACTTCTGATTTGTTCTGCTAGAAGGGCGGGAACATATGACTTGCCAGTTAGATATTGTGCTACAAGCTCGATGACTCGGAAGTGAATGAACAGGTTCCCATGTGGAAAGAGTATGGTAGCAAAAGCAGCCACTATGAAAGCATTAACCCGATTTTCACTCCAGGTCACAACTGATACTGTAAAGGAATCTCGGTTGCTTATGTAATTGTCAAAGTTTCCAAACCAATCCATCAAAGTAGTTAATCGGATGGAGAATTCATTGCAACCCTTCATGGCTTCAATTACTGCTTCTCTTTTTAATCCCAAAAATTCTGAAATGATGCGGATCGGACTTTGAGTAAGGCTTGGTACATAGATCCCTTCGGAAGTGGGTGGGGCTTGAAGCAACCTAGCATATTCTTCAATGGTAGGACTTAGCACGTGTTGACCTAGACGGAATGCCACTTCATTGGGTTCCCAAGATGAACAAGGGCTCGAAACATGGTAAATGGAACTTGGACTTTAGGTAAATTGAGGATCGGGCCCAACCTATCCTTAATGAATGATTGTTGATCGGGGTCAAAACTGACCAACCATCGGTCCAGTAACAGCATTGGATCCTTGAAAGTCTCTACTCGGGGTTCCTTGATGAGACGAGCCCATAGGCTATCGTTACTGTCCGAACTCGAGGAAATCATTTCCTGAGGATTTATAAAGACCCTATTAGGAGACAAATCCTAAATTTTAAAAAATTTTTTTTAAAAAAAAATTTACAACTCCATTTTTTTTTGAAAAAAATTGGTCAAATCCCATGAATGAATGCATGATTTGGTAAGGTTCTATAGGTTCCCCGGTCTAGCAAATCATAAGGCTAAACCGGAGTGGGAGTCTTTTCTTGATCTAGAGGGTGGAAACCACAGCCCCCGGACCTTACTTCGAACTCCTCGCTTAGGCTCTTAAGACGGCCTGGGTTCGACCGTATCTAGCACACATTGTGTGCATACATGCAAATGCATATGCAAGTGAAATGAACTAATTTAAAATCTAAGTTACAGACATATATACAAAACACATACAAACATATAATTAACAATATACAAAAATAAAGGATAAATTTTAAATTTTAAACTTAAGTGGCTAGCCCTTTTTTTTTAAAAAATAAGCGAGTCCCCAGTGGAGTCGCCAAGCTGTCGAGCCTGGATTTTGAAAATCATCCGGTTCATTTCTCCTAACCCGATTCATATTAAACCCTAACCCATTTAACATGAATCCTCGACTAGGGGTTAAAAGAAATTTAATTTTGAAAATATTTTGGAGTCGCCACCCGATATAAATCGGGAAAAAATGAAAGCCAGGATTAATGGGTCGGTTAATCCTAACTTAGCCACTAGTCTGCGAAAAGTTTGATTTAAAAATCAAATTTTTTAAAAAATACCAGATATCTGAGTTCGGGGGCTAACCTATTAAAACCTAAGCGGTTACCACTTTAAATTTAAAATTTAGAATTTATCCTTTTCTATACTAAAAAATTCAAACAAAACATTTATAAAACAAATATCTACAAGTTTAATCATGCATTTTTATTTTTATGTATTTTTTCTTAGGATTTAAATATCAACAAACATTTGTATTTTTCCTTTTAAAAAAAAACTTATAATATGTACAAAATGATTATTTCAAACTATCAAAACAAAATATATTTTTTCTAATTTTATTGTCGCCCCGTAGGTGCCTACGTACTCGCTAATCGAGATCAGACAAAACGTAGTTCTTTTATAAAGAACTTAGTTTGTTGATCAATTTTATATTTTTAAAATATTCTCACTTTAAGTTTATTAAATTTTGAATTTTATGAAAACAATTTTGATGATCCTATGATCTAATCAATTGAATTTTATTTCATAAAAAATATATTTTTAAGTTCAAAAATCATTGACAATTCATGGCTAATTTAATGCTACATGAAAATCAATTTTGATTAAACAATATTAAATATTTTCATAGTAAATTTATGAAAACATTTTTGAACAACTTTAATTATTTTCAAAGTCATTTATGAAAATAATTTTGAAAACTTTGAGTATTATCTTCATAGAAAATTTATAAAGATAATTTTGATAAAAACTTGATTAATATCTTCATAGTAAATTTATGAAGATAAATTTTGATAAAAAACTTGATCAATATCATGAAAAAAAAAAAATTATCTTTATTATTCAACAACAATTTTGGTTTAAAAAAAATCTATTTACAATTTATTATTTTTCAAAATTAAATAATCATCACATATGTACAGAACATATTCAAAATATATCATAACAAATTAAAATACAAAAAAAAACATCTCATGCATCAAATATATATTTAAAGATCAATTTATATGCAAATACATATTCAAAAATATCCAAAAATATCAAAAATTGCTTAAAACATGTAAATTTATATTAAAAATAATTATTCTAATTTTTCTGGATTTTTCTGAATTTTTCTGGATTTTTTACGAATTTTTATTAATTTTTTCCATTTTTTCCTATTTTCCGAAATTAAATAATAATATAATAAATAATTTAATAATGCAGACTAACCTGGACCGTTGGATCTTCTCGGATCAGATCTGGAGCGTCTGATCTGTATATGATCTGGACCGCAGGATCTGATGACTTTGATCTGGAGCGTTGATTGCTTGATCGAATCTGGACCGTCTGATCCTCTGATCAAATCTGGAACCGTAGGATCCTCTGATCAAATCTGGACCACAGGATCTTCTGATCAAATCTGGACCACAGGATCTACTGACTTTTGACCGACCGTTGACCGTTGACCGATCACCGTTGACGACGACCGACCGGGTGGATTCGGATTTCGGGTCGGATTTCGGTGCTTGTGGTGAAGAGACGATCACGGTGGTTTTCGAGCGTTCCTCGGCCGTTCCTGGTGGTTTTCGAAGCCTACAACCTTGTCGGCCCGACGTGGATTGAGGTGCTGCAGCGGCTAGTGGTGGTGGTTCACTCCCAGAACCACCAGAAGTGGCGTTCGTGTGGTGGTTCTCGGCGGCGAGGGTTTAAAAAAAATTCGAAAATTTGCAGAACTTCCAAATGCAAATTCGAGCAATTCTAAACACTATAATCAATCAAGAACACTTCCTAATGATCCTAACACTCTTTAATTGGATCGAAATCCTCTCAATCACTTCGAATTTGCAAATTTTGCAATTCGAACACTTTTCTCTCTATTTTCAGATCTCGATCGTGTAGTGTGTTTGTGAAATTGAATTGTGCTTTCTGCTTGGGGGTGATCCTATTTATAGATTTCGAAACAATTTGTCATTTCGAAGCTTCGTACTGTTCAATTTTACAATCACGAATCGTTATATTTTTTCAAATAAAAACGATTCAAAATTGGGACTCGATTCGTGATTGTTGGTTCAAATTGATCACGAATCTTATGTTTATACATCACAACTCTTCGATTAAGTGTGTTTAATTTGATTAAAGGACACAATTCGGCCGATTTTAAGATTTGAAAAATCATGTCTATTCGAATTTTTTCCCAATTTTCATGCCTTAATTAATGTGTCTTTTGGATGAAATAATGCACGAATTGTGTGTATATGTGATGTATCCCATGCCTAGTTCGTGTCTGTACAATCAATTTCGAAAAAACACAAAGATTCGTTGCTCAAATGAGTCTCAAAGTGGATGAACCGATGTGTCTTTTTGGAAAAAAAATGAACAAAAAGAGGCAAAATCTGCCTTAGGCTAGATCGAACTCGGGTCCCCTTGCTTGTGTCCATGGTCTGATCCGTTAGGCCGTTGGCCTGTGCCTTGGTCATATAGCTAACCCACTAATACTTAAGACTAATAAAATATATGTTATATTAAGCTCAAATGATTATTTATTTAATTTTTCTTACATATATTTTATTTACATTACTATTATCATTTAATTATTTTATTATACATATTTTATTGCTCTATATTTTATTTTTTCTCTTTTTATTATACTATGACATTAATTTAATCTAAATTTGAGCCTAATTTTTAATTTGGGCAAAAATTGGGTGTCTACAATACTCATACTCTACTATCTCTTCTGGCAATAAATTGTTTAGGTGTATCCTATGCTCTAGTCTTGTGATTTATTCATTTCTATGATTATTTGTGGTCTAACACTTAAATCTCATACAAATTCACAACCTTAGCAATCTCTACATGGCTTCAATTTACTCAATTCAATGTATGCACATATACTCAAGCTTTCCTATAATTATCTCTTTTATAATCTTACCTACTTGCTACATTCTAGGCCATCTAATGCATCACAGCGATCCTTCAAGCCCTACCATGATTGTAAAAATCACAAGTCAATATTACTATTCAATGAGTTCATGATTTTATATATTTTTTTCTTAATTGAAATTGATGAAAAACTATTAAGATACAAACTTTAAATAGAATTATAAAATTAAATGTACGAGTCTATACGTTTACTATTTATCGTTTTGCATAATTCTATTGACTCAAGTGAATAGTAAATTATAATTTTGAAAACCATAGCCTCCACCAACAGTGGTGCATATGACTTCATCTATTTCCTCCCCTAAAATGTGCTTAGCTTTGAACTTTGGCATTTGTACTTAGGTTCTTTCTGGATCAACAACTTCATGTTCTTCTAATCTTTCCACGGAATCACCAAGTTTTCTTGTACATTTTAGGTTCCAATCTCCTACAAACTAATTCACTTGCAGAATCACTTTGTAGAACACTTGAATGAAGTGAAATGTACCCTTCTATCACAACCAAATAAAATCCATACCAACAACAACAAGGTCATTTATCCTTCTACTATCATTAACGCTATAATCACCTTCAAATTACCAGCCTATTGCTGTAGATACAATTTGCAAACACTAACTCCTCT